>AP025040.1:44488611-44827270 GCA_036186865.1 Eustoma russellianum
GAGTGTTGTGGGTAATTTTTTTATTATTTTTATATTTTTTTTTCTAATTTTTTGATATTTAAAATATTTTTTAATTAATTTTTACAATTTTTTAGAATTTTTAAATTCATTTTAAATCAATTTATTCAAAAATACAATTTTATTTTTTTTAATTAAAAAAGAGTTGCCATGTGTCAGCTTCTGGTTGGTCTGAGAAAGTCAACGGCTGATCAACGGTTAGTCAACGGTTGGTCAACGGTCACCTGGCTACAAGTGAGACATTTCGGCAAAAGAGTTGTTATTAAGTGAGTTTCATGAACGTTAGGCTGCTAACTGAGTAATGGGCCAAACCTTAGGCTAATAAGTGAGATTTTGTCATTGCATCACTGCAAAGGTTCTCATCCGTTAAGCACGGTCCTCCATCCCAAAGAAAGAAACAAAAGAATTATGAAAATAATGCAGAAAAGAAACCAAATTTTTGATCCAAATCCATGGCAGCAAAACACAGACATATTTTTGATACAGAAGGGTCAAGGAAGAGGAGGGAGACGGCACTGCTCAATTTTTTTTTTTGCTTTATAGTCACCACTTTCCCTCCTCTTCTATGCCCTTCTGACATAAGTCACTTTCAGTCTGATTTTTCATTTGGAGGAAGAGGAAAAATATCACATTTTTTTATGTGGGTCTGATTATTCTTGATTGTTCTAAGAAATTTTTGCTTAAAAATGGCGGATCGAACTCCTGGGTCTGAGGGATGTGATGATTGGTTCAATCCTGTCCTTTCCATGGCCACACAAGTCTCAAGCATTCTTGCTATCTCCCATTTCTTTCATATTTTGCTCAAGCCCTTAGGCCAACCTGGACCTGTGGCCCAAATTCTCGTAAGTATGTCTTTCAAAATCAATTATTTCTTCATACATGTTTTTCCTTTGCTGATGTATAAATGATAAATGCCAGTATTTGAGATTTTGTGTTTTCTGCACTAATGTAGTTTCATGAATATCATTATAATTGGTTTATATTCATATGCGAGGTCCTTTTTTTGTTTTTGTTTTGCAAGAACGTCATATAAGGTGGTAATTTTCTTCTGTGCATACAATTAAACTTTATCCTCACTAGAAACTTTTGTTAATGTGGTAGCATTTGGTGGTGTTATTATATAATTTTGTAGTTATTTTACATACATTATGAATTGACCCAGTAGATTACTCCTGGATTTGTCTTGGCTAATGGCTTCTCTTGTTGGTTTTGTAGGCTGGGTTTGTCATAGGTCCATCTGTGCTGTCAAGGAATACTAGAGTAAGTTCCTTTTTCTTTTCTAATTACGCGAGTGATTACTACGAAACCATGATGTTGTATGCCAGGATTATCATCATGTTTCAGATTGGTCTAGAGATGGATTTCCCTTATCTCAGGCGTAATTTACGTCCAGCAAGCATTATTGCTTGTAGCAGCTGCCTCATGTGTACAGTATTTGCAGCAGCTATGACCCCCTTTGTGGAAGAAGAAGATGCTAGTACAAAGAGCTGTATTTTTATGATGGGAATAATGATCACAGTCACTTTGGCAAACACCGCCTCTCCAGTTGTTGTTAGGTTGGCTGCTGATTTGAAAATTGCGACCACAGATATTGGGAGGATGGCCATATCTTCGTCTTTGATTGGTGATATGTATTCTGTATTTTTGTTGGTTATACTTTCAAGGAGCAAGAAGAACTATTCCATTGGATTATGGATGTTTTTGGGCATCGTTTACTTTGTGATTGTTGTGGGTGTTATTGTTCTCAATGCTTATGTAACCAAGTGGATGAATAGAAGGAATAACCATAAGAAGTACCTGACTAACACTGAGTTCTTTTCTCTGCTTGCTATACTATTTGTCACCGCCATGATTCTTGAAACTATGGGGTACAGCAGCATATTTGCTTGTTTTATAATCGGTGCAATGTTTCCAAGAGGAGGCAAAGCAACCAGGACCATGTTGACGAAACTAACTTACACTGTTCATACCTTTGTTCTTCCGGTGTACTTTGGCTACTCTGGGTTTAGAGCAGATGTGACCAACATCAAATCCTTTGGAAAAGTTGGTGTCATTTTTCTAGTCATCTTGTTGAGCATTGGTGGAAAGGTCACTGGCACACTTGCTGCTTGCTTGTATCTCAAGATGCCTCTAAATGAGGGGGTCTTCATTGCTTTCCTATTGAATCTGAAAGGCCATGTTGATTTATTGACTTTAAGCGTAGGCTTGCAGGACAGGGTGAGTTAACTTATAGACCTGCAGTACATTAGCAGAATAATGATTCATGCTCTAAAAAACAATTTGTACGGTGAACATGATTAGTTTATTAGTTTTCCTCAGTGAACAATATAGGCTCAATGATACAAGATTTCACATCAAGGTTTGAAGTTTGATGCTGGAAATATATAGATAATGTTCTTTTCTAAGTTCAACTCTTTCAATGAAAAGATACCTTTAAAATAGCTTGTTTAAAAACTGCATATTAGGTTCTTTCTGCCAAGACAATCAGTTCATTCTTACAGTTTCATTTTTCCATTGCTGCTAACTCCATTCTTCTTTGGTTAGTGTAGGTGATAACAGATCCTCACTTCTACGACCTGATGATATCAGCAGTGGTCCTCAATACGTTGTTGTGGGGGCCTATAATAACATATTTGGTCAGAAGAGAAACTGATCTGCTCGGATATAAGCACATCTCTTTTGCGTCCCAAAGTCCAGAGAGTGAACTGCGACTAGTCGCCTGTGTGCATAGTCCTCGACCATTAGCAACCACTATAGGGCTAATATATGCATCAAAAGGGTATGACACCATTCCTCTGACCCCTTATTTGATGCATCTAGTTGAGCTCCCTGAAAAAACTAAAACTAATTTGATGTATCATCAAAAGGAAGAAGATGAACTAAGCGATGATGATGACTACGGGGGTAATGATGTACTTGAGATTAATGAAGCAGTAGATATCTTTACCTCTGAGACAGGAATCATGATTAATCAAGTTAAAGTTGTAGCGCCTTTCGTCAGTATGTATCTGGATGTCTGCGATTTTGCTATGGAGATAAGAGCATCTATTATAATCCTCCCTTTCCACAAGCACCAGAGAATCGATGGGAAAATGGAGAATGGGAAGGAAGGGATTAGGACCACAAATCAGAAAGTTCTACGGCATGCACAATGCTCAGTTGCCATTCTTGTTGATCGAGGACTGGCATCAGGAACATCTCATGTTTCTGGATCTGAATCATTGCAGCAGGTAGCAACCTTGTTTTTTGGGGGACCAGATGATCGTGAAGCATTGGGTTTTAGCAAACGTATTGGACTGCATCATCACATTAATCTGACGATAATCAGGTTTCTTCCTGCATCCTCAAGAAGGGAAAATGTGGGTGTTGACATCGATAACGGGGAGAAGGACATCCTAATGGCAATACCTAATCATGAAAATGATGCTGATACTGCAGCTTTAACTGACTTCTACACCAGGTATTGGCACTAAATTATGTGACATTGATCACGTTATAAACTTGATTGCTGTTCTACTTGAGCCAACTTTGATCATCAAGATCTGTCCTAGTACTTTTGGGTGTTTTTTTAACTCTAATGTTGTGTGCTATTAAAGACTGCGTATATCAGACGATCTGACACATCCTTAGACCATGCGCAAACGCAGGAGCCTAGTGCACCGGGAACGTCGTATTGTTTATGTTGAATAAGAAGCTTCTTGTTCGACTTCTATAGCCATCGTACAAACCTTTACACCAGAACGTTAGTCATTAGACAAGCTCATTCTTGTTGAACCTATATTAGTATTCTTAAGATTTCCTTTTCAGTAAAATCTTTTTCATTCCGTCGTTTCCATCACCTCTTACATAATGCTTAGGTCTAAATTTGTCAATGGAGCTCATCATGAAAGTTATTCTTGTGTCAATTTTCTCAGTCTTTATTTGGCCCGAAGCTCCTGATTTTTGTTTTGCTCTAGAAGAAGCGTCATTTACCATATTACTATATCATACTGTCCCTTATAATTTCTAATATGACTTATAGACCTTACATTTTGGAATTCTATATCATTGATTTTTTTTCTCTCGTTCTGTCATCTTTCCATTTATCTACATTTTTCTTCTATCTTTTGTTTTACGAAGATTTTTCAGAAACAAAAAAGATTTCGGTTGCTACAAAAGCAAGATCATTATATCACAATTAATATATTCTCATGATCAAGAGTGATTCTTTAACTGTTCTGTTTATTTTCGGATGCCATAAATTGATGACAAATTGTGCACTTGACGATCATAGTTTTCTTTTTTGGTGATCTTTAGGTATGTTACATCAGGACAAGCAGGATTTGTGGAGAAGCAAGTGGAAAATGGGGAAGAGACTGCATCATACTTGAGGGACATGGCTGACATGTATTCATTGTTTATAGTAGGGAAAGGAGGAGGGAGGAATTCCCCTCTAACCACTGGAATGAGCGATTGGGAAGAGTGTCCTGAGCTGGGGTCAGTCGGAGATTTCTTGGCCTCTGCAGAGTTTGATCTGAGTTGTTCTGTGTTAGTAATCCAACAGCATAGACCTTCAAGGAATGACAGTAGCATCTCATAGTAAGAATTGAAAAGAAGGAAGAAGGAAATGGGTTGAGATCAAGAGAGGTAGAAAGTGACGCGCATCCAATCACATGCTGCCACGTGTACAAGCAACTCTTTTTTAAAAACAAAAAAAAAGTAAACCTCTTTCCTTGTATGTACACGTGGTAGCACGTGATTGGAGAGCTCATATTTTGACTCAAGTTCTGTCTCTCCTGATCTCAACCGGAAGGGAAAACGGGTGGTGTGCTACGTGTTCGATCAATGCAAACGAATCAACTATTGTCCATCCTGATAATAAAGAGATGATATCGATAATATCACAACAGAAGCTTCAAACGGACGTTATTATAGCTGAGGATTGATTCTTTATTTCCATTTGTTTGTTCTAATTTGTATTATCCTATCCTTAGCGTTAGCAAGTAGCCTAACTTGTAAATATCATGTCATACTGCCAAACAAGTCGGAATTTTCTCTATTTTGTTCACTGTCTTCGACTTCTTTATAGTATCACAGCGGATGATATCACAGGAGGTCAATAGTGAAGTCATTTGTGAGGTCTCTTATCAGCAGATGTCACGTGTTGAAATTTTCAAGGGATTGAAATTTTTTTTAGTAAATCACTTTTTTTCTAACACGTGGCGACTGTTAATAGGAGACGTCATAAATGGCTTCACTTTTGACCTCGTGTGATCTCGTCGGGTATCAGAGCAGGTAAATGATTAAAATTTTTTTTTCCTATCTCACTCTGTCCCTTTAGCAAAGTCTCCTTATTATCTTCATCTTTCGGATCATCTAAGATTTCAATTTGCCATCCAACCATTAAACAAACATGGCGAAAACTACTGTGTGTGAGGAAGACTATTCTCAGTGCCTTCCACTCAAAAAGCCGACAGTCGACATAGACGAATACTCAGTGTAGCAACAATGCAATGCCCGTTGTTTTAGCATGGTTGTCGAATGTTCTCGCCAAAGAAATTACAAGGGACTGCACCCTATGCCGAAACCGCGAGGGACGTATGGATTGATCTTGACGAACGATTCCAGCAAGGAATCGACGCAAGGCTTTATCGATTACGGCGATAAATTGCTTACATCCGACATGAGAAGATGACTGTCTTAGTTTACTATGGCTGTTTGAAAGCCGTCTAGGCCGAGTTACAATCCTATGACACAATTCTCATGTGCACCTGTGGCACGTGCAGTTGCGGCCTAACCAAAGCATTTGAGAATGCGAAAGAAAGAAAAGGTTTTTGATTTTCTCATAGATTTGGACAAGAGCTTTCTGACGGTACGTTCTCAAATTCTTATAAAATGTTTGTTGTACAATGTTGCTGTGCTGAGCTCTGCTGTGTGTTGAGCTCTGCTATTTGACTGAGGACACAGCACTGTCGTGTTGAGCAGAGCTGAAAACACAACTGTTGGTCAATTGTGCTGAGGTGCCGAGGTCGGCAGGTCTGCGATCAACTCAGATTGCAAATACAATTGCGCTGACTAGACTAGTCTGATCGGTCTGACTTTAGTTCAGCTCGGCTGGAAGGCTGATAGCACAGAACCACTGTTCTGAAGTGATGTTCAGTTCAGGTAACTAGGTCGGCTGATTGTTCAGATCCGAACTGTCTTGACTCTGCAGACCAGTTTAGCCTACCCTGAGCTCGGCAGGTGGATCATTATATGAAAAACCTCAAGAATTTGTGCGAGATGGGGAGCACCATGTGTGCAAGTTTTAAAATTCTCGATATGCGATAGACCACAATGACTTTTCGCTTTTTATTTATCATCACGATAGTTCTTATTTTATTGATCTCTATAAGGCAAACTAATTGAAAATAGACATGTTGTAGTCACATTACATGTAATTTTTATGCTACACTTTCACACTTGATCCATATCATTTAACAAGGTTGACATATGTGATAATTGTTGGTTTTGCTATGCTATAATGAGACAAGATGTTCTGATCCTATGTCGAATTTGCTGATGGACTGGATTGGAGATGTTTGTGTCAATAGCGAATTTTTTATGAACTCCTAAGGTTATAATATATTTTACCAAATATATGTGACTAAGTGGAAGATTGTTGGGTTATTATCAAATAATAATATAATTTATGAGTCCATATATATTTAGTTAAGTATTATTATTATTACTTGCTATTAATGAATCCAAATAAAAGTGATTATTTAGTTTAGGTTGAATTCTTAATATCTCATAAAATGTAGGTCTTTAAAGTATAAATTCCCAAAAAAATTAATATATGATTGTTATGATGGACAATATTAAACTTTGTAAATAAGAGAGGTTATAGTCCCCAAAACGCAAGTTACAGTTTTTTGTCTGTTCCATTAGCAAAAAAGAATAAAGGTTTGACATAATGTTTTGGAAGATTTAATGTAGCGACCCGAGCCCTAACATCGGAAACAGTGCACCTGCCGTAGTCTACTATATATATACATATATATGTATATGTATATATATAGTAGACTACGGCAGGTGCACTGTTTCCGATGTTATGTGACAGCGACATCTACGAAATAGCTGTTTCTTATTTGTCCATCTCCTAGACTAATTAAATTTACCTTAAATTCTTTGCATCAACTACTGAATCCATACATATTTGAACTTCAGCACCAGCTTTAAGCTTAATTTGTTGAATAAAGAGTGATAATGTTACTTTCTCCGTCTCAAAAGTATTGTCACATATCACAGTTTGATCGAGTATAATTTATAGAAGTCTAATTTATGAAAATCAAAATATTTTCGTCATTATTTTTAGTCTATTTTTAGTTGGTTAATTAAGCTATAATAGGGATAAAATCAGGTGTTAACTGGAAATCTATTATGGAAACTTTGACACTAATATAGTACTTTTGAAAAAAAAAAATAGGCAATACTTTTTAAGCAAATCAAAATATAAATTATAACAATATTTTATAAATCCAAAGAGTAGTTTTTAGTGATATAATCTATCTGAATGATTATCATGTGACACGTTTACATATGTGCAACTATTACATCAATGCCCCTAGGGCATGGTTATCATGTCACACGTTTTTTTTTTCATATGCGCAACTATTACATCTATCTTGTGAGTATAACTCAATTGCTATTTGGGTTATACATTATTCTAAAAAGTTAAAGGTTTACATCTATCCTGCGAGTATAGTTTAGTTGCTATTTGGATTAGACATTACTCTAGAAAGGTAAATGTTTGAAGCGTGGAGCGTAGAAACAATACTGATATCTAAGCCTGAAGGCTAAATACCTGAATCTGACCCAATTAGGTGTTGGGTTTCATGTCCGGTTTGCAGTGAGCTCCTTGTATGGATTTTCTGGTAACGCTATTAAGGTCGTTGGATTCCTGATTTACATCCTACAAACAACACTGAGACAGATTTCTGATTTATATCTAACTTCTATAAGAGATTGAGACACTAAAAACCTCTAGAGCAAAGAATTTGACCTTTTTTTTTTTGTCATGAATATAAGTCGATCTTTTTTTTTAAAAAAAAAAGAATTTGACCTTTTAATCCCGAACTATTATATCTATCTCAGAATATCATAATCCTGCCATAGGAGATTTGTCTAACCCTACCAGAGTAAATTTGTCTACCCCTACCAAAATAGAGTAGTTGACACAAGACGAACTTCAAAGATACCCCATAACAAATTTTTAGCCCTTTCAAGGTGTAGACTTAAACTATTTGGCCAGTCTCCTACCACTTTGTGTGCTGACCCGTATAGACAGAGGATTAGACTTATGACTTTGACTTTCGGCTGGGAGGATTAGACTTCTGACTTTCGGCTGGAAGAATACCTCGGGCAACCCATCAAAGATAAGGAGACCTTTCAAGGTGTAGACTTAAATAACAGATTATAATATTGCACATCAGGTAATGGAGCTTCCTGGTTTGGGTGAATTATGTGTTTATAATTTTATTTGAAAAATTATGATATCCACCTCCGATCTCCTTGACCCACCACTTTGGAGATATCATTACTTCCATCCAAAATAAGGAAAAAAGAAAAAAGAAAATGGAATATCATCAAAAAAATTCAATAGCACAAAGAAACTGTAATATATTTTCTTCTCAAGTTCGAAGCTTCGCTTCCACAACGACAACAGAAATCACACTAAAAACACCCAGACCACCGGTATGATACAATGTACAGACACAGATTGCAACCCAAACGCCGTCGTTGTATCATGATATACATCTGGTGGAATACATCTCCACAGGGGAATCAACGGCCGGCGCTCCATAGACCCTCGGATGATCACTTTCCAAGCCATAATCCATCATCGGACGGAACTCCAAATCTTCATCATGATCGTACACGAATTCTGGAATCTCAATCTCGTTCCTCTTCACATGTTCCCACAGATAATCTATCCTGCTTATATACCTCATCTTCCCGTACAATCTGCACCACCGTTGATTCAAAAATCAAAATCTCAATTTCACCGGAAAATTAAGAGAAATTTTGGATAATCACAATTGTAAAAAATTACAGGTGAGGAATCTCACCCTCCGGCAAAGATGAAGCGGCCAAAGGTGGCGAGGAAGAGCCTAGATTGAAGTCCAGGGTGAATACAATACACGGCTTCCAGATTATCTCGTACTTTGACCGGAATCGTATCGTAAATTGACCGGAGCACTGAAATTCCGACGAAATTCTCGCTTTTCTCTACGTCGGTGTGCAAATACACAACCACAAACGGCTGCTTCTCTAACTCCGGCAATATTCTCTCCTCCAAGTACTTCTTCACAACGTCAACACTCACAACTCCACCTAACATCATTGAAGAGAATTAAAAATTAAAAAAAAGCACAAATAAAAAAAACGAATCTGTACCGCTTGCCGGAAAGCATAACCGATGGAAAAGAGGATTACCTAGGAAGAATTTCCCAATGACGCGGAGGATTTTACGGCCACGTTTATCTCTGCCACGGATCTGAAAGATCTGGAGCTTTTCCACCAGTTCAAACGCTTGCTGCTGCATGTATAATTTCGAATAAGGAAAAAACGGGAGAAAAGGGGGAGAAATTAGCAAATTGCAGAGAGGGATTACAGATCAGGATAAAGGGATTTTGAAAGGGAAGGGGGTATTTATACCAATTTAATCCTTGATTTATTTAAGAGAGGAGGAGGATAAGAGAAAGGGGCCCACTTGAGTGAACTTAAAAATAGGATTATCTTTATATCTTGAAAGAAATAAGTATGGGTGGCGTCAGGAGAAGGGAATATTCGAAGGGAATCTTGGAATTTTTAGACCCTTCTTTACCGGGAAAGTTTCCGTCTTCTTCCTTATCGACAGGCCAGGCAGTTCTGTCTCATCCTTTTACTTCTTTTGGTCCGTTTTTTTTTTTAATATTTTACTTATAAAAATACAATAATCTAACGAACTACAACTTTAGTTATCGTCAACTAAAAACTAATTTAGTGTTTTAGTTAGTATTACGACAACAACATTACCTATTGATTTATATACTTACGCCGAGGTATAGGGAGTCAGATCTACGCAACCATACTCATGCGTTAGAAACACTGAGAGATTGTTTTCTGATGACCTATAATAAGAATTGCGTCCAACTATGTCGATCAAATGATACTGAAACGCTACCAATTTAGTAGTTATCATGTTTTACTCCATCATATTCTTTAAGAAAAAAATGTGTATTTTGACTCTATTAGAAATGAAAAGTTTTAATTAGTATTAATGATAGCTAAAGTAGTAGCCGGCCATAACACCATTGCCAATCGTTTTTGTCATTTGTCAACCGAGATTTAGTTTAGTTGTTAAAAACAAATGGCGTTTCGGTGCACTAGACTTCAGTATATGGTATGAGGTGTGACTGTATCGGTTCGCGATCTGATGTATAGACGTTTCTGATACACTAGTCTTCCGTATTTACGTAAGGTCCGGAGAGAGACTGGATCGCTTCACGATCTGACGTACACAGTATTACCCTACACTTTTTGAGTAAGAGTCGGTTTTCGCTGCTCGAACCCATAATCTCAAGATCAGAAAATAGTAATTTTATCAGTTACTCCAAGACCTTGTCCTCAACTCACTATTAGCTCAAGAGTTGATGGTGCAAAACAGATATGTAATGTAATTTATTAGACAATATGTGAATGGACGATGTGAATTAAGAACATGGGACACTGAGAACATGGGACACTGTTGTAATATTTCTCAAATATTTAGATTTGAAGGATAGTCTCCAGAACATATTCCAATAGTTTCAGGTGGAGGGTTTCAAAAGAA
Organism: Eustoma russellianum; assembly: GCA_036186865.1. Taxonomy (NCBI): domain Eukaryota; kingdom Viridiplantae; phylum Streptophyta; class Magnoliopsida; order Gentianales; family Gentianaceae; genus Eustoma; species Eustoma russellianum. The sequence goes on from AP025040.1 coordinate 44,499,464, forward strand.
ATGTCAGAGATTCGAATCTTGCCGAAGGCAAGAATGTTTGAACCCCCTCCAGGCTAGCTGCATAGTATATGAGCACTATTGACATGTGGAATAACCTGATAGGCTGACATACCAGTAAGTCGGTTGTTCCTTCGTGCAAGATCCCTACTGACCATGCTTTATATCCCTACATACCTTGTGGAACCGAGGGTGGCAGAGATCTCTACTGGTTGGGGTTCAACAAGGATGAATTGTTCTTTATGTAATTAAAGCATCTTTTATTCTATAATGATTACCATTATTGACTTTATAGTGCTGACTACGGAGTTTAACACGTACTGACCATGTTTTTTATTTTAAACAAACAGTAGTTTTATGAAGACGTTGTAAGTAGCTGTTAATCATTTTACTACATTTTTAGATAGAGAACTTACATGAGTAGAAAGATAGGAGTATAATTATTAGACCATTAGTCATGGACTAAAGAAGCGAACTCTCTATCCTTTGAGATGAATGTATTATTTGCATGTCTCTCATCCTCTTCAGACCCTAACGTGTTGTTGAGATACGCTGAGTATATATTGTTGTTGGTGATCGTGGACTAAGGTTTTCTTTTTCTCGTTGTGTTTTGGCCTTACATTATTACTGTTCATAAAGTCTTGAGGTAGCTTAACAAACTTAATGTGTGACTTTATGTCACCGGAAAAATCAAACACATAATTAGAAATTAAAATTTACATGCTTAACGTACTAAATGCTTCAAAATCACATTGAATCGAAGAATATTCTAACCCTTGATCTAAAATAGAAAATGGCATGGTTTAATATTCACTTGTTCATATGTGAACTTATTATCAACTTATCCAAAGCAATAATAATCGGATTATAACTATAATTTAGCATATTTAAGTACCAATATAGACTAGTGATGCTAAGCATCGATTGCTTATTCTAATCAATAATACATCAAATGATACTCTATTCGTCTTAAAATATAAATTTACTCTAACTTCTTAACCATGTGTAAAAAATCAAAATAGAATTATATTTTAAAACATAAATAATATATGATAAAGTCTAGGGCGCCACTACCACATCAGTTCGACAAGGAGGCCATTGTTCGAGTCCAAACGTTGATCACTGCTCATGCCAACGATAGAGATGATGTATATATCACGTGATATTTTTTGCAGTTTCATTCTTCTTTCTTTTTTACTTAGAATGGAAAAAGTCAAATTCTTGGTCTTGAGTCTCTATTGCTTCAGTCCTATGGAACTCCGTAAAAGATACAAATCAGGATCACTCAGCGGTTTCCTATTTGGAAGGTTCAAGCAAACGGTACCATAATGTATCCACTGCAAACTAGGTCAGTTTCCACACCATATTAGATTGAAACATCTGACCCAGACAGTAGTTGGTCTTGAGTCTCCATTGCCTCAGTCCTATAAAACTACGTAGAAGATGCAAATCAGGATCACTCAGCGGCTTCCTATTTGGAAGGTTCAAGCAAGCGGTGCCATAAGGTATCCAGTGCAAACTAGGTCATTATCCACACCATTTAGGTTGAAACATCTGACACAGACACTAGTGAAACATCCATATTGCAACAACCACAAGAATCGAACCTGCAACTTTAGGTACAACCTTGCACTCGAATACCAACTGACATACGCCCTGAAGGCTTTTTCTTTTTACTAGTTATATTCTAGATCTATAAAGCTTTGGAAGAGTGTCGTATAAGTATGAACTTTTGGGAGTTATCAGAGTAGTACATAAAAAGTGTCTGAAAACGTCGCTTAACAAAAGGGATAAAGGCTGCTTTGTACGAGCTTTTGTAGTACTTAATCCTCGTGTTTCATCCCCCCTTCACTAAATTGAATGGTGTCTGGAACTAAAATTTCACAGGATCTACACCACATTATAACAATAGGGAGAAAGACTGCAGAAATTATGATCAGCAAAGGGAAGAACTGTAATCATACTCTGTCAAAACTAAAAAAGGCTCTGCTCATTTGGCATCTCAACACAATAAACTGCTGTATTTGCGTATATTTCAGAGGGGAGACATTATTTAGGAGGCAAAATTGAGGTTCTTGGGTTTATATATGTACAAGAAACACACTAGAGAAAGCTACGACCTTTAATTTGCTTGACTAAGGTCTTCAAGTTTTATTCCAGCAGCACTAGCAAGCACTGAGAAGTCTTGTTCTCCACTTAACACCTGTATATAGAGCAAATCATATATAATGACGAACTTTCAAGACTATAAGAAACTACTAAAACTGCAACCTACATGACTTTTCTAATCAATCATGGGGAAACGTTATGTTGTTGTAAGTTGTATAGTAAAAAACCAATACAATGTAAAGCAGGCTTCCAACTAGAACATCACATTGAAGAAACTGACAAAGCAACACCACGAAAACAATGTGGACATGAAACTGGAAATAACCCTTTGAAAGAACATGGGTCTTTTTTTTTTTGGGTGCGAGTGAAAGAACATGAGTTCGCAACACCAAGAACTAAAAATAAAGCATCCTGCATGCCAGGAACAAAGGAAAGGCCAGCATTATTCTTTCTTGGTTACCTGACCATTAATACTCCATGTTGGGAACCCTTCAATCTTGACATCTGTACATGCCTTGGCCATTTTAATGCCTTTTCTAAATCCATCTGGAAAGCATTCTACATAATCCAATATCTTTGTTGCTTCCTTGCCAAATGCCTTACCAAACCAAATCAGGGAATTCCCGGAGTTAGTCCAATATGTAGACCGAGCAGCTAAAGACCACCAGCTCACCCCTTCCATTCAATACACAAAACGAATTCTATTTCTAAAAGAAAGCCATAAATCCATGGGGAAACATGTAATCACTCACAGTGCAAGTCCGAACATTGGTTCGTGTACGACTACAAACAGCGGATGTCAAATCCCCCCCCCCCCCCAAAAAAAAAAAAAAAAAACACACACTCTCAACAGACAAACTACAAAGAGAACAAAAAGAATTAAGCACCTCCTTCTGCTCTTGGCAATGAGAACACCAGAAAGCTCCATACAATTTTGCTCCCACTGAATGTAAATGCTTTGCGAGAGAAACAGCCAAAGGTGTTGATTCTGTTGTCACCTTAGTTTCAAAATATGGCAGGTCAGCCTCTGCTAATCTGTCAAATAATAAACAGCAAAACGGAGAAGGATGATCCTTCAGAGGAGGGACAGAGAGGACACTTATACGAGTTGAAACAATCATCTAAGCGCAAGCAAAACAAATTCACATCTCCATTATATTTTGGTAAACCACCTTTTCATGCTCAAGGTTTAGAAGAACTACACGCAAAACATGACAGTCCTCCTTAATTAATCCAAGCTCCAGAATGGAACTGACCTACCATAGTGTGTCAAAGGGATATGAAGGAATAAACGGTTTACAGTTTTCCTTTTTACCCACATAAGGAACAAATAATGTAAGCAGAACAGAAGAAGAAAAAAAAGGAACAGATGATGTGGAAAATAATGTAAGCAGAACAGAAGAAGGAAAAAAAGGAACAGATGATGTGGAAAAAGGAATAAGGAGTATGTGCATTTATGTGCAACACATGTATCAAGCTATCAGCCCTTCTTTCCCAAACAAAGGACATTCCGAGTTATTCTTCCACAAGAGTAATAAGATAAAATTACCCTGCAGAGACAGGTTGGGACAAACTGTAGGAGGCTCCCAAGGCAGAAACGACCAAGCAAGCTGTGCATAGCTGTAAAATTACCCCATTCTGCAACCCTTTTGACCATAAATCCTGCAACATAAGCCCAAAAATCTCTCGCCATAGGAAACAGCAATGCAAGAATAAACAAGATAAATGATCAACTGTTAAAGTGAAAATCACCTTGGTAGTGGTAAAGAACAAGCAAAAGGATAACAGAGCTGAGGCTAAACAATAAATGCATGATTGCTGGGGAAATTGTGTGCTTAAAATGTACAAGAAGTAGGCACTGGCTGCTGCCATGGATGTAGTTGTCACAAGCAGAACTGAGCGGCCTGTTGTTTCACCAACTTCAAAAGGCAACTTCTTTCCACCCAACTGTAAGCCAAGTGCCGCAACCACTCCATAAGCAACCATACCAATCAAAGGAAGAGGAACACCTGGCAAACGCAAAACTTTGAAAATTGAATCTCTTGTCCAAACACACTACCAGCAAATTAAGTAATGCATCTCTTTCCATCAATTTGAAAATAATCAAAATCCACAACCCTACGCATATACTGCTGACTTTTAGGCATGACAGGCAAATTTTAAGGGCATAACGACTATACAATCAGTCACAACAGAAAACGATTGAAGTCGGCAAGCCTAATCTAAATTCTAGTTGCATTCCATTCAAGTAGGTTTCCAAGTAAACAACGAAACTACAGGAGAAAAAGAAAAGAAAAGTAAAGGAGCTTATACCAAAAATGAGAGAATAGGGGCTATTAAGAATATCACCGCAAGAACCACCCTGATCAGCACCAAAAGGACAAAATGCATCGGAGTTAGATATCTTGAGGTAGGTCAAGTACGAAGTTTCAACAAAACCCAAGCCTGCAAGCCCTGCACACCAGTTGTATGCAGACATGCCGCTTCCATCAACCGAGGTAGAGGACGTTGACAAGGATGAGGACGACGCCGTATTGCTTTCAACATCTTCTTCAGAGCGGTTACTACTCAGTTCCGATGAACAACTCAGTCGAACAAATGACAAGTTCTGATCATATATACCCTTCGATTGGAACGAATTCTACAAAGTTAGAACACAAAACCAAACAAGCAATACATAATGAGAGAGGGGAAAGAAAAGTACCTTGCGTTGGGAGCGGGAAGTTGAATAGACGGGAGGAGGCGTTTGAGATCTAAAGGAAAGGGAAGAAGCTAATATGCTGCTGCGGATGATGCTCGCCATCATCAGCTTTTGACTTCACTCAGTGCAGAAACATACGTCTTCACCGATTACCGTTGGAGCGGGAGATTCTTACAAGCCGGTGTTCCGGCGGGTGATTTTCAGTATTTCCTATCAAAATATAATTTCCGACTTTTTGATATAGTATACTATACAACACAACAACAACATTACCACATTGCGTTAGAGTCTCCTGTCTGTAGCGGAGTATGAGGGTCGGATGTATGCAACTATACTTGTGTATTAGAAACACAAAGATGTTATTTCCCAATTACCTATAATAAAAATTGCGTCAAGCTGTGTCGATTAACTACTACTTTATAATATAAGAAGTGTTGTCTCTGTTTACTGGTGACCCATAATAAAAATTACATCAAATTGTCTCGATGAATTGTTACTTCACAATATAAGAAACACACTAATTTAGTGAGTTATTTTGATTTAATCCATCATGTTCTAAAGTAACATAACTTCGTCTACTTTGAAGAACATAACTTCGTCTACTTTGAAGAAGCACATAATACAGTTAGGCAAATGACATATGCATTAGAAATAGTTTTCCCAAAGGAAGGATCGGATTTTATTACTGCGTATAAACAAATGTACATCAAGGTTCATAGAATGTCTAATTCGCAATTTGAGCTACTACTAGGCTACTGTAATTACAAGAAACTGCTAATTGTTGTTTCTTTGCTCTCCAAATGATTTCGATGACAATTTGATGAGGCGGAGGGCAGTGCTGAACGTTCCCATGCTGGAGTTGATTCCGCCAATACCATATAGTACAAATCGTTTCCCGGAACACATACCGCCATTCAGTATCTGAATCTGCATGGTATCGTGTATTTTGTAAGTTGCTGAACATCCATTCGCGGTCCGATACCATTTGAGAGAATCGTCTCCAATCCGCTGGTTGCATTAAGCCCCGCCATACATTTGATACCCAATAGCAATCCCGTAAAGCATGTAAAATGCCATCCATCATGTATCCACAAGTGTCACAATAGCTATCTGGTCGTACGTGCCTGCCATGGAGGAAGGCGCCCGTAGGGAGTAGATTGCGGCATATGCGCCATAAGAGAAAATTTTGACGGCCCGGACCCTTCATCGCCCAGATAAGAACCCAAATGTCATTTTCCGGTGGTGATACAGCGGCGATCTGAGCATCATATGCGCTTGCGACTGTAAATTTCTCCGAGGGTGTACACTTCCATCGCACCGTGCTCATGCTACCATCCGCCAATGTGTTAGCTGATTCAAGGCAGGCCCGTAATAATAGGACAGTAGATCGGATATGACGCAAGGTAGTAGATGCATTCGGATAATACCCTTTCCGTCTCAAAAGCATTGTAACTATTGTCACGGTTTAGACCCCTTCTACGAAAGAAAGAAAAAATAAGTAAAAAATAAGTAAAATAAGTAAAAAATCAACCCCCCCCCCCCCCCTTTCACGTTCATGAGATCAAACAATCATGAGAAAGATGCTCTTAACATATAATGAGGTCATATGTATGAACTCATATACAACATTACCACATTGTCTTAGAGCCTCTCGTATATGACAAGATACGGAAGATCGGATATACGCAACCATACACATGTGTTAAAAACACATAGAGGTTGTTTCCCGGTGATCCATATGAAAATTGCGTGTCAATCAACTGCTACTTCACAGTATAAGAAGCGCATCTAATTTAGAGAGTCATTTTGTTTTATTCCATCATATTCCAAAATCAAAGAAGAATATGGCTTTTAACTTCACTGGAAATGGAAAGACTATGAACTCATATGGAAAAACGAAAATGGAAAGACTATGAACTCAGATAGAAAAACGAAAACAGATCCTAATTCGAAGAACAAGGTGCAACAAACTGCGATGGTTTCGACTAGCCAGAAGGAAGCTGTTGAGACCGTCTTCTCGTCAAGAAACTTATAATCATTCTCCATAACAACACCGCAAGTGGTAGCTTTGTTAGCGACGCAACTCCAAATCCCAGCTCAAAAATGGTGCCCTTTTACTCAAGAGAAGAACTTGCCGCCATCAAGATTCAAGCATGCTTTAGGGCACACTTTGTAATCATCTATTAGTAACATTTCCGAGTGCAAAAAATTATTATCTCGTGATCCCATATTATTCTGAGTGGTGTTGGCTGTTTTTCCTTTGTTTTCTTGATTGATGATTTCAGGCAAGACGAGCATGCCGCCAATTGAGACGCCTTGTCAAGCTGCAATCGGTTGTGCTTGGAGTGCTTGTGAGGACACAAGCACGGTTGGCTTAGCAATGCATGTATGCACTTGCTCGGCTTCAGATCACTGTGTTAGGAAATATGTATATAGCACGAAAAAAACCAAACAAGAAAGACAATGAAAGTCGAGACGAGTTTCGGGATTGATGATACCAAGAAATTCACCCGTTAGTCAATAACGGTCAACGTTTAGTAAGGACACGAAGTGACGAAGTGCCGCAGGTCGGCCTGAAGACTGACCAAGTCATGCGGATGAATATTCCACCTCGGCCACGGAGGCCCCTGGTCATCTCGGCTACACGGTCAGCACCCTACTGGAAGTAAGGTTTCCACCTCGGCCTAAGGGTTCACCTCGGTTTCACCTCGGCCTAAGGGTTCACCTCGGCTTAATGGCATACCACAGCTGATGAGACCAAAATATGACCTGCTCGGATAAAGACCAAAAATACCGGACTCAAATTACCCTGGCCAGGCCTCAGCCCGGCCACAGCCCGGCCTGGGGGATCTCGGCCACACAAGAGCAGCAAAAAGGAGCCTCAAGTAAACAAATGAGCACATTTGACACTGGCATTTGATAAGGAATCAATGCATCTCAGCACAATTTTCGTTTGGTGAATTGGCCAAAGTGGCATCTCAGCCATGGAGGTATCTCGGCCACTGTGGTAAACTGGCCACACATTTCGGCCACATTATGTACTCGGCTGGGCTCCATCTCGGCCCTTGGTTCTCAGCCAAGGGTCTTCAGCAGTTCATCTCGGCCAGACCATAGCTCAGCCACAATACTCCTTGCTACGTGGCCTTCATGCAGCCTCATCTCTCCAGATGTCATTCATACGGAGGGAAGGTGCCAGCACAGTAATCCTTAGCAGCTGCGCGGCTACCATGCAAGAGGGCCAGACGTCCTCATTTCATCCATCTGGGACACTCAGCTCCCAACCGCTCTAAGTATAAAAGAGCTTCCGCAACAGTAAGAAGCTCCAAGTCCAAATGGGAGGTCCAAATCTGGAATATAACACCCGATGTTCTCATCTCAGCTCGGCCCACACTTTGGCCGACCTCAAAACAGGTTTCATCAAACCCCTATTTCAGTAAAAGCTACACACGATAATGCCCACAACTGACTTGAGCGTCGGAGGGTTTCCCCGAGGCAGCGCCCTAGGACCCCTAACGCTTTCTTCCCTTTCTCAGGCTTCTTAAGAGAACAATTGACGGAGGAGTGACGGCTTAGACCCCGGATATTTCGACCTTTACCTTGGCGAGACAATCCGACCTCGTCAGGGATAACTCTGTCCTTAAAGCAATAAGCAAGATAGAATGCAATGGCTAATGCTTCCCAAGATATAACGGCTTACTCTCTTTAGTTTGCTCTAATAGAGAGAGTTTAAACTTGATGGTAGAAGAGATTGATAGTAGAGAGAATGAGAGAAGAATGTGCTGCAGAAAATTCAATAGTTTTTCAAGAATTTTCATGTATGTGTTGAAAATAGCAAAGCCTACTATTTATACTCTTTGAGTTCACAAACTACAAGTTCAAAAGACCATTTCTATGCAGATTTTCTCTCTTGGATCGGTTATGGACGTTCAATATGAAAGGATATGTCATTTGGTGCAGAAGTTGTATCTTTTATGAACAGACGTGACACTTCAGGCACCTTATGCAGGCGTTCGAAGTGTTCTGGAAGCTTGCTGGAACACTTCGAACGCCTACATCAGGAGCTTCATGTCACTTCGAACGCCTACATCAGACGCTTCATGTGATATAGAACGCCTATACAAGGTGTTCGAAGTGTTCTGGAAGTGTTCCAGAACACTTCGAACGCATACATTAGGAACTTCATGTGTTTGGAACACTCTCATTTCCTTTCATTGTTCATAAAACACTCCAAACTTCACTCAATCTCCTATCAATAGATCACATAACATAATACAAGGTTGGATAAAGTATTTTTAAGTACTTTTCCAACACACTGTTGGAGCTTGACAGCTTTTGAGTATGGGTTAATGCATGTTCAATCGAAGCGCCTACCTGGAAGTGTTTTTTCTTGTTGCAAACCTCATCCTGTGATCTTTTGTCATAAGACTTAGCAACCATGGTCCACCTCTTTTATTCAATACAAAGATGATGAATTTCATGATGGTTTAAATTGACACTTGATTTACTAATGAATGAGTTTTCAAATTTGAGGATAATTTTTTCTCTAGATTACGCCTAATGTAAACAAATACTCCCTCGGTCCCAAAAATAGCCAACAGAAATAAAAGCGTTTCCAGTGCATTAAGCTCCCGCGTTTCCGCAAGGTCTGAAGAGGGATCAGATTGCTTTGCGATCTGATGTACGCAACCTTACCATGTACTTTTTCTGTACAACAAACTATTTTTGCGGCTCGAACCCGTAACATCAAAGTACAAAACAACAAACTCACCAATTACCCCAATACTCACCCTCCAAAAAATAGTAAACATAAAGACTTGGTCACAAAGCTGTATACATCCCTACCCTACACTTTGTACAATAGACTGTTTCTGTGGCTTAAACCCGCGACCTCAATGTCACAAAGCTGGTTGCTTACAGCGTCAACGGCCTCACAGTGTTGCCTATGTTCAGAAAGGAAAAATTGGTGTTGCTTACTCTACTGAGCCCAGCTTGCTTTGTGTGCTGTTGCATAATCTCGTCAGCAACACACAGACCATGGAATTGAGGAAGTGTGGAAGAGGGACTCCTTGTTTTGAAAGGAAGCCATGTGAAGCTGCAGGCAATTGTTGGTGAGGAGACAAATCGACCGACTTTGAAATGCATCTATGTCCTTGCTTGGCTGCAGCTTGCTACTTGATCTGCCCAGCTTCCCATTATGCCAGTCTACAGGACACCCGTACGTCAAAGCTCTCTGTTCCAAATCTCGTTCAGTTATTTTCCCTGATCTATGAAACCAACGGTCTTGTTCTCCCTATGATTTTGGTCCACCCCCCACCTCTCCCCCCCCCCCCCCCACCGAAGGGAACTCCCAAAGATCTCTTTATAAAGTCACTTTTCAAAATCCTTAATGCATCCGTGATTGACACATTGAAAAACAGTACATTGAAAAACAGTACATTGCGATCATCATTTGGATTGCTTGTGTCTTGGATCCCTCGCCTTCCTTGGACTCTCATTACACTACTTGCAGTACGGGTCGTTTGCGTTGCTGGTTGGAAAATGCTGTCTTTTGGTTATGGTTAGACGATTGGAGTTCCTTTTTGCTGATGATTTCGTCTCTTTGGAATTCTCTGGACCCAATGCTCCTTACCTACTTGATGCTCACTTTCGGAATCGTTGGTTACCAGCCTCCCTGTGGCTTCGATACCTATACTCACTTACAAGTTGTTACTTATTTTGCTTGGGTGGATTGTCCGTTCCCGACCTGGCACTGTTGCTGGATTTTCTCTGTTATTAGATTTGTAGTTAGCTTGTGTTTCTTGTGGTCACTGTGGACCACCTTTTGCTCAAAGGTTGGCACTAGTTGTAGAGCGCAAATGTACGCCGCCTTTCTTTTGCATAGCCAACCCAATGTTTTGGCTATGGCACCATTTTGTAACTGACATTTGTACTTGCCTTTTGGCCTTTTATAAAATTTAACATACAAAAAAAAAAAAAAGAAAGGAACTCAGTTATTCCTCCACTGTTCTTATACATCATCTATAAACTTTGCATGAATAGACAGCTAACAACCGATGATGTTTGAACATGGAGAAGCAATCAATCAAGCCAGTATCTGGAAATTCTTTGGTAGTTAGCATAAACTAAAATATTCACTTTAACCAAAAGGGTACTGTAGATTGAACGAATAAACAAGAAGTGAAGAAAGATAAAACAAAATACGTTTACTCAAAAGTTGGGCAAAACAGTTACTAAACAGCAGAAGGAACGTTTTTTCCTTATACATGTCAAAGAGTCAATGATGGCCCTTCCTTAAAGACGAGAAGAACCCCCCGATTGTTTTGTCCTTGTGGTGCCGCTCTTCTCCGTCGTCGTCGACCTGTTACAAGACCATCTAGAGTAAGTCTTCTGGATTGAAACCTTGTACGCTATTAAATAAAACTGGTATCTATAAAGATGCCTCACCTCCTTGGTTATTCGCTGCAGAATTTCCAAAATCTCCGAGAAAGTTGGTCTCGCAGTTGGATCTTGCTGCCAGCACTTTTCAAGCAGTTCCGCCAACTTTGGATGTGTGCCCTTCGGTATCGCAGGTCTCAGACCCTAATGTTGGTGAAAGAGAAGGCATAATTGATGAAAATGCTGTATTTGGTAACCCAGATCGCAAATTGCACCCAAGTTTACCTGCTGCACAACACCAATGGCTGCTTGCAAAGGTGTCAAATTGGAATATGGAATCTGAAAAAGGAGACCCATTAAAGCGTTCCGTAGAAAGAAATATGCTTCTTATAGAATCAAAATAGCTCGGGAAACAAATAGAATCATTACTTCTCTGGTTAGAAGCTCCCACAACAATATCCCAAAGCTGAAGATATCTGCCTTGTGATCATAGGGTTTGTGCTCAATTACCTTCAAACAGATGAAAATCATTAATGCCATACGACAGGAAGAATTGGAACAAACTTGAGCTAAACGTAAAGACCTAGTCCTGTGGAGGTCACATAGTGTTGTTCTAAAGTCACCTTGAAAATGGTTCAAGACAACAAAATCCAGGAAAATTACCTTTTATAGAATATTAATTTACTGCCCTGCCCTGCCCCTCACCCCATCCCCTCTACAAACAAAAAACCATGTCCATCCTACAAATACAGGAGACTGATAGATGATTTGCGTTCTTTGATTATTTCACTACTGGTATCAGTCTCCTAAAGTTTTCCAACTCCTAAATTCAATTGAGCCTCTAGGTTACATGCTCAGCCACCACGAGTTTGTCCCTCTTCCCTTATCTGCTACCAAAAATGAAACTGGAAAAAGCAGGACAAGAACTTGCTGGAAATCAGAGCTCAGCTGCTCCACCATGAAAAATTTCATACCTCCGGAGCCATCCATCTATATGTGCCCGTTTCTGCAGTCATGACTCCTGTTCCTGTCACCACTCTGGCGACTCCAAAGTCAGCAACCTTTACCACCTGCCAGAATGAGTATACATCAACGGAAGAAGTAATGAGACTGAAAGTAAGACCATGGACTAACTATGAATATCAAAATTAATTTTCAAGTAGGTTAGGTTCCTTAATTTTACAAGCCTGCTCCATAGTTGTCTCCAATCTGCAAACCAACCTAAACTCCTTTCCTTACACACTAACTGAACCAACAAAAGAGAGTTAAAGCAGACAAAATATACATATGCTGCTGAAAGCATCAGCCAATGTTATCCACATCATAAGAAACTCCAACCATCTTATCTTCCTCTAAGCTTACAGGAGTGGTTCCAGTAATTTACATTTCCTTAATCCTAACCAATCCAGTCAACTTCTTTCAGATGCTTTTATCTCGAGTAATTTAGCATCACCAGACAATCACAGTAAAGGCTCCAAATAACAACTAGTAAATCATTTATCCGTAATCACATGCAGGACTTCGGAAAGTTTCTTACTTCGTGCTCATCCATCAGAAGATTTGCAGTCTTCAGATCTCGATGTATTATATTATTTTGGTGCAAATAGTTCATCCCCTTAGAAACATCCATCGCCACTTTGAGTAAAGAAGAAAGCTTAAAGCTGCCTTTTTGTTTGTGCAGAAAGTCGTACACACTACCTTTTGACATGAATTCTAGTTGAAAAAGAAAAAAAGACCATTAGAAACAAAGTAGCAGCACGCATAAACATCTCCATGCATGGTCTCTAACTGGACAACAGGAAAGAGAAAAGTTACAGAGGGGGCTAGTATTTGGCTTTGAAGGGGAAAAGAAATAGGACAGAATGAATATTTATTTACAGTCAGCCAGGATATCTAAATGACAGGACAAAGGGTATCCCCTTCGACAAATAGCATAATAGACATCCATAAGCACAGAAATCTAAACAAATCACCTGTCACTATACACAGATTCGGAGGTCTTGTGCATGCACCCAAAAATTGAACAACATTCTTGTGCCTAATTTTCCTGCACCGTATAGTGTTGAACAACACAAGTGAACAAGGCAACTGAGTGAAACAACTAAATACAATAAAGAAGCTCAAGAAAAGAAGCTACACTAGGATTTAATCTTGCAAAAACTACAAGAGAATTACGTCGCACACCAATTCGGTGTTCAGAAAGAATAAAATGTTAACCTCAGTAGACATCAGAGACATAAATGAACAAGGCCATGAAAAGTCATTCCACATACTACCAAATAAAGGACAAAGAAAGGCCAACATAGATCATAATAGGGTAAATTCCAAAGAAGCATAACATATCTTCAGAACTGCCACCCCTCCACCCCAAAATAAAAGACAAATCTTTTTTTTGTAATTAAATAAAAGATAAATCAAAATCACCATCGCCGGATAAGGAAGAAGAGAAGCAGAAGAAGAAAGCCAGAAAACAACAAACCTCATAATAAAAACCTCCTGGGAGAACTCTTTAAGCATGTCGATGTTTACTCTGTCCCGCTTGAGAACTTTTATGGCTACTTCTTGAATGCAATATGTCCCCTTATACCTGATGAAGGAAAATGATAAGTCCTGTGGTAAATCCAGCGAAGGAAGAGTCCTGCTGTGAATCCAATATATGAAGAGAAAAGGCAAAGTTTGTGGAACTTACAGTTCACCAAAAGATCCCGATGCAATCTTACTCTCAAATTTTAATTGGTTGGTATCAATTTCCCAGACATCAATCTCGTCAGCAGGAATTTTGACATATTCAGATATGGGGTGACATTCCTTATTACTTTGCTGAGCAGTATCAGGCAACGGACACTGTTCTGAAGACGGCTGCTGCTACATAGAACAATGACCATTTAGGACGAAACAAAAAAGAAGGAAACGATTTGTGAGAAATATGCAAGGAATCACAATAAAAACAATTCTTTTCGTAGATCATAGCAGCTTCGGAGACAAGGAATTTGAGTATTTGACGGGTGAAAAAAGGGTTGCTATATCAGGGTGTTATATCATGGATACCAAGCAATCACACAGACAGATACTGTGACTTGACCATAAAAGTACATTGATGTAGTTCAAGACCCCACCGTTGGATAAACTCCAATACAGCCAATCTCCATATGTAAATGAGTGAATAGGAGTGAGCAAATACCTTAGTCTTTAAAACTTCCCTTTCGATCATACTTTTAAGCAGCTCAGTTTCCTAAAAGTAACCAGATCAATAACAAATTAGAATTTCCACTCTTGATGAGAACAAGGAAGAAATATACCAAGTATGGGGGGAGGGGGGTTAAGAAATGGGAAAGGAAAGGGTGGGGGCATATAACAGATGATGCAGAGAATGAGCAAAGGAGAGGGGAATGTCGAATAGAATGCAAGTTCTGCCTATTGTTCCACATTAGCATCCCTGTTATTGACAGGAACCATCATAGAACAGCAACATCATCACAAATGTGAAAAATGAAAGCAAATCAGACGTTATATCTCAGTATTAAAGAAAGCAATAATTGAACCAAGGCAACCTGTAGAAGAACAACATAGCAAGATTTGGCTTAGATACAAGATACAGGGGGCTGCTGGTTATCGTTACACGTACCATAATGAGCAAAAATTCCACCTAAGCCTATAACATCCCTAACAGATGGAATTCATTTTCCAATACCACTTACAGGATTGACTAAAACATGTATCCAACTAAGGATTAGCAGCAAAAGCACCGTTCCATTTTGGCTAAAAATCCATACATCAGATGTTCTGACTGAGTATCAAGCTACCAAGAAGATCCTCAACCAAAGGATAACACAAGAGAGGGATTATTGCCATCATTGCTTTAGGAAGTATCATCAAAATAAATCAGTAGTTGACATTCGTTAGAAAAGAAAGTATTATGCTCAAAAGACAACATCATCAGACGACAAGTCTTCAAGTGGCAACAAAAGGTCCATCCTGACACAAAAAGAGAAAATAGAGGGTTGGAGGGGAGGCTCTTCCTCCCATTTTATGACCATGTTAGTCCACCTCCCTTTCATTCCATGCCCAGGTTGTATTGAAGTCTTCACAAGGAATTTCTACCTCTGGCATTATTCTCCGATTCAGTTATTCAGACAATTCATACCACACCATATCTGAGAATAATTTAAGGCAGCTCTGCTGTTAAAGAAAAAAAGCACAATGAAATTCAAAACTAACCACACTCAATGAAATCTTGCAGCACAAGTACCAGTGCTTATACCCGTGTCACATGCTCCAGGCAGACTACATATGTTAAGCATAATAAGGAACCTAAAGATGAGAAGATAATATATTCAAAAAGCTAAAAGTCTTTATCTGTCTGCTGAGAATATCAAACTAACCACAAACAAAGATATTACAGCACAAAACCCAAAGAAATGTACAATTCACTAACATTAAGGTAAAAGAACATTATTGATTTGAGCACCAGGATTTTTGTCCTCATCACACTGAATAATATATACATAGAAGCACAAAAAGGAGTAATTCATCATCCACCAGGTTAAACAAAATTTTCTGAGAGGTTAAGAAAGGTAACATAGCATACCTCGTAAGGCCACCCCACAACAACAAAGACATCCAATGAGAAGCCATCAGTAGTGGAGAAAGCATGGGCTTCTTCAATGTTCAGCCCAATCTCCGAAAGTAACGATGTCAGCTACAGATACATAGTGAGACTTCAGCATAGCTTTATACACAAATGCACAAATTACAAGTGATCAAAACAAGCATAACTTTCTATACAAATGTACAAATTACAATGATCAAAACAAACTAAACGAAACTGGAAAACTATAGTTGCAATATAAGATGAATTAAAACTCAAGATGAACCCAAGTGTAACTCAGCTTAAAGACAACTTCCAAGAAGCCAGTGACCTTCAGCAAGAGAATAGAGAGGAAAAGGGAAACACACCCAGTATTGAAGATAACTTATAGTTTCACTGATGGAGCAAATAAAAGATTTAGTGAGTGGAGTAGCAAAAAATAAAAGCAGCAGGTTTCGTCACAAGGGTACTTAATAGACACCACTAATTTCTTTTAACAAAAATACATGTCCTTATTGACCATGATTCTCTAGCAAGGTTATTCGTTTTCATGCCCCCATCCAACTAAACATTGTACAAGGTGAGAAAATCAACCAAGACATTCTACCCCTTATCAGTCTCGTGATCAAAATTTTGGTTTGTATGAATTCAGCAGGTAAGGATCTTTGGTAAGGAACATCTAACGGAACATCTTGATCTTGTCTCAAAAGCAAATAAGGTTCCAGCAGGAAACTATCTTTAGATGATTGGACCGAGAAAAAAGCAGGAGTTACATGTCCCATTTGTAAATATCATCATCATGTCTTACAAATATACAACAAAGATGAACCATTGATTACCTGGCTCAGCAGTTTTGGCTTATCAACAGTTGAAAATGTGATCTCGTGCATGGGCCTGCAAGATGAGCACATGAAAACTTCTATTCGGCACCTTAGAATAAGTATCAGTTTTCTTTGGAACCAAGGTTTTTAAAAAAACATAGGCTCTCAATATTTCACTTATGACTAACAAATGCGAGAAAAAAGGGGCACTTTGGCGAAACAGGCTGGCCCGTTTTGGCTCTAACACGCGCACTCTGGTCAAACATCTATATTCTTTAGAACATTGAAAGTGAGAAATGAATAGGCAATTGCTGGCTGTGTTCAGTTGATATTATGACTTGATGAGTATCAAGATATCCACCGTGTGATAAATAATTTCAAATTGCTCAGAATATACATTTCGGATTTCGAAGTTTCATAAGCACTCAAAAATTTTAGGTTAGAACAGCTGGCATTGAAAGCCTAAAATACTTTTTGTGCGCCAGGGGCGATTTGGTTCCGTCTAACGCTTGATTTCAGTATAAAGTAGTACCTATTCGACGTGAGCGTTACCCATATGACTTACAGAGTAGATGCAAATACAGATGAAATGCAGAACCGTATCTGATTTAAAGGGAACTAGAAGTACTTTGGACACTAGCAACTCTGTTCAAAACAATTTAGGCATACAAAGCGTTTAAGCTCCCATTGCACGTAGAAAGTTACAAGAGAAAGTAGACATTCAAACACAATATTTCTAGTCTCCACAATCATGATACACAAAGGAAAATATTAATTCAAAAGTTTACCTCGAAGTCCGGAAGATCGAAATGAAGTTGTTCTCCCCATCCTCTTGCTGAGTTCCATTAATTTGATGACCAAGAACTTCAAGATTGGATGATGAACCAAATGTAGGTGGAGGATGGACTCTAGAATTTTGACAAGTTGAAGGGGGGAAATTGAGTACCAAAACAGCAGATTACAGATTAAAAAACGAAGTGAAACTGGAATGAAACTGAGGCCAAAAACTAAAAAGAATGAGATACCCCCGACGATAAGATGGATTTGAAAAACTATGTGCCTCTTCCTTGCCATCAGAGTCAGCTTCGTTTTCAGCTGCAGTAGGATGAACCTGAAGGAGATAGGTAACCACATGACGAGGTTCAAAACGAAAAAATGCAAAAGGAGAATTATATCGATCAATTTTCAGTTCCTTCCTAATTTTTATGTTCAGAAGACAATTCTATCACAATGCAACGACAGTGTCTTTTCATCTTATTGCCATTTACCTCGCCTCCTCTTTTAACAAAAAGGTGGAAAATTATTTTAAAAAAAAAGTGAAGCAGAACGAAAATGTAAATGGTCCCCTTGACAACAAAATGAAGAACATTTTTTACCAGCGGACCCATGGTACATCAAAATGCTCATATAACAAATGTATGTTACCGGTGGGTAGTCCCCACAAGTTGAAACGAGTGATACAACATTAGTAATGCAGGACAATTATCTGCCTAACCGCCACGCTGGAAATAAACGTCACCCTAAATTGAACCCCGATCCACGAGCCCCAGTCTGACTGTCTGACCTCCCCCTTCTCCCCTCTCCGGCTACATACACACCCCCTCAACCCCGCCGTCTTTACCTTTTAAGGATGTATTATCACCTTTCATCATGCGTGCCCTTTTCCCCAAAGAAAAGCTTTTTTTCATCACTGGTATTACCTGGACGAGGCGAACTTCAAAAGCAGGTCTATTAGAAGGATCTTCCGCCAGGCGCAATAATCTTTTGTGCATCAGCACATCTTCCGCTCTTTCCACGTTCACATCCATCGCGTATCTGCAATTCTTTTAAATTTCCTAGTCAAAATCAATCACTTCCTCAAAAACATAACATTTACATAATCTTACAAACAAAATTATACAAAACATTTCGCTAGGGTTTCTAAAAAAACCAACCGAGCAGGCAAGCGATTGAAATGCTGCCAAATCTCATCTTCAAACCCTGGAAGCTTAGTCTCCTCGTGATCCAAATCATGCAGCCGGCTCAGAACCTCGTTGAAAACTTCAAGCCGTTGCCGCTGCCTCTGCTGCCTGCTCCGCTTAGGTGAAGCCGCCGATTCCATAGCCCGGCTTCCGCAGCTCTCGTTGTCATCCATCGCCATTTCTTAGAGAACAATCTCTCAATCCGAAAACTAAATAAATAATTGCTGGTATTTAAGATTATAATAGGGGTCAAACAGATTAAGGAAAATGCGGAGAAATTGAATGGATAAAGATTGGGGAATGAATCAAGACGGAAAAGCATGATGAAGAAAGGAAAGGGTTTTATTGGAAGCTGACACAAACACAAAGGAATGGGAAAGCGGGATGAGGTGGGATGCCGTGGGACCCATGTTTGCATCCCCCTGGGATGTGTTGTGTTGTGTCATGCTGAGTTTTTGAGATTATCCGCGATAAGCCCGAGTCCTCACCTGCAGCTTTTAGGCAGAGGACAATGCCGTTGACCAGGGACCAAAACAAAATATAATCTTCTAGCCCCTCCATCTCAAATGTTTTAAAAAAGGTTAAACCTAGTAAGTAAGAGTTTCTACCATCTTCGGTCTTACAGATTACATCATCATCATCATCTAGATCCATTATATTTTAACAACAGCAAAAGCTATCGCTAGAGTCTGGAGAGGGTAAGTGGTAGGCATACAATACCTCTGTCCCACTGCTTTCAGTGAATCAGAGTATGTAAGGATGTAAATCAGGTTCCCAAGGCTAACTAGTAGAAGTTTATCATAGCATAGGGACATCACAAGGAGCCATTGGCACCGAAGTAACAACCGACGGGCTGGCCTGTCTGCCTATCAGGTCAATCCACGGGCCAATAAAGCTCACACACTATGCAGCTAGCCTAGAGGGGTTCAAACATTCTTGCATTCGGCAAGGTTCGAACCTCTGACATTCTTTTCGAAACCTCTTACCTGAAACCAATCAGAGTATGTAAGGATGTAAATCAGGTTCCCAAGGCTAACTAGTAGAAGTTTATCATAGCATAGGGACATCACAAGGAGCCATTGGCACCGAAGTAACAACCGACGGGCTGGCCTGTCAGCCTATCAGGTCAATCCACGGGCCAATAAAGCTCACACACTATGCAGCTAGCCTAGAGGGGTTCAAACATTCTTGCATTCGGCAAGGTTCGAACCTCTGACATTCTTTTCGAAACCTCTTACCTGAAACCATTGAGATATGTCCTGGAGACATCTCAAATGTTTTAAGATTGCAAGAAACGATCCGGTCTTTTTTTGATTCTCGATAAATATGGGAGTCTAATACGTCGAAAACGTCTTTTTATTATATTAACTAAAAAATCATAGAAGTAATAATTAAAAAGATGGTACAAACACTTTTGACAACTAAATATTTTTACTTTTTAAAAACATACATTATTGTTAGAATAAACCAAAATAGAAACTAGAACAACATTTTTAAGACTGAGAGAGTACTAATTTTGTTTTCATGTTTCTAATCTACCATTTGGTATGGTAATTATTATTACGATTCTGGACATTAAATTATGATCATATTTTAATTTATTTGATTTAAATCATGTCATTTAACAAAATTGACACAAGAATAATCAATAGTAAATATGATACAACATTAAGTGTGATAATCGTTTTGATCATCACAATGCATTTTTAGTTTGAAAATAAAATATTTTCAAAAGTTGTGTCATTGTTTTATCTAAAATTATTTCTTTTGCATAGATGAAATACAAAAAATATATTAACTTTAATGTGATATGTTTAAAGTCAGGGATTACAATTATAATTACGATATCAAGTGGTAGATAACATATCTAGTTTCGGAAAGGAGAAAAAAACTCTAACATGTCTAATAATAAGATTGCATCATGTGTGTTAAAATTTATGAAATTAGTGCTACATAATAAAATAAAATTTAGTAGAGTCGGGGGTCTCACTGGAAGCAAGCTCTCTATCCTTTGGGACGGATGTATCGTTTGATTGTCTCTCACCCTCCTCAGACCCTAACGGTAGCGTTTGATGTCGTTGGTATATATGATGTCGTTGGTATATGTTGAGTATGATTGTTGTTGTTGTTATTGTAATCTACTACTATTATTTTGTTGACCTTACACTTTTTTGTTTTTGTCTTTGTCTTTCATTATATATGCATATACATGTTTATAACTATTTTTATATGAGAAACTTTCTATTTGTATTTACTAAATTCCTTCACTAACACTCTAGCACATCATATCTCTATTATTGTGTCATCTATACATATATATATATAGAGTCGGGATCTCATTGGAATCAAACTCTCTATCCTTTGTGATAGAACTATTTTTTACCTGACTCCCACCATACTCAGACCTTAATAATAGCTTTTATTATCGTTATAATATATTGGGAATATGTTATGTGTCGTGTGTGCGTTGTATAATGTGACTCGAGTTTAAATATTGGTAAGAGAATACAACATATATTATAAAATTAATCAACTATTATTATTTTGTTGTATCA
Organism: Eustoma russellianum; assembly: GCA_036186865.1. NCBI lineage: Eukaryota > Viridiplantae > Streptophyta > Magnoliopsida > Gentianales > Gentianaceae > Eustoma > Eustoma russellianum. The sequence continues at coordinate 44,520,571 of AP025040.1, forward strand.
TGTGACTTGGAATTTAGATATTGATCAGAAAAAGGAGATGCTTGACTGCTAAGGTAAAGATTAGCAGGAATAGCTGTATTTGGCCAATATAATTGGATAAGATAAAGATAAATTCATGTTATTCATCTCAGATAAATGCATGCTCATGAACCTTATCAAATATATAACAACAATAACAATATTACCTCATTGCCTTAAGGACTTTTATCTATGGCGGGATATGGGAGATCGGATGTACACAACCATACCCATGGTTAGAAACATACAGAGGTTGTTTCCCGATGACCCGCAACTGCTACTTTACAATATAAGAAGCGCAACCAATTTAGTGAGTCATTTTGCTTTATTCCACCATATCCAAAGTCAAATAAGATTGTGTCATTGACTCTACTGAAAATGGAAAGGAACCTTATCAAATATAATATATATATATATATATATATATATATATATATATATATATATATACACACACACACACACTTTTTTAAAATGCAAATAATAACAGTCTCTGTTAAAGTATTAATCGAGCATGTTTGAATACTCTAAGATAATCAAATATATCCGAGCCGAGCCCGATCACTCTGAAACATTTCAAACCGAGTTCAAACAATTATGAAACATGCTCAAGTTATCTCGAGCCGAGCTCAAGCATGACTAAATTTTTAAAATGCTTGGCTCGGCTCGGCTGCAGCCTAGTTGTAACCTTCGAAAAAGATACAAAAGGTAAAGAAGGGGGTAAATGATTAGATCATATGAAGGCTTCCATTTAATCTAGCAGTAAAAGTTAGAAATGTTAATAAAGAAACAAGAATTTGGAGACCATTCTACTCGTACCACATTTATAAAGATTAGAGTATAAACTTGTAATACAACATTCAATCTAAATAAAATAATGTTACACTTAAAACAACACACATTATCATACACGTCATTCTAAGACAATGAGTTAATATTATTGTATTCATTTTTCTGTACATATGAGATACTTTTTTTTTCCAAATATAAGTGACACATTTGGTAATTAATAAAGGTATATACATATGATGTGATGGAATGATGTGTCTTGTTTATCATCCCACTTGATTTGGAAATTTCCAGGAAAAACTTGAATGTCGTTCCTTATCCAATGGATAAAAGGATTATACTCAACATATAAAACTGCTAATGACTTTGTCGACTTTTTTTTTTGCCTTAATTACTGTATGAATTTTATAAATGACTTTGTTCTTTTTGTGAACATTAAAGAAAATATTATGATTAGGACAAACTAATCTTCACCGTTTAAAATTCTTGGGCGCCCAATCAATATAACTTTAAGACAAATATTATGGTGTGATTGACCGAACAAGTGATATAAAAGAGCATAAGTATACCATGATTCAAAACATATTCCAAATCCGTACAAGACAAGCTTGGGATGGGCCTACCTCCATCCCTAGAGGAGACGTATGAGGCAGAAGCTCCACATACGGTTTTGAAGCCGAGCTCGCCGATAACTTCTAGTTAGTTCAGTGAATAAGATGGATAGAGAAGGTATCATAATGCTACAATTCTCGGGGTGCGTACAAGGCCCTTCTTCTATTTAGTTCCAGCTTGGAAGAACATGTGCATGATGCAAGTTATATGATAAGAATTGTTCCACATTTATTGTGTTTAAAAAAAGATAGATTCATATGATGATGAGATATCACATAATGTTTTAAGGTTTAAATCAATGTGGATGTCACCTCGTATTAGTCAACTATTAGAATTTTAACATCATATAAGAACATGAATGACAAATATTTTCTACTCACGGAAGAACGTGATTCTACTATGTAGTAATAAGTTTAGGACTCACTTGTTTGTGAATTGAAATAATTGACATTACTACGTATCAATAGATTTCTTTATCACTTCAAATATGAAAACCACTCTCAATAAGGTCTTGCTCAAGTAGCTAGAGCGGATGTCTCAAAATTAAGAAATCGTGGTTTTAATTAAAATTGTATAAAAACAAGGATATTTGTACGTAATATAGTTGGTAAAATTAAGAAATCTTGGTTTTAATTAAAATTGTATAAAAACAAGGATATTGGTATGTAATATAGTTGGTATGTATCCTAGTGATTTGTTTCATGCACAAAAGAAAATTGACCTGGAAGATGAAACCATTGATCCATCGGCTACTGTCTTTTTCAGGTGGAAACAAAATGGGATACTCTCAACTCTAATCAATGAAAACAATGACGAATGGCGTGAGACTTTTGTTCACGCCGTAAATCAACACAGATTCATATATGCCGGTCTAGATTCTCTCACGGTAAGAGACAATAACAAAAGACCACGCGATATATGGTAACGAAAACAGTTGTAAAATTGATTGAAAGATAATCAACAGAAAAACGTGAGACTAGATACAGATCACTTTCACAGGATGTTGAGGGATCCGTAATGGTGATACGCATACGCCCGACACAAGTTTGCGCCTGTCAAATTCCAATCTCCACACTCTTACTCAAGGACCGCGATTGTTTATCCATTAATTTGCACCAATAATTGATGTCGTATCAGCAGCATATTATAAAAACTTTCAATCACTAGCGGGACAAGTATCTCTGCTTCAAATTTTATCACATCTTGTCGCGAGTTTGGTTCGTATTTGGATATCGGAATCGAAATCGGATTGACTATGACAGTGTATGAGTTTGACAGTATATGAGTTTGGACGTAAAAATCATATTTGTTTAGTATTGAACTGGGAATGAATATGATTGCCATCGATGGTGTTTGGAACGTATTGGAATTAAAATGTTTATTGAAGGTGGGCGGCCGGAAATTGGCCGGAAAAATTTGACCGGCCGAAATAGTGTCCAGCCGACGGATGACGGCAGGCCAACGGTGGCGACGGTGTTGACCGACAGGGGCCTTTGACCGGCCTGTTTGACCATTAGGGGTGAATGGGGGCAACCATGGTGGGTTGAGGGTAAGAAGCTCGAAACTCATACCCCATATTATATCTCATATTGAAAGACAGGGGAAATAGCATATAAAAAAACGATATTCATTACCAAATACTCAATATCAATCTGAAACTCATACCTCCAATTTTAACAACCAAACAACGTGTATGTGTTTGGAGTCTCTCCAAACCCATACTTTTAATGAAGAAACCCTCAACCAAACACCCCTTAAATCGTTTATTAATATAATGTCATATATATTAATTTAGAAAAAACTGAATACGATAGCATTCTCCCGATCACATGTACGTATTAGAAGATGAAATCTAAGATTTGTTAGAAGCTCTTTTCCTGCACAAGCATGGATACGTAATCATTATATACTCATCAAATGATACATGGAAACGCGTATAAACGCATATATGTTTATACACATATACAAAAACATAGAAGTACTTGTCCATATAGATTCAATTTCATCACAAAAGAATAGAAGGCAACACGTATAAATGCTTTACTCAATAGAAGTATGGCACTTGTAACTCTGTAAACTCTTTTATTTACATATGAAAAGGCACGCAAATAGATTTGGAATTATCACGAAGTAAAGTATAGCACATACATATTCATAGTCATAGATGAATAAAAGATTTTAAACATTATACTACCTCCGAACTTTGAAGAGCAGACAAGTCATTTATCTTATTACATACTAGGTCCAAGTTAAATCAAACACCAACGAGCTAGGTTATTACATACTTTATGATTACACAACTTAATTGCTTGTTTGTTACTTGTGTTCTGATCTTTTGTGCCTATGGTGCATTAATCCGTAGCGTCGTTAACATACTTGAGAAGTGAAGTGTTACTACACATTGCAAAATATAAATTTCATAGTATGGCCTTACAGTAAACGCCTATAAAGTTGCATTCTTCAATTCGACTGTTTTCCTAATACATGGATCAAATTGAAAAGATCACTAAAAAATAGTGTAAAGCTATGACATTCACAACCACAACTTTACCCTATTGCCTTAGAGGCTCCCGTATAGCATGATATGGGATGGTCGTATATACGCAACCATACACCATACACATGTATTAGAAATGCACAGAGTTTGTTTCCTAATGATCCATAATAAAAATTTCGTCAACTTCTACTTCACAATGTAAGAATCGCAGTCAATTTAGTAGTTCATTGATAGCACAGGAGTGGAGCTCCTGCTAGCGGGCCGTTGACTACCTGATTTACATCCCTACACTACCATTGAGACTAGGTGTGACAGAGACTCTTACTGGTTGGGGTTCAACCTTTTTCTTTTCTTTCTTCTTTTGGGTTGGGGTGTCTTGGGGGTAGGGGTGGCAATTTCAGACACGACACGAAACACGACCTGAACCTGACACGAATTTTTGCGGGTATGGGTATGACCTTAGCGGGTTTTGTGTACAAATCGGGTAAGACCTGAAAGATACCCACCAACGGTGGGTCGTGTCCAGGTATACCCGCGGGTACCCGTTTATACACAAAATTTAAAAAATATGTTTTAAATAAAATTTATAATTAATAAAAAAATAAAATTTTCTAAAAAAAAAGAATACCGCGCTACTAAGTAACCCTATTCGGTTTCCCCCTTCCTCCATTCCCAAATCCCATTTCTTTAATCTATTATTGCATATTCAAGTGATTTGCGTTTAAATGACCTTGTATCAGTAGTCGTTTAAGTACATGAAACGTGAAAAATGCACGAAACCTGAAATTACTTGAAAAATACATGAAATGGCATGTACAGGCCTTAAAATATTTGTACTTGTCACGTTCGTGGGTATACCCGATACACGACACGAAACCTGACATGTACGGGTTTGGGTATCTACATCCATACACACGAAGCAAACGGATAAGGTATGTGTATGACACTTTGATACACGAAACACGAAAAACACGAAACACGATACACGACCTGTTTGACACCCCTACTTGGGGGCCTTAGGTTCCTTTGAATGAGATCATGTTGCACCAGTTAGTTGTAGAAATAAAAAGGAGGACGAAACAAAGAAGCTATAGCAACTTCCAATAACGAGTCCATTAAAAAGAAATAACTCAGCAAGCAAAAGCATGCACTGAAGAAACCAAAAAGTAAACTAAGGAACACATAAGATATACGATCGTGGAAATTCATATTAGTCCACTGCCAACTAGTTAATATTTATTTTTATGACGCAATTTTCATTATGGATCATCGAAAAACAACTTTTTTGTTTCGACACATGAAGATAGTTGAATACATCCGACAATGAATAATGTTGTTATAAGCATGAAAGCAAAAGATCTGATCATTTGTTATAAATTAAACAAAATCTATCCAAAAAAAATGACCTTCCTCCAAGGTTTTTAGGATACTTTTTATCCTATAAAAGATAATAAACTATTATAGACAGTTGATGTAGTTTTCAAAAATCAGAAAGTAAAATAACGGACTAATGGTCATGCACCATGGTAAAATTTGCCAGAGGATCTGGATCTATGTACTTGCATAAAAGAATTAGCCTTCCGCGTTTGCACAGGGTCTAGAAAGAGAAGTAGTATCGCTTCGCAATCTGATATACGCAGCTTTACCCTACACTTCGTGCAAGAACTGTTTTCGCTGCTCGAACCCATGACTTTAAGATCACAAAACAACAACCTTGTCAGTTGCTCTAAGGCGCGCTCTTAAAAGGATTGAATGAATAGGGTTAGCAAATACGACGGCAGACAAAAAGAACTAAAAGTACATGTTAAATGATCAAATGGCCTTTAACTTACAGATTTTTTACTATGCAGCCAACGGCAACTACCCCTCCCTCCCCCTCCCAGAAAAGGCCCCCTCTTGCGAGGTGAAATGAATGATTCAATCAATTTTTAGACGTTTAATCATGAAAATTTGTATACAATAGTAACAATGTAGAAACTAAGTGACAATCAATATTAATTTTGATGATACTCTAAAAGGAAAAAAGACCGGTAGTTCTTTTGGAGTAACAGTGTCAACAACATACTGTTAGAGAATTTAAGGTTGGGCTTTGGCCCATCGTTGGAGATTGAAGATTTGGGCTTTGGCCCGTTAATGAGTGTTGCTAAACTTGGTTGTGCAACGTACTTTGAGCTTAATGAGTTTCCGATAATGATAATCGAAAACTAATGAATCCTTAGTTATCTACGTAACGAGTGGTTAATGTTAGGATGTGAACTCACTCAATTTTGAGATTGTGTGAATGTGAAATTAATGCTCAAAGTAGATGGAAATGTTGTGGATGGGTGACGTGTCACCCGTATGGAGGAATGCCACGTTGGAAGTGTCCATGTGGCGGAAAAAGGCGTATGACGGACATCGATCGATGACATCGATCGATCGATGTCATCGATCGAAGTGGATCAGAAAGCTTCGATCGCTTGATTGATCGATCAAAGAGAATCAGAGGACATCGATCGATAATTTCGATCGATCGATGTCTCTTAAGTCGATCAAAATGATCGATTGAAGTACTCTGTCAGACATCAGTCGATCACATCGATCGATCGATGTCACTTCGATCGATCGATGTGATCGATCGAAGTCAGACAGCGGGCTGGATCGTATCTGTTTAAGCTGTTAAGTTTCAAACGTGAAACTAACACTATCCTCCTGTTTAAAATAAGATCAATCTGTTGTGATCTAACGGTGGTGGGAGAATCAGCTTTAATCTAACGGCCGAGATTTAAACTGTCTTAACCGCTTAACCGAATATGGTTTCCATCTAACGCTCCAGGTTTAAACCTGTTAATCTATCTTCGATCTAAAGGCTGAGATTAAACCATCCTAATCTGGATAGGAGGTTTTAATCTAACGGTCTAAATTAAACTTCGGTTTTGATCCAACGGTCACAGTACCTTGTTCTCCAACCGACTCCCCTATATAAGAAGGGCTAAGGGTTCATTCATTATACACCTGAAGCATCTCATAAAGCATTCTGCATTCATAGCAATCAAAGCTTGCATTACGTCCGGGAGAAGTCAGGACACTCTAGCGTTCGAAGTAGTTCGAGTTCAGCAGTGCCGCTCAACTGAACAGGTACCCGTTGTATCCTAGGAGACGTTTGCTCACACCGGTTGGACACAGTATACCGGAGCAATACGTCTTAAGGACAGAGTCCTCGACTCGCCCCGGGTTTGATTTATTTTATCATTTCCATACCCACACACTAAACGACTGCGTCTTAGTGCAGGAGTGATTGTCTCCTACACATACTATGGAGTTTAATATTTCTTCGGTTACTATGATTTACCATTTGATGAGAAGCAAAAACTACCTATCAGAAACTATCCACTACAAAGCGAGTTCGATCGTACTAAAACCTTTTAAAATGATATATATACATATACATATATAGACATACATATATATATATATATATATATATGTTTGTGTGTATATATATTGATGAAGTAGATTAGACTAAACTGTTGGGATTAATTCGAGATACGTGTGATGCGCATCACGTTGATAAAGTTTATACGAATTAATCATAAGGTGGACGTTATGTATGATAATATTATATGTCACATATGTCACGTAATAATATTAATTGTTACGTAAAACATCCACACGTTTAGTGATCATCGGGTATACTCGTGGATGTATAGTGTGGTCTAAATGGAAACCCCGAATATGTAGACAGTCATATGGTCAGAGACCGCGATGGATGGGCTCAAAGTGCAACGACCATAAAGTTACGACATCTGGTCCCCGAGGGGCGACAACCCACGTGTGGCTTGTAGATAATTATTGGTACAATAATTAAATATTGGATAAGATTTAATGGGAAGATAAGGTTGAGTTTTAAATTTAAGATTAAATTTAAAACCTTATACCTATCAGATCCTTCCCATCCCCTCTATATGAAGAACGCTTCATCTCCTCATATCGTAAGAGGCAAAAAAAATCGGTTACAGAGAAGCAAAAGGGAGGGTGTGCCAAATTTTCTATAAAGTCCACACTGCCTAACCTCTCCATCGGGTAAAGCAGTGAATTGTTGAAACCAGTCAAGGGGTGTATCAACAATTGGTGGGAGGTCGTGAATCCTTGGATCACGCCAGATTCTTCATCAGCCGGAGCAGTTGCAGTGTACGTGATCAGATTAACAACGGCAATGGAGCAAGGTATATTTTCCGCATTTTGTTACTTTGTCCATTGATTCGATTAAACGGTCATATTCAGGGGTTTATTAAATTAAATCCAACAAGTGGTATCAGAGAAGGCCTAATCGAATCATGTTGTTTATCTGTTCATGTTCGTAAAACACAAGTTTTTTGGGGCAAAACGTTTTTTTTTCGGAATAATTTTGGTTAAGAAAAGTTTCAGTTTTCACGTAGTATATATACTTCGGCCTCAGATGTAATGAAAACTGGTTCTGGTCAAGTGGCCAGCGGCATTGTCACCGATTGGAAGGTCGCAGTTTCAATCCCTGCTCCTAAATTTTCGGTATCAGGAATTCTGTTAGATTTAATATATAAGCAAAACCTCCTTCAGTACACCACAAAAGGCTGCTGGCCTAGTGGTCAGCGCTTGAGTCAGAACGAAAGAGGTCACGGGTTCGGGCCCCCTCCAGCTGAAACATCGGATGTTTTTTGGATTTTCTGGAATTCTGCCTTTTGTTTTAATATATTATTATAACTGCTCCCTTGAAGTATCAAAAGGCCATTTGGCCTAGTGGGAGCAGCGGCTGTCATAAGGGCAGGGGTCTCAGGTTCGATTCTGGCTCCTAAAATTAAGGAGCAATTTTTGCTCCAGTACTGGAGCATTCTGGCAGCGGGTCTGGGCCTCGGATCCGGGTTTGACCCGGTCCAGCCCTGCAGCAGAACAGGGCATCGGCCCAAATTGCAATTTAAAAAAAAAAGGGTTTCAGATGGGCTTTCAGATTTGGTCCCAATTCGGTTCAGAAAAGGGCTTCGGCCCAATACAGATTCCAAATAAAAAAAAAAAGCAAAATCCGGAAATCAGAACAGGCCGGGCGGGTTCTGACCCGGCCCGACCCGGCCCCAGCCCCTTTATTTAGTTTTTTAATTTCAGTTTGTTGTTTGTGTGTATATTATTATTATTTTGGATAAAGTAAATAATAATAATTTCTTATTATTATTATTTAAAGTTTATTTTAAGGAAAATAGTAGTAATAACAAATTGTTGTTATTATTATTATTTTGAAGTCTCCTTTTAAAGAATAATAATAATAATGATGATAATTTAATTATTATTGTTATTATTATTAAAGGAAAATAGTAATAATAAATAATTATTATTATTATTTTAAAGTTCTTTTAAAGGAAAATAAAGTAAATAATAATGATGATAATTTGATTATTATTGTTATTATTTAAGGTTTATTAAGAAAAATAGTAATAATAATAATAAATTCTTGTTATTATTATTATTATTTTAAAGAAATCCAAAATAATAATAATCAAGTGTTAAGTTTAGTTTCTGGTTATTGCATTATTATCTTTATATGCATGCAGTTAATTGTTTATTTATTTATTTATGCCTTATGTTTATGCATGTTAATAAATAAATAAAATAAAAAGAACTTAACTCAATAAGGATACGAATCTTGCTTGACCCGGTTTGACTGAGTTCAACCAAGTTAATTCGATGAGTTAAGTTGACTGAATTAACCAATACTTATCAATCAATGCGGTTTATACTCGTGATAGATGACTCATTGAGTTGTGATAAAAACACCGTACACATAGTTTTGTCTAAGAAAGCCGGTACTTAAGCGAGACCATTGTGACTCCACCGGTGGCCTGGAAATTATGTGGAATGGTAATACACCCTTATAGCAAGTGGGTATTACTGAATCGGTTCACTTCACACTCAATGTGACCCATCATAAGGTTATATCACTTGTTAAATTGATTGATAAAGATATTGTTTTCTTATACCGTAAGGAGAACTGAGCTTGGTTCAAGGTGGTTCTTATTTGAGCCGTAAAGGGAATCAAGCTAGTTCAAATTGGTTTAAGTAAAACAAAACGGATTTGGGGTTAAGTATGCACGGTACGTGCAAAAGGGTCAGTCAGGAAACTGCGGATCATTTAGAACCATAAAGTTACGCGACTTAGCAAATGTAGGGCTTTAATATGATCCCCTTAAAGTGCGGCAATCATATCATCGCCACTATATTTGTTATGATCGTGAAGGGCATGTATGTGTTGGAAGCAATCATTGACCGGCCCAAAGGAAGGTGTGATTGTCGAAGACACATATGAGCATGGTAGTGGACCCAAATAGGGCCGGCGGCGAAGCTTTAAAAGCGTAGGTTAACTCATCGGCCCAAAGGAAGGTGGTTAACCTGTGCTTGGAGAGCCGTCATATTAACCACTACACCCAATTGTTGAAAGGTATTGGGATGACTCCAAAGAGCCCCAATATTGGAAGACAATTGGTAGATGGAATCGGGGTTCTATTTTGATATTTGTTTTTATGCAGTTTAAAGATTACACGTGTTGTGTATTTAAGTCCGTTTCTTGTTTGCTTTTCAGCAATAATGTCTAACATTAAGGATATTTCTACAATGAACGGTTCAAACTATAAGCAATGGAAAGATCAATTTGAGATCTTTCTGGGGATTGCTGATCTAGACAATGCGTTACAGATAGATCGTCCAGCTGTGCTGACAGACGAAAGTACCAGTGAGGAAAAATCTCACATGGCACGCTGGCTACGATCAAATCGCATGTGTCTTATGATCATGCAAAAGACTATCCCCAAATGCTTCAGGGGACACGTTTCTGAGTCCACGACGGCTAAGGAATTTTTAGCCGATCTCGAGCAAAGATATGTAAAGAATGAGAAAGCCAAGGCAGGCAATCTCTTAAAGAAACCTTGCTCGAAACAGTACCGTGGAATCGACAGCATAAGGGTGCATAGAGTTATGAATGCTGTCGGCACCAATTTCGGTGGTAACAAACGCAAAGCTGCGGAAATGGTCACTGTGCAAAAGGCAAGTCAAAAGAAAAAAAAGGGGATGCCTACTACTGACACGCCCAAAAGCATGACTTGTTTCTTTTGCAATAAGGAAGGACATTTAAGGAAGAATTGTACCGGTTATATATCTTGTTTCAAGAAAAAGGGTACATTCTTAGTTTGTTCTGAAGTTAATTTTGTTTCGGATATAGCCACTTGGTGGGTCGATACGGGAGCCACGACTCACCTATCTGTGACTATGCAAGGTTGCCTAAGCCATAGAAAACCAAGAGACGATGAAAGATACGTCTATTGGGGAAATGGCAGCGGCATAAAGGTTGAAGCCATCGGGCATTTCAGATTGCTGTTGACATCCGGTTTCTATCTAGATTTCATGACACTTTTGTAGTACCATCGTTTAAACGAAATCTTATTTCGTTCTATCGATTGGATAAAAGTGGATATTACGGTTATTTTGGAAATGGAAATTTCCAACTTTATCATGCTTCTAGATTAATTGGTCACGGTATAATGTCCGAAATTGATAAACTTTGTTCAATAAATGTTGCTTCAAATCAGGAAACCTTGCATGTTGTAACGCGAAACGTTAAAGCAAAATTAACTCATGAGAATTCAGGATCACTTTGGCATCGACGTTTAGGACACGTGTCCAAAAACAGAATAGAACGTCTTGTCAAAACAGAAATTCTCAATCCTTTACACTTAACCGACTTAGAGTCGTGTGTATTTTGTGATAAAGGAAAACAAACTAAAGTCCGAAGATATGAAGCAAATCGTGCAAATAGTCTATTAGAGTTGATTCATACCGATATTAGTGGCCCATTTCATCTGGTTACTCGAAATGGCCACTCTTATTTTATCACCTTTATTGACGACTATTCGCGATATGGCTACATATTCTTGATTAAAGAAAAAGCGCAAGCAATAGACATGTTCAAATCCTTTAAAGCTGAAGTTGAGTTACAACTTAACAAAAGGATTAAAGCCGTCAGATCGGACCGTGGGGTGAATACTACGGTCGATATGATGGATCAGGAGAACAGTGTCCAGGACCATTTGCTAAATACCTAGAGGAAAACGGAATCGTCCCTCAGTACACCATGCCTGGGTCACCAAGCATGAATGGTGTAGCTGAAAGACGAAACCGTACACTTATGGATATGGTGCGTAGTATGAAGAGTCAAACTACACTACCATTATTCCTCTGGAGAGAAGCGCTTAAAACCGCAGCTTACATCCTCAACCGAGTACCAACTAAGGCAACAATAAGGACCCCTTATGAGTTATGGACCACACGTAAGCCTAGCCTTAACCACATAAGGGTTTGGGGCTGTCCAGCAGAGGCGAAGCCTTACAGACCAAATGAAAGAAAGCTGGACACCAAAACAGTTAGTTGCTATTTCGTTGGTTACTCGGAAAGGTCACGAGGGTATAAATTCTACGATCCCACAAGTAAAGTGTTTTTCGAGACAAATTCGGTAAAGTTCTTTGAGGATACTTTGGTTCCGGGGGGGAATGATTTGCATCAGCAGATCATCGAGTTAGATGAGGCACACTCAGATGCGACAGAAATGCGAATCGAACCAACTTTTGGGGAGATAGCATCAGCGATACCCGCACCTGAGGTACCTCATCCCAGTAGTGACGCTCCACAGGAACAAGTTCATGTTCCTGAGGAAGTTACTGAAGAACCCTATGAATTGCCGGCTGATGCAGTTCAGGAACCTACAGTATCTCAAGAACAAGTGCCCCTAAGGAGATCCACTCGTGAACGGAGAAACCCCATACCTAGTGACTATGTGGTGTATCTCCAAGAACACGAATTCGATATTGGTATGTTGGACGATGACCCTGAAAACGTCCAACAAGCAGTACAATGTCGAAATAAAGAAAAGTGGATAAAAGCCATGGAAGAAGAGATAAAGTCTATGCATGACAACAAAGTATGGGATGTCGTCTCGTTGCCTAAAGGTTCGAAACCCGTTGGTTGCAAATGGATATTTAAAACCAAACGGGATTCAAAAGGCAACGTAGAACGATATAAGGCTCGACTTGTTGCTAAAGGGTTTACCCAAAAGGAGGGCATAGACTATACGGAAACCTTCTCTCCAGTATCTACGAAGGATTCCTTCCGGATAATCATGGCTTTAGTGGCACACTTAGATCTTGAGCTACATCAGATGGATGTTAAGACTGCGTTTCTAAACGGAGAACTCGACGAAACCATTTACATGGTTCAACCGCCTCAATTCGAGGTGGGAGATCCAAAAGGCATGGTTTGTCGACTAAAGAAATCCATCTATGGGCTCAAGCAAGCGTCTCGACAGTGGTACTTCAAATTCGCCAAAGTGGTTGTCTCCTTCGGTTTTGAGGCAAACCAAATTGACGAATGCGTGTATCACAAGTTCAGTGGGAGCAAGTTCATATTCATGATCTTGTACGTGGATGATATACTGCTTGCAACAAACGATGTAAACATGTTGAGCGACACCAAAGCCTTTCTGAGAAAGCATTTCGAGATGAAAGACCTTGGTGAAGCCTCATATGTGTTGGGACTTGAGATACGGAGGAATCGTACCCAAGGTATCTTAGGTCTCTCACAACAGGCATACATCGAAAAGGTGTTGAAGCGGTATAGCATGGATAAATGTAAACCACTTAATACCCCTGTGGCAAGAGGAGATAAATTCAGTTTAAAACAATGTCCCAAAACAGAGTTTGAACGTTCGGAAATGAGGAATACCCCCTATGCTTCGGTAGTAGGGAGTATAATGTATGCCCAAGTATGTACACGACCAGACTTGGCATTCATTACGGGAATGTTAGGCAAATACCTCTATGATCCAGGCAAGGATCACTGGACCGCGGCAAAGAGGGTGCTGAAATATTTACAAGAAATAAAACAACACGTACTGACGTATCGGAGATCTGATAAGTTAGAGATCACTAGATATACAGATTCCGATTTTGCTGGATGCTATGATAGCATGAAATCGACCTCGGGCTATGTGTTTACTTTAGCCAGAGGTGCGATCTCATGGAAAAACGCGAAACAGACCTTATTGGCGTCCTCCACTATGGAGGCGAAATTCGTAGCTTACTTCCACGCATCCAATCAGGCGATATAGCTTCGCAATTTTGTCACAGGGCTGCGGGTATTGGAGACTATCTCATCTCCAATGAGGATTTACTGTGACAGTAAAGCTGCGGTGCTATATTCAAATAACAAACGGAGTTCATCTAAAGCGAAATACATAGAGATGAAGTATCTGGCTGTTAAAGAAAGAATTCTGAGTGGTCTGATCAGTATTGAGCACATCAGTACAGACTCTATGGTGGCCGACCATTTGACTAAGGCCGTGGAACCGGTTGTGTTTCACAAGCATGTTAGCCGTATGGGTCTTAGTCCAGTTGAGGATGTTTTATCCTAGTGGGAGTCTGTAAGGTTTTTTCTTGTGTTCAATAAAGTTGTTTATTTCAGACATACAGTATAATGTACATTCCGGTTATATTGAAGTTTTTCTGCAGAAGTAATGTACATTAAGCAGTTACGGCATACATTCTGAATTCTATTGATCTCGCTAAAGAGGGCCAAGTTGGAATTAGATATGTATGATCACCTGGCATATTAATTCCACACTACATATCCATTTCAGTATCCATGTCATTCAGTAGAATGTTAGTATCATGATTTAAGAGGGACTAGCCACTAATTCAATGTGGGGACGTGCGGCTTAAGTCTTTTGCTAACATTTGCTGATGGACCGGAAAAGGAAAGACACACTAAAGGACATACGGTATATGAGCTCAAAAGGGTGACATATAATCTTTAAGATACATACATAGTCCAAGTGGGAGATTGTTGGGATTAATTCGAGATACGTGTGATGCGCAGCACGTTGATAAAGTTTATACGAATTAATCATAAGGTGGACGTTATGTATGATAATATTATATGTCACATATGTCACGTAATAATATTAATTGTTACGTAAAACATCCACACGTTAAGTGATCATCGGGTATACTCGTGGATGTATAGTGTGGTCTAAATGGAAACCCCGAATATGTAGACAGTCATATGGTCAGAGACCGCGATGGATGGGCTCAAAGTGCAACGACCATAAAGTTACGACATCTGGTCCCCGAGGGGCGACAACCCACGTGTGGCTTGTAGATAATTATTGGTACAATAATTAAATATTGGATAATATTTAATGGGAAGATAAGGTTGAGTTTTAAATTTAAGATTAAATTTAAAACCTTATACCTATCAGATCCTTCCCATCCCCTCTATATGAAGAACGCTTCATCTCCTCATATCGTAAGAGGCAAAAAAAATCGGTTACAGAGAAGCAAAAGGGAGGGTGTGCCAAATTTTCTATAAAGTCCACACTGCCTAACCTCTCCATCGGGTAAAGCAGTGAATTGTTGAAACCAGTCAAGGGGTGTATCAACAATTGGTGGGAGGTCGTGAATCCTTGGATCACGCCAGATTCTTCATCAGCCGGAGCAGTTGCAGTGTACGTGATCAGATTAACAACGGCAATGGAGCAAGGTATATTTTCCGCATTTTGTTACTTTGTCCATTGATTCGATTAAACGGTCCTATTCAGGGGTTTATTAAATTAAATCCAACATAAACCTCGTTAACTCTTTAAATATCTTTCTGTTGATAAAGTAGATTGACTAATACCATCTACTCATCTTTCAGTTGATTCAATAGTTTTTCTATTTTTTCTTTCTCATCTAGCTTACATACTTATTAAAGAAGTCTCTTTTCCTAATTCTCTTTTATCTCTATTTACTACTCTTGAAGTTGATTCAGTCTATATATACACACAAGCTTGATGTCGTTGAGATATACTTGAAATGTGTTGTTGTATACACACGGTTTCATTTATAAGATTCTACCATTGCATTCGAAGAATCATTCCTTGTGGTATTCGATTAATTTATAAGTTTACCTTTGTAAGAAATTCGAGATCACAGATCAAATTCATCTGATAATTAATAAGGGTGATGAACAATTTCCATGAATAATAGAGTAAAAGAAAAATACATGCTGAAGAACGTAACTTAGGAAACCCTAGTTAATGGAAACTCACCAATCAGGAAGAAAGCAAACCTGATGAAATTCATAAAATCAAGCGGCAGGAAGAAATGAAAGAGAACTGAGATATTGGCACGGCTCAATCAGATCAAATCAAACCAAATAATCAAATCAAAAAGCTTGATCTTGTTCGCGTCTGAGTGAACCAGACCAATATCAGAGTCCTTGTTTCATAGGAGAACACGAATCGGACCACCACCATTGATCGCACCGCGTCGAATCGAAAAAAAAAATAGAGAAATGAAATTGAAGATGGAGAGGAGAGAGACGAGAGATGTATAATTTGAGGTGTGAACGGTTGAGAATGTTTCGGATGAAATTTAAGGAGGAGGCGACGATTTCTGCAGGTATGCATTTATGACGCCTCTACTACCAATGCAGAAAAGCCGGTTCCCTGCATTTATTTCCATTATATTCTCTTCTTCCCTCCCCCTCTGACTCGGGTTTGGATCTCATCACCGCAAACCTACTCATCGCGTTGCTTGCCGCACGACACGTACCAGTACGGATGGTGAGGCTAGATGTGGATGACCCTCATCGAGCCTCACCATCCCTGCTGACACGTATCGTTCGCGGAGGAGTGCAATGAAGGAGTTTGCGGTTAGTAGATCAGGTGTCCTCCGCCCACCCCCCACCCTACAACCCATCTTCCTTCTCATAGGAATGCATGACATGATAAAAACGCATACTACAACTTAAAACAATCTGGATTACAAATTCAAAATCATAACCGTATTAGTAAATGGAGAAGTTTTATGTCCTTCTTGGAACATGCAACTAAGTAACTTATAGATTCATTTCAAAAAAAAAAAGTAACTTATAGATTGAGAAGTTTTGCGTTTTATCATTTTTCTCGTATAAGTTACACAAATTTTGCTCGGTTTGTAAATTTGTACAAACGAGTAATGTATGAGCTCTTGTCTTTCGGCTGAACTGTTTGAGGACGTGTGTGAATGTTTAAGAACTGAGAATTAAGCCTTTTTTTGTGTGAAGGCTGCCTGGATATTTAGGGTATAGGTGTATATGGTTTGGAACAAAACTTAGGCAAGAGAAATAACTAGTGACACAATAAAAGAATTACAATATAAGATATACGTATCAAACAAGAATATATGGTTGTTACTTGTTACAAAGAACTCGTATATACATATGCATTTGATGAGTTAAAGATGACAACAACAATAACATCATTCTATTGCGATCCCGTCTATGACGGAGTATGGTGAGTTAAAAGATTAACTTGTTGTATTTATTGTATGAAAATTTTAAAAGTTATCTAGTTCATGAGTATTAAATACCGGTTATCATGATAAATATTACTTATAATAAAATCCATTAAAGTGAAGAAGACTCGCACTAACTCGAACCTATTATATATTAATAATTCTGGATAGATTATAAAGAAAATACTGCTAATAATATATTTTAGTTGTGCCTCAATATATGGTAGATAATAAAATCCATTAAAGTGAAGAAGACTCGCACAAACTCGAACCTAGCAATAGCTTTTGCTGTTGTTGAGATATATTAGACACGGATGATGATAGATTATAAAGAAAATAATGCTAATAATATATTTGAGGTATCGTTTTCTTGAGATTCTTTTACCAAACTACGGTAGCTTTTTTAGATTAGATGTTGAAACTTAGACCTACATGAGTTGATGTCTATATCTACTTAAAATCTTAAGGCAATAAATGATACATCATTTTTATATAATGCATGTATTTTATCTTAAAGTAGCCAACGTGGGACAATATACTCCATAGTCAACTAACGCTGAACAAACGAATTGTCAGGCCATGCCCTTAATGTTTAGTTTCATGGTAAGTCACCTAACAGAAACATATATCTTCATAATGCTGATACATTGAATTCAAATGTCAAGTCAATTCCCTTTTTTTTTACTGCAGTAATTAGTTGCGTTTACTTGCAATTCCTAGCTACATTTGCTCAGTATATTTTGACTTATTCCATTTTAACCATATTGAATTGGGTACAAATCCAAACCGGTCTTGATTGTCCTTTTCACCCTGCGGTAATTTTTGTCATTTTATTTTAACCTAACCATGTTCAACAACTTTCCTAGAACTTTCTGGATCAAAAGGTCAATACTTCTGTCCTGTAGGCCTCCATTGCTCTAGCCACAAGGAACTTCATGGAGGATGCAAATTAGGAACTCAGCGGCCTTATTGGTTGCAAGGTTATGCCAGAGTCCCACTGCAAGATCCCTACTACAAATCGGGACAGCAACCCTCTAATCCAATTGGTCCGAATACAATGGCTTCACCATTACTGGCCCAGACAACAATATTGCACCCACACTGTGCATGTCCTGGTTCGAACATATGTCTTTCTGGAGCAATATCACAACCCGAGTACCAACTGAGCGATGCGCTGGACGCAACTTTCCTAGAACTTTTAGCAAGTTGTTTAGCATGAAACCAAATATATTGTCCAATATTTCAAAACATAGCATAAAAAAGACTTGGTTTTTTCCCTTATCAAAAACAAAAGAAAAAAAACTACAAAATCAATGCGTCCAGCACATAGTGTATTCTACTAGGCAATGTAATATTGGCAGCCGATCATATTCCCTTGAACATTGTTCAGATTGAAATATGGTATATGGTAAAATGATAGGAACAAATGCCTTAAAGTAACATACGCAACATGGTAAAATTAGGCTCTGTGTGTTTCTAACACATGTGTATGTTTGCGTACATCTGACTCCTCATACCTTAGGTGGGAGTCTCTAAAGCAAATAGTTAATGTTGTTGTTATTGTTGTTATTGTGCACGTAGACATAGGTTTATAGATACTGAACTTGATAGGCCAATATTCATCCACCGATCCATGTAGAACAATTGTGACTCGTAAAAATGAAGGATTATTTGCTTGAATGAGTTAATTGAAAAAATAATTTCAACCCAGTCCAAGACAATATACTCTGCATTAAATTACAAATACATTATTAAATAAATCACAAAGTAAATTTTTTTATTTTGAGAAATCAAGAAGTTGAACCATTAGATTGTACGTTTTAGTTATAATGGGTACATCAACAGGTTAAGTATAGATTACGACATTATTTGTTTAGTAATCCAGTTATAATAGGTACATCAACAAGTTGAGTACAGATTACGACATTATTTGTTTAGTGGATTAAGGCAGACAATGTTAGGTCCCTTACAACACAGTAAAAGAGGTTGAATAGTGTGTTCACCAAGTATACATATTTTCTTGGATGTTTTTCGTTTTTGAGTGCAAACCAATATTTAGATGTGTTCTTGAAATGAATAAAACACGCGGAAGAGTAAGAACACAATATGTATAGAGGTTCAAGTCAAAGTGACTCTACCCCTCTACCTTCTTGATTTTTCACAAGAAGGATTTTGAAAGGGGGATTGTTATTTCTTTTGGAGGAAACAACAATCATAAACAAAACCCTAATAAAGAGAAAAACTAGGACACTTGCCTAGACCACAACCAAGAAAGTCAACCTCTTGAAGTCTAGCATCCAAAGGAGTTCCATGCACCTCAAAGAATTCCTGTAGGGAATATAGTGCACCACAACACTATCAACTAACCCTCCAATGTCTAGATTTCTTCAAACAAGAAGCACCCTTGCTTCTTGACCAACAATCGACACAGTCTCTCACAATCTTTACTCAACAACAAGAAGACTCTTCTTCTTTTTTACAACACAACTCTCAATAACAAAGTAAAATATACAATGTCTACAACTATTTTGAGAGCTTGAACTTTGAAAGAAAACTTGAGAGCTTGAAGGTAGAAAGTTGGAGGTGAAAGAGATGAAGCCCTTCCTTTATCTACCTTCATTTTTCAGCCGTTCGAAACCTTGCAGGAGCCAATAATTGGTTTTGTCTTCTTGTGATTACATGTCTTCATCTTTGGAGATCTTCTCTTGGATGGATGAAAAGCTTCTTGAGGAAGCTTCTTGTTGAAAGCTTGGAGAGGAAAGATGACTTCTCCAAGAGAGAGAACCTGTGAAATTTTACTAAAAAAGAGGGTACAAATGTCAAGTAAGCATTAAAAAATAAAGCATAAGACATTTGTGACTTTGGTCACATGAAGCTAAGTGTTTATTGAACAGACGTTCAATGTGACATGGAGCGCCTAATGTGGTATTGAACAGGCGTTCGATGTTACATAAAGCGTCTTAAGTGGACAGAAGAACTCGTTCGAAGTCACATGAAGCGCCTCATCTTAGCCTTCATACTTGTTCGAAGTAATTCTGACTTTTACCAAAAAGCAACTTGATGTACGCGTCCATTTTGGTTGGAGAAGTTCTTTTGACTTTGTAATACACATGAAGCGCTTGTTCAAGCGTTCAAAGTGTACTGTTTTTCTTTTTGACACATTAAGCGCCTGATGTAGGCGTTCGAAGTGTATTGGAATCCAAATACTTCACATGAAGTGCATTATGTAGGCGTTCGAAGTGTTCTGATCTCCAGAACCTTTACATTAGGCGCCTCATGTAAGCGTTCGAAGTGTACTGACTTTCAGATACTTCACATTAGGCGCCTTATGTAGGTATTCGAAATGCCAACTGTGTAAATCATCAAAACTTAACACATTCCAACCGACAATGTTAAAATTGGTGAACAATAGGACTTGTACTACCTTTTAATGGAAGAAAACACACTAAACTGAGCTACAAATAAAGCATGTCTTCATGAATACTTTACTAACATTTATTGAAAACACTTATATGAATCAAATGATGACTAATTTAGTATGTAAATTAATTAGTTACGTACATACATTGTTGCGACCAAATTTTTTTATGAACGAAAATTTTTCCATACCAAGGTTACGTACATAACCAAGTTTTTATTATGGTACGACCGAAGTTGACTTGAAATTTTATACAACAACATTACTCTATTGACTTAGAGGCTCCCGCCTATAGCAAGATATAAGGGTTTGGATGTACGCGACCATACTCATATGTTAGAAACACACGGATGTTAGTTTTTCGATGACCTATAATGAACATTGCGTTAAGCTGTGTCGATCAACTGTTGTTATAATGATGACTTTATCTAAATTAACTTATTCATAAAATAGCTAGCAACTCAATAAATTGCAAAAAATCTATATCAATTTATAATAACTAATTAGTTAATTTTTCCAACACTTCATGCTATTGCATGTGACCTTTTAAATTTCTAGCACGAAGGCAGTAAATCTATACAAACTAAGATAACTGACTAGCATCAGTTGTTGGCCATCCAACGTGGTAGAATAATAGTCGTGAACCATAAATCACTTGTGAACAAATACTGCATAATTATATCTACTCGTCTCAATATCCAAATTATTATTGATACATGATGCGTCACTTTTAATAATAATATTTAGGTTCTTATAGAAATAACTTGACTTGATTTTATGACTAACTCGTCATACTATGGCCATGGACTTATCAAGTCAGTTATATTTCAACCAAAAGGCGAGGATATAAACTTCCTAATCCAAAAAAAAGTGATAAATCTTCTCTTAACAATACACTACTTCTACACTTCATATACTATCCGAGTTCTAGTTAAATGT
The DNA here is from genome assembly GCA_036186865.1 of Eustoma russellianum. Taxonomy (NCBI): domain Eukaryota; kingdom Viridiplantae; phylum Streptophyta; class Magnoliopsida; order Gentianales; family Gentianaceae; genus Eustoma; species Eustoma russellianum. Next base: position 44,542,208 of record AP025040.1, read on the forward strand.
AGACATATGTTATTACTATGTTAAAAAGAGTCAAAATAATGCGACTCATGCATGTATCAAGTCTAAGGATCATTACACTTTATTCAAGTTGGTAATTAACTAATGACGTTAAACATATGTAGTATTCTTAACGGTAGATCGGTCTAGTGAACTCTCTCAACTAGATCACCTATATATATGAATGGAAAAACTATCACTCAGTCAAACCAGAATGACACCTAGTCATCATATATATTGGTCTCAATTATTAATGTCCAATCTTGATAGTTAGTCCAACCCGAGATAATTTAAAAACATATATATCATAAATTTCTCACTTGTAATAAAGTTTTAATTACTAGTTTATGACATCATAACGAATGCTCTAAAGACTTTATTATTTAATTATCATAAAAAAATTAAATAATAAATTATGTCATCAATTCTAATACTCGTATAGACACTTAGTGTCTTGGCATGCACAACACTTTCAATTTTCAATATATTCATAGACGATAAAAGGTTGAACTCAACGAGTAAGGGTCCCTGCCACACCCAGTTCTAAAAGTAGTGTAGGAAGGCAAATCAGGTACCCAACGTCCCGCTAACAGAAGCTTGGTCATTTACACAGTAGTCTGCATAAGAAGCCCCCAGCACTGCAGGCAAACCTACAAGCCGAGAAGCTCCCACACTATGCATTTGCTGGGAAGGGGCTTTCTTGCCTTTGGCAATAATTGAACCTCTGCCTTCCCTTTTGAGAAACTCTGTCCGGAACCAGTTGGGCTATGTCATGGGGACTCATAGACGATAAATCTGGCGCCGAACATTGTAGCTACTTATAGGTGGATGGGGGGTGGAGGGCGCCAAGAATTAATTAGGGTTAATAAGCAGGTGCATAACAGAAGAGGTTGTGGGCATGATGGAGGGGGGCTGACTATAATGTACTGAGATCACAAGGGGCAGGAAGGAGGGCCTTTTGCTTTAAATGAAGGAATCTTTCTTTATGTTTTCTGTACCAGAGGCCCCTTAGCCAGGTGACATGTAAATCGAGGGATGTGCTCCACCGGCAGCCCTGCAAAGGGAGAGGACACACGAGACTCAGCCAGCCCAGAGGCAACCCTTGTAATATTTCAACAAGGATTGTCTCCATACGGACTCGAACTCGGGACGTCGGGGTTCTAGCCCCAATCACCTTTGCCACTTAACACTGGACTATGCCCCTGGGGGCAAATCTTTCTTTATGTCTTTGCATATAGTAACAGGACGGGTTGAGATGAGGTTAAAAGTGAGGCAAAATATGAGGTCTTCAATCATGCATCGCCACGTGTACAAATGCAGTTTTTTAAAGAAGGGGGTGCAGCACTTTTTTTTAAAAGAAAACTGCTTTTGTATACGTGACGGCGCGTAATTGGAGGTCTCATATTTTGTCTCACCTTTAACCTCTTCATATCTGAACCGTAACAGGACATCTCTGCACCTGCATTGTGAAGAAGGAAAATAGTTAAAGAAATGGGGGGTATAGGAAAACAGAAAATTAAATGCAAAACTAACTACCCACAGAATCAAACAGGCACCTCAGGGTCTCACTGTCAAATGGATGGTGTTGCTCGTGAACAACTTGAATTTCTGCCATTAAGGATATAGGAGATTTGGGACCCTGGTTGGTGTGATGAGGATTTGAAAAATGGAGACGTGGGTGTTGGTTGGGGGAGGGAAGGAGGAACAACTAGGGCTGTTGAACAAACCAAACAGTTCGCGAACTGTTTGAATTCTGTTCGTATTTGTTCGTTTGTTAACGAGCCGAATTCGCATATGTATTCGGATTCGTTTAGTTAAACGAGCTAAACTGTTCGCGAACTGTTCGGCTTGTTTAAACAGTTATAAGGTTATCGAGCCGAACTCGAACCAATTTTAAAGTTCGTTTAGCTAAACGAATCGAGCCGAAAAAAAGGAGACGTGGCGGTTGGTTGGGAGAGGGTTAAAATAAAGTAAAACGAGCTCAAGAGCATAGTCTAGTAGTCACACCTATGGTATCTGACTAAGTTTTTTTTCTATATTTAGTAACGAAGTATTCATCTCTTCTAACTCTAAAGTTTCTCCGAGTAGAAGTGGTCAATTGGGAAGTTTGCACTACTAGATGCGAGTGGATGAGAAATAGGGGCCGAGCATCATATTGTTCAAGCTCGGATCATTTAACTTATCGAACGAGCCAAGCTTGCACGTTTATTTAGACAAACATATTTAATTGTTCAAGCTCGGTTCGTTTAACTTATGAACAAGATTAACGAGCCGAATGCCTTAAACAAACGGTGTACTTACCGAATTCGAACAGAAAAAAGTGGTTTAAGCTTGGTTCATTAACTCTTTACCTGACCCAAGCTCGAGCCGAGCTCAAGCCGAACATACCGAACGACTCGGTTCATTTACATGCCTAGTTATAACACATTGCGGTCTCTGTCGTAGACAGGTGATTATCGAACCATATTTTTCGACTTACATTTGATAGATCAAGAGGCCTTTATGCAGCTCAGGCACACTTCACCTCTATATTAATGTTAAAACTTGAAAGATTTTTCAGATTAAAACCAAATAAGGTGCAAGGAAAGAAATGAAAAAAAAAAAGAAAAAAAAAGCGGATGGTGGCAAACTAATTCATATGACACATGTAAATGTCACTTGGTACTCGTATCGAAATTAGACATGATATAAATTTAAATAATCTGTATTAAGAGTTAGTGGGATAATTCATTTAATTTAATATATATCTTTGCAATGAAAGATATACCAACTCTAATTGGGGTTGTTAGGATTGGTTTTTCAAACCAACCATTCTCATGTATCTAATGCTTGGTAGGAAGGATTCTTAGCATGCCATATATTATGAAACAACATTACCACATTTGTATTAAAAGCTCATGCCTATGATGAAGTATAAGAGTCGGATGTACGTAACTATAATCATGTGTTAGAAACACACAGAAGTTGTTTCTCGATTATTCGTGTATTATGAAATGCTTGCAAAATGCAAAGCTAAACCACGACCACTTCCCTCCAATTATTATGTAAACAGGCGGTCATCATCTTCGAGTTAACATCTATTGATAAGAATAACAGGTTTTTATTTCTCATAAATCCAGGAGTTAGCCTTACGGTTGGTAGCTCACTTTTCATAAATATTAATAAATATATGGTACACTTTTCTTACATTCATGTTTTGTAGTACAAACTTGTGTTACATATATATCGTAGAAAAAGTATTACCTATGATTTTCATTAAATATGCCGAACAGTAGCATTAGTTAGTACTATACATACTTTTTCTTTTCAAATTTCCTAAGGGTATTTGTTTTGTTGTTTATCCTTTGCCTTTTTCATTTAAGTACATAAAGCACTTGAATTAAGAGAAGATATCCTCAAAAAAGAAAAATCAAAACATAAGAAAAAAAATTGAGGGAAAAAAGTATATAACATACAAAATCATCAGAGGTACTGAAGTTCAACATGTTAATAACCATTTCTATTCACAAGTTCTATTCTCTATCCTTTGGGATGGGGGTATTGTTTATATGTCTCTCACTTATATACTGGATATGATTGTTGTTGTTGTATTCACAAGTTTTATGATAGCTTGTCTCTCGTAACATAGTGCAGTAGTTATATCTGAAGTATCCGAAAGAGAAATCATTCTCCGTCTTAATGACGTGGATTGAATCAATACCACCTCGAATTTTCTTTGAGTAAAGAATATCGATTGGAAAGTTTATGTTCTTTGAATGCGAATGGAGAAATGCATTGTGATCTCTGCCGTGAGGTTCTGATTAATGAAGTGCATTATTCAATTTATATATGAATTGATAAAAAATAAAGAAGCAATGTACAGCTTAGATAAGGATGGGAGCCCACATATCTTATATTGTTCATATGTTTTAAAATAGTCATGCATTAGTAAAGAGAACATGTGGGTCGACATGTGTACCTACAAATAGGGTTATTGTATGGGTCGCATCCCTTTGATGCCTTGATTTCTCTGGTTAATATTAACTTTTTAACCAAAAAAAGATGGGAGTCACAACCGGAAAGACCACCTAAAACCAAGTCTTATGTCACCTCCGTTTTCGTTGATATAGATGAGGACGGGTCTTGGAGAAACTGGTAAAGTTGTTTGTGATTTTGAGGTTACAGGTTCAAGCCATAGAATCAACCTCTTATACAAAAGTATAGGGTAAGGATGCGTACATCAGATTACGAAGCGATTTGAAACCTCTTTGAACCTTATGCAAACGCGAAGACTAACACACCAGAAACACCCTTTTTTTCGTTGATATAGATGAAACAATTTGAGGTTTCAAAGGTTTACGGCTAAAGCTTTCCTGGTAATTCCTACTTCTTGGATGAAAGCATGGCAACAATTTTTATCGTACAGACATTGCGCCAAGCAAGAATCCTGCTTCATAAACTTGGGTTGGGATCTCCTCACCCCAATTTTCCTCACCCTTTTTGTGACCACGCGACACGTGGCAGCAAGGGGGTAATAAGGCTAGATGATGATGCCCTCATCTAGCCTCACCATCCCCCCTTGCTGCCACGTGTCACGCGGTCACGCGTCACCGCACCCCTGATCCTATCCCCATAAACTTACCCTTTAACAAATTAACAGTTCTCTTAAGGATCTAATCTTCTCTTAACTCGCGTAAAAATACGTAGCTTGTAAATTTGGGAAATTGTTACATGTCTTTTGAATTCTGGTGCCAGTCTTTTAAGTTTCAAAATATAATTTAGAAGAAAATTAGTATAATAAAAAAAAATTGAACTTATAAGTCGAAAGTCTACACTATTCTATCAATAAAACTTTGTAGATGACATAAACTGAAAGAAATAACTTAATGATAGTCCTCCAAAATTTACCGCACATGGTAAAACTACAAAGGACTCAAATATGAACGAAAGTATTGGTTCTATTCAAACTTTTATTGTGTGATTCACCAAACAAACATACTAGTATTTAATTTCCTACTTACTATGTCTCTAGAGACAAGTGTCATAGTACAATAAATTATATTAATTATCAAATGAAGAATTGCGCTAAAGATAGTCTTTGAAAAAAAGAGAGCAAATAATAGCAAACAGAAGTAAGACCATCATTTGCGTCCAACATTCAATAGCATTAGTTCATCATGTACAAAGCAACGGTTAACCAATAAATTATCTTCCAAAACTACAAGATTTAAATTTTATTTTTTTTTGTTACAAGCACGCTTTATGAAATTGCAATATACAAATTCTGTACATAAGAAGTAAAAGTTGCTTGCCTGGAAAATTCTGACTGAATTTTTTTTGACCGCAATTCCCTTACCCAGAATCTTTCGTATTGCGCTGGTTAACTTGTAAGAAACCTTTGCAACAGGCAGAGAACTTCTGATGAATCCACATTGCTTAAGAACAAGGTTAACGATTCTACAATGACGTCGCGCCCCGATGATCCGTTGCCCATCAGCTGAAGAATTATCGCATGATTAGCAAGTGTATGATCTCACATGATACCACAGTTCTGTATCTGACGCAGTAGTGGTTGAACAGTAGTTTAGCACTTCCAGGTTAGAAGATCAGCTGTGGTGCACTTCCATGAGCATTTAACATTGTGAAGAACATAATGCATTAAATAAAAGTACATCAAAGTACCTTAAAATGACCTAAAGCATTTCTGTTGATCCACGCAGCTTCTTGAGTTTGTCTCTCCACATGGCTGCCGCGATAAGTAAGATATTAGAGAAACACTGAGCAAAAAAAAGACGTTTCTGGTACACTAAGCTCCCGCTTTTGCTCAGGGTCTGGGAGGGGCCGGATCGCTTCGCGATCTGATATATGCAGCCTTACCCTACTTTGTATAAGAGCATGTTTCCGCGGCATGAAACCTCAAAATTACAATACAGCAACCTTATCAGTTGATCCAAGGTCCGCCCTCAGAAACATTCAGAAAAAAGGGACAAATAAAGGAAAATGCTCAGGAATCCAACTTTGAGGTAAAACATAAACACCCCCCACCCACCCCACTTTGCTCAAGTAGGGTGTGTGAATTTTCCTTGGGTACCTGCATCATCAAACTTCTCCTCTTTGGCTGCCAAATTCATATTCCTAACTAGACATAGTTCTTCCAGAAGTAAATCTGGACCATCCGCAGCACTGCAAACGATAAATTTCATGCTTAATTAACTGCAAAAAGGCGACAAGAGATTTTCAAACAAGCAACACGCACCTGTCCAAAGACACGTCATATACTGACTTGTTGCTCATTCTGTTCATTCCATACGAAATTCGGGTTGCATCTGCCAATACAATCTCCTTATTTACATAAATTGGAGCCTGCAAGCATTTATTAGAGCACGAGTCCACTTTACTACCAAAAATGGCCACAATAATAGGTTTCGCAAATGAGGAGCAAGGAAAAAGTTGGGAAATATATAGACAGTTCGTATCCAACTTCAGTCCCAAAGGCGAGGAGTCAGAAGACAGGGTACCTTGCATCTTCTTGCAACATTAATTGCATCAGATGGACGTGCATCTACACTGTAAGTAATGCTCTCTCCAGGCTGAAAATGCCACAATAATGAAGTCCAGTCATACAATGTTCCTATACTAAAATGTAAACTTCTGCAAAAGTCTTTTTACACACCTTGCAGAAAACTATTCTAGCAAAATAAGTATTCACCACTCTATCTGTAATCTTCACCATCTTTACCTACAATTACAGATTGCAGAAGAAAATATGAGAAACATAGAAGTACTCAGGATAATGTATTCAATTCGCTTCAGAATGGATGTTACATCACTGGTACACAAAGTTCAAGCCTCCGGCGAAATTGTCAATAATACCTTTTTCGTACAATAATCATAGCAGCACTATTTGGGTTTGTCTAATATATGAATCTAGTGATCATAATAAGCACCGGAAAGAGAGTTAAAGGTAGTGGTGTACAACAGTTGACAAAAAGTTCAACATCCCAAAAGATGGAAGAAGTGCTGCAATTAAAGAAGCCAAGTACTTACCTGGCGTGATAAAAGAAACGATGTAATAAAATGAAGTTAATAAATGAGAAACAGGAGTTGGATAAATGAATGCAGAATAAGATGCTAAAAGCAGCGCTTTTGTTCGAGGACGTGAAGGAAGCTAATAGACGGCTCATGAAAGAAGGCGCCTCGCAGTAACGAGGGTGTCTTTTTTTGTAAGTAAAATTTTCAAATAAAAGCCAAATTAGGCAATTTTACATGGTGGTGGACAGTAACAAGCTTATCTTGTTCAAAATACAAATAGTTGTCTACAGTTGACAACAGTAAGACCCGTTTACTTAAAATACAGGTGGCTCTAATATATCTGTGACTACGCCACACTCAAAATACCCAATAGCAAGCACAGCTTGCTCAAAATGCAAATGGCTCTAAATTCATGTATCCATATTCCAATGCAAATTTCAAAAACAAAAGCCAAATACTCCCTGGAATAGAGTAGGTGAGTACTTCCAAAACGATTAGTAGGACTACAGGATGAGTAAAAGATGAAACCATGTGTAGGATAGTCCAGATTGACAAACAGAAGCGATGGACAGAGTAGTCGAAAAGGGTCACAGGTTGAATCATGTTCTCAGTTTCCTTGTTGCATTTCTTTCCCACTAGGAGTCTTGGCAATTAATAAACTTCATAGGCGGTCCTAAATAAATGGCCGATTCCCAGTTATTCTTGTTTCTTCTAATTCCTCATCGTGAAGATGTAGAAAATCTTATGCTTTGGAGGATTTCTTTGGTGCTTTGACAATCCCTTCCAAGGTGTTGGTGGACTCATTAATTCCTTTCTCGCCAAATTCAATATACGGTAGCTCAAAGCTCAAATAGCAGCAAGTCTTTTTTGAATTTTGATGACCAGTTTGGCTTGCGAAAGCCAATCCAGGATGTCTTGCCAAGTGTAAATGATGTCTTGCTACATCATTTGCTTCAAAATGGATCTCTAAAATTCAGCAGAATATGGACACGGAAAAAAAAGATGCTCATGGCACTCAGGATACCTGTTACAAAGCACACAAGTATTAATAGTAATAATGTCCCAATTTAAAAGTTTGTCTAGTATAGATATCCTCTTCCAATATGTCAACCAAAGAATGATTGCATATCTAAGAAGATGATTTCTACACCAAACAATTTTGTACCAATTTACTATTGGGTCAGTTTGTTCTGAGAGTGAAATGTACTTGTGATTGAGAAATTCTAATCAGGAGTCCACTTCCATTGATTTGGACCAGTCCTTGGGTGAATTGTTCTGCAAGCTTGGTAAAAACTTACGACCTTACCAACCCCTTCCATACGAAAGCCTCCATTGATTGTTTTTCAGAACATGAGAAATTTTAGCATTTGATCTAACATTTAGCTTCCTGTTCATTTTCAGGGACCATTGTATTGAGAATACCCAAATATGTCGTGGATCCATCTAAGAATTTGTAGTAGCTCCATCCCCAATTATCCTTATAATGTGATGTGAGAACTTGTCTCTCACTGAAATCAGCTTTTCCACAACCAAGACTCATTTGTCTTATATTTTGCCTCCCAGACAGAATAACCTTTTTTAGTACAATTATATGCACCCATTTAATCCATAGTCTTTATTTGTTTTCACATATGTTCTAGATAACAATGTAGGTATTGTTCATCATAGATAGGTCTGTTTAATACCTCTTTGGCTAGCAGATGGAACTCTATTTGACTTTTGTTTTCTTTGAGCCCTCCAGAGAAAAGACTTGAGAATTCTTTCAATGTCTCGAATAACCTTCCTGATAGAAAGAATGAGGCAGTCCAATACCTACATATCATTATTAAGATAGAGTTTATGAGTTGTACCTTACCCCCGTAAGAAAGGTTTTTGGCAGACCAGCTATGAATTCTCTTGTTCAATTTTTCAAGCAAAGAATAGCAGTCAAACTATGATAGCTTCCCAGCAATCAGGGGGACACCCAAGTATCTACTGGGCAAGGATCCTAAAGGCTTGCCCAAAATATATGATATTTCCTTTTTCCTGAAAGGAGTAACACCATAAACAAAGACTTCAGACTTCTGTAGGTTTTGTTTGAGATCGGAGAGGTTTTGAAACTCCAGTAAGGCATCTCTAATGACCTTGATCGAGTCCACACTTGCTTTTGATAGGATGAAAAGATCATCAGCAAAGGCAAGAGAAGCAAGGTTTAGTTTGTCACACTTGTAATGGAATTTAAAAGGGGACATCTGGATTTTTAAATTAAGTAACTGTGTAAAATCTTCCATCACCAGAATAAAAAGGCAAGGTGAAAAGGGGTCGCCTTGCCTTAAGCCCCTAAAGGAATTAAAGTTACAGTCAAGGAGCCATTGAGGTTTATTAAGAAGAAAGCAGTTGATATGCATAAGTGAATCCGCTTCCTGGAATGAGTTGCAAAGTTCATAACTCTCAGCAGCTTCATAAAAGAGTACAAATTGACATTATCAAAGGTCTTTATAATGTCAACTTTGATTGCACAATTGTTTTGACCACCAACTTTTTGGTAGCTCTTCACCGTTTCATGCATGAGAAGTATGTTGTCTTGGACATTTCTCCCTCGAACAAAGGCCGATTGATTCGATGAAGGCATCAAGGCCTTCATTCTTGTAATTGACATTTGAAATTACCTTAATAGTAACATTGCAACATGAACTGGCCCTGAAGGCTTTCATCTTTATTGGACCATCAATCTTGGAGATCAGAAAAATAGTTGCGCTATTCATAGAATAGTAGATGAAATCATTATTGATGAAGAAGAACTGAATGCGATTAGTAAACTCCTCTCCAATCAATTTCCAGTAGTCTTGAAAGAACTCAACCGTGAAGGTCTGGACCAGGGACATTGTCATTCTTCATAGAGAAGAGGACATCCTTGATTTCTTTTTTAGTAACCGAAAGCTCCAAATTGTTGCTTTGATGCTCTCATAGAGTTTTTCCTCCCCATTCCAGAGGAGGCAAAGGATCATTCTTTGGCTCTGAGAACAGATTCTCAGAGAAACCGACAGCCATTCTCTGTATTTCATCATAATCCTTTACCATTTTGTTTTGATTATTTTGTAGTCTAAAGATTTTGTTCCTAGCACTGTGGGCTTTGAATGATCTATGGAAGAAATTGTGTTTCTGTTATCCCCATTCATCCATCTAACTCTTGCCTTTTCTTTGAAGAAAGATTCATCAAAAAAGAGTAACCTTGTATAATCCTGTAACAAGTTCTTCTCTTTCTCCTGCAAGTAGGAGTAGGTATTCCAGTTATCCTTCATTAATTGCTCTTGAATTTCTTCTAACCTAGCATTTGCAACTCTTTTGGTAACGTTACAGTTTTGCTCATTGTTTAGGGCCTTTAATGAGTCTTTCAACATCTAAAGTTTCTTGGTAAGCCTTAACAAGAGAGTTGCTCTGCATAGGCACTGTCCAGTTTTTAGAGAGCACGGTCCTGAACTTGGAATGTTTCATCCAACCTTTTATAAATTTGAAAGGTTCAGGGCTAAAATTCCTCCCAGACTGAATTCGTCGCACCTCGGAAGAGCGATCTGAGAAATTTGAAGCTTCATAATCTTATTGGAAATTAGGAAATATCATTTTTCCCTCTTCATTACATAGGGTAAAATCAATTCTAGTGTTCACTCTCTTGTCAGAATACTTTTTTTTTTTTTGACCATGTGTATTCAACACCCTTTGATGGGATATTGAACAAATCCATGCCTTGCATCCATTCTGTGAATGCAAAGATGGCATTTTTGTTTACCTTCTTTCTTTTTGATTTTCCCTGCAAATTTAGTATTATGTTGAAATCGCCCATGATTATCCAGAAACTATGGACTGGTAGAAAACCATGAAGTATGTTCTGATCTCTTAGCTCTTTCCATAATGCCCTTATGTTGCTTCTTCCATTAAAACCATACACCATAGTAACAATGAACTCCTCCCTATTTGAATGTTTTCATTCTACAAGTAATACACTGCTTCAACGTGCAGTACTTGACCATAAAAAATATTTAGGTCCCAGCCTACCCAAATTTTAGAAGCAGTGTTGGCAAGTGAGTTACTAACAGTGTTCCAATTTCTAAAGACCAGCCTACTGAACTTGTCAAAGTTTTTCTTTTTTGTCAAACTTCAACCTCCACCAGGCCCATCATTAAGCTTATGTTTTTGTTCCGAGTATAATTGTATACTTCATTTTGCTTTATAGAAGATTTTATTCCTCTAACGTTCCTTTAAAAAGCTTCTAGGTCCCATGGATCACTTACGCTTTCCGGCTACAACATAATATTCCATGATACAGTTCAATTTTTCTGCGACAGAAAATATTGCAAAAGGACAACGAAGAGGGGGGAAATATTTGTCAACTGCCACCAATTAGTCTTTAAAGTTCATGCATGTCCAAAGTTCAGGTGTAAATGCTTACTTCATAGCCAGTCCCTTGCATAAGATCCCTAGTGAGCTGAAAAAGATCTGCACAGTCCTGCATTAAGCAGGTAATTGAACAATAGGAGGACAGAGAAGAAAGAATAAAAGAACACATAGGTGGAGCCCAGAGATTACCCCTCTTTCATCCTTTTCATAAGAATCTATAAGTTTTTCAACAGCGTATTGGCCTGAAATTTTAGAATTAAAAGTCCTTCAGAGCAAGCAGATAGGCGCATAAAATCCGATTCAGGTTATCAGAAATTTTACCTACAATGATAGGTAGCACAAAATCTCCATTACAAGATATCTTAAGAAATATGGCAGGGTCCTGAAATTGGCGAAGAAAAGCTGATCCAAGAGAATTGCCTTGAAATAAACGATCCCTCGAAAAAATGGAACCAATCTTTCGCCGCCTCGTATGTTCTTGAATACCAATCTTAGGCATGCGCATGCGATGGTGGCTGATAGTTTCTGCAGTCACATACAAGATATATCACTCGCCATGGCTAAGGACCTATAACTACAATCTGAAAACTGAATAAAAACTATCTACCAAAAGAACAAGGTATTCTAATATGATGGGCTGTCTATCAAAAAGATATATATTCCTCAAACAGCTGGACGTTATCACCGTGTCCAAACACGCAGAACATACAAGTAGCCAAGTGATTCACCATAAAATACAATAAGAAAGCAGAGTTATAACAAAAGCAAAACAAAAAGCGAAAAGAAAATAAGGGAGACGAACAAGATCAAAGCTAAACAGAAAGGAGACATGAGCAAAAGGAAAGCAAGTTTTAACTCTCCCCCAAACTTACTCTGATATAAACTATTTCACTATCTTTTCTTTTCTTTTTCCCTTTTCACTCCTTTTAATTAATGCTGATCATTTGTTGAGTTAAGAATCTTACTAAGCAAAAACAAAACAATGGAAGAAGAAGCATAAGGGCAATACACATGGAACTGCTACATTGTTGTTGTCAAAGTAAACTGTTCAAAATAATGATCATACTACGTCCAAAAAAAAAAAAAAACTATTGATCATGCTGGAAAAGAAAGGTGTGAAATTTGGGTGGAAAAGAGCAACTTGCAGCCAAAAAGGAAACAAAGAAAAACTATTTGATGGAGAAAAAAAAATAAAGGCATAATGAAGTCGTCCCATTCTTTCGAGTAAAAACACAAAATCTTAAGAAAAAGCAGTCATCAAAAGTAAGTAGACCTTATCGCGTATACTGAAATGGAAACTATCAAATTCCACCTAATAATTAATCCCAGAGAGAAAAGTTTCCACAAAAGATAATTAAGAAAAAACGCAGAAATTGGAAATTGACCTTGAATTAGGACAAAGGCTTCCACATAACTATCATCGTCGTCGTCCTCCTCCAGATCTGAATACCGGCCACTAGAGCTTCCGAAAGAAGACTTGCAAGAAATCACTTCAAATCGGTGCTTCAAATTCCAAATTTTACGACGATAACAAACACAAAGGAAACTTTTCCGATAATTCATAAATGGAGAAGAATGAAATCGAACATTCGAAAAATAGCGATCCGCGCCGGAATTCAGACGGCAATTAATCAAATTGTTCTCGAAAAAAGAGCCGGCGCCGGTGATAGTGCGGCTACAAGGTCGTGCTCCGAGCATTGTGGAGGGAAAAGTGAAAATCAACTGTACTTATAGCATCTAGCAGCAAAAGATGATTGTTTTCCTTGAGGAAGAGCGCGATTTGACAAAGACGAGGATTAAAATCTGGGGGTTTTAGAAGCAAAGAGTCTATCAGCTCCTCCTCCTGTCTGACATGGAAAATATTAGAGGTCACATATCCTAATGGTTCTAGGGATAGGGTTCGAAAGTAACATCGAGGTTTGAACCTTACGAAAGTCAAGAATGTTTGAATCATTTTCGGCTAGCCGCATCTATTGACCTGTGCAATGGCTTGATAGACTGACAGGCTAACCCGTCAGTTGTTCCTTCGGTGTCAATAGGCTATTTGTGTTGTATATGTATTATGACAAACTTGTAATAATGAGTCTTCAAACTTAACTTACATCTATACACATGTGGGATCGGAAGTGAAATAGACCTGTTTGGGTTCAACCATCGGAAAATAGGAGCGGGATCCCCTGACCCCCGCGCGCCTCACCCCCCGCGCGACCGCCCACCAATTGGCACACAGGGGGATGGTGAAGCTGGGTGGGGATCACTCGCATCCAGTCTCACCATCCCCTTGTGTGCCACGTGTCAGTTGTTCATTTAATACCTCCTAAAAGGAGGTCAACCGATCTGAACCCCGGAAAATATTACAGGTGTGAAAGGCGTGAAAGTGAGAGAAAGATTGTCAGATGGAAAAAAACGTTGTCCAATGAAAAGAGTCCTGATGTCATGATGTAACGGGGAATATATCGGACAATTATATTATGATGTCGTATGTTTTTATATATATTACATTTTTTATAACAACATATGTACATAACAAACAATATCGGATGTCTAATTGTTAAAATTTTCCAGAATAATAATAAAACAGGCAATATGTTATGTCTTGTTATTAAATTTTCCAGGAAAAAAGAGGTAGACTGAGAATTAGAGGTCCGGATAGGATTTTCTTTTATATACTATGCACGTTTCAAAGATATTGCAATGCTTGTTCAAGCATCAATTAACTCTAAATTTTTAAACGTTCAATATAATAATTTGTCATAATAGTCTCTATACCAATTATAATCAATTTTCACATGTGAAATACTTTAACAATTTGATTATAAATAGTATTTGACTAACTATGTATTTGACCTGACAATATACTTGAGACTAAAAAAGCATATTAAAAATCTGGAATCGATGAATTTATGAGTTATAACATAAGATGAGACTTTTATCTCGTTTCTCATCAAATCAATTGTGGATCATATATCAGATATTAGTTTTGTGGAACTTCAACAAACATAATATAATATCATACAATGTGATCGAAGACGTAACAAATTATTTTCATATTACATTATTTTATTTAACCAACAGTCCCAACTATTTATTACCGAAGCAAAATAAAAGTTCTCTCTTTTATATTATACTTTGACAATGTATTATACAAATCAATAAAATTATCATATAAATGACGAGTTCATTAAAATGAATGAAGGGAGAATTGTTGATATAAAATAGCTTCGAATTAAGAATCAATCAACACATATCAAATATATTTCAACGACGCCTAAACTATCGTTAGGGTCTGGAGAGGGTGAGAGACATGCAAACAATACCTCCATCCCAAAGGATAGAGGGTTTGCTTCCAGTAAGACCCCTGACTCTATTTGTGACTGCATGTATGACACAATAATAGAGATACGGTGTGCTAGTGTGTTAGTGAAAGAATTTAGTAAAATACAAATGTACAGCTTCCGATATTAAAATAGTCATCGCGTGTATATGCACAAATAATAACAGAAAAAACGCAAAGGTCACATAAAGTGTAGTATCTAAGCCACTAAGTATACTCTAAGGTAGCCTTATATCCTGCTAAACCTCTTTTAACTTTAATAATATGCTTCCATGAATTACTATTATGGACCATGTCCTCAGAGATGTACAAATCTAGTAAGTATTGCTTAATCCATGTCTACCTTTACTCCTCTTCCTTTTTACAATGAGGCTTTCAACTCTTCTAACAGACACCGTTGTATGTCTACTCTTAACATGCTCAAACCATTTCAGTTCTCCTCTTTTGAATTAAGAATCAGTCAATATAGATTAAAAAACATTGGATACAAGAATCTCAAATTTTTAAAGGACCTCGTGGACCTCAACCTCTATTATTTTGTTAGTACTTTCTAGTTTCTGAACTAGATAAATTAATGAGTCAAACTAGACTTATGATTTTACAACCATAAAAAATAAAAAATAAAATGAGAAGCTTGTGTTTTGATCTTCCAACTAATCAAGTCGGTGGTCAAACTTGAAAGTTCAAATAAATCTAAGTTCCACAATTGACCCAATAATCAATTAAATTCTTAGCTCGACTCCTTTTTTTCTTTTCCTTTCTTTCTTTTTCTTTTTTTCCTTTTTAGCAGTGAGGGGGGGGGGGGGGGGGGTTAACAAGTCATTTCATTGAAAGCCACACATGGCAGGTACAATGCTTAAACAAGCAAATCAGTTCAGCAAGTGGAATTTGCAGTAACAAAAGAACACCAAAATAAAAAGCGCATAGGTTCTCGCATTTGTGCAGAGTTGAAGATAGACTGATGTACGCAGTCTTATCCTGCACTTTGTGCAAGAAGCTGTTTTCACGGCTCGAACCCGTGACCTCAAGATCACAAAGCAATAAACTTAACAGTTGCTCCAAGTCTCGTTCTCTGAATGAACACCAAAATCAGGTAGAATCTTCTTCCAAACAACTATAACCCTCAGCAACCCAATATCCTGCTTCTGCAATAAATTGACCCACCGATGTCACAAGTAAAAAAAAAAAAAAGTTGTATTCAAGGGTCCCTGCCACTTCCGGTTCAACAGGAAGTGTAGAAATGTAAATCAGGAACCTGATAGATTCAGATAAAAACAGGTTATATAGACAGGTACAGGATTATGAAGCTCAAGCAATGGAATTCCCTACAAATGCCCCCGGCGAGATTCAAACTCACAACCTTCCTCTTTCAAGGTGATTATCCCTTGTCTGTTTCCATCATGCTATGTCATGGGGACCACTGATGTCATAAGTACTTCCTAACCTTGGATTGCACAAATCCACCATTCATGGATCATCACCTTCAGTGATCACCACAGATACATTCTCATACATCCTTCAAGCACACTCTAGACACCTTATCACTGTCCCATCTGTGTTCACAACAGTGACTGATCCGCGACTAAAGCGGGGAGAAGGAAAGCAGGGGGATAAACACTCCAACAACAAGTCTGTTGGACAGCTAAAACATGGGAAGCCAGGTGTGCAACCTGATTCCCAGTTATAGGAGTCCATTGAACACTCCAGCCCCTCTGAGTCAGAACTTCAGACACTTATGTAGCCATCAGAGCTGCATATGAGCGATTCTCATGTTTCCTATCACTCAGAGTAACCGCTGACCTAAAGTTCATGCCTCCAGGACATGGTGGGTGCTGTTTTCAATTAGGCTTTGCAACCAGCCTGTCATCATCCCCCTCCCATTGGAGGCACGGTGCTGTTTACAATTAGGCTTGCAATCAGCCTGTCATCACCCCCCTCCCATTCGGATCTACGCAGATATGGTTTTCCTTTGGAACGCCCCATGAACCAGTTGTCCAACCATACCCGAATAGATGTACCATTACCCACTCGCCACTCTTAGTTCGACTCGTCTTCTTTTCCTATTAGAATAGACGGTTAAAAAATTGGACGATTATATTGCAATGTGTGATATAGATTAAATTCGTACCAGGAACAGTAAACGATGTACATTATATTTCAGAGCCTAAAATAATTCGAGTATTGTTAGAAAAGATAAAGAATAAAGAAATATTTGATTTGATTTGTAATCATTGTAATTGATTTTGTAATTGGTTGTGATTAGGATCAAATCCCACTAATCAAGGGATTTACCATAGATGAGGATGATTGTAACTCTATTTATATACACCTTACACCAACGTTGGTGTCAATGAAGAAAATTGATTCTCATTCACAAATATATGTTTTCTATCATGGTATCAGAGCCTATTTCGATCCTTGACCTATTCTTCTGATCAGATCAACCAAAATCACGAAGAAAAAAAAAATCCCAAACTGAAACAAAGAAGGAAAGAAAGCAAGTCTGCTTTGTTTCCTTGTGGACTCAGAAAAATCTCATCACAGTTCACTCTACCTATCTCAACCAATTTCAGAAAGACCAGGCACCTGCTCTCATCAGTATGACTGACGAAAGTTCGACACCAAGGTCAAGCAAGAGTCTGCCAGATGAGCTAACTGCCCAATTGGCAAACCTCCTGAAACAGAGCCTTGGAGCACAAACCAACACCGAAAACTTGTCCATAGGAGTCAAGTTGAATGGAGACAACTACTCACTATGGGCAACACTTATCAGAAAGGCCATCGGCGGCCGTGGAAGGAGTGGTCACCTTACGGGATTACCCTCTCCACCACCACCAGATGACCCCAGGTTCAGTGGGTGGGAACAAAATGATGAATGTGTTTTCACCTGGCTAATCCAAAATATTGAGCCCCATTTAGTGGCTAATGTATCACAGTACCCTACAGCAAAAGCTCTTTGGGACGGTCTCCTGATCACCTATGGATCAGGGACTGATTCCCTTCAAGTATTTGATCTTCATAAACGTGCCAATTCTCTTCGACAAGGTTCCCACACGCTGGAAGAAGTGTGGAACAAATTACAGTCAATATGGATGACGATTGACATTAAAGAACCAAACCTAATGAAGGATCCGGAGGATATACAAATCTTTCAGAAGAAAATGCAAGAACAGAGGTTGTTTCAGTTTTTAACAGCCATAGATGATCGTTTTGAAGTTGCTAAACGCGAGCTTCTCAAAAGGGAACCACTTCCATCCGTGGAAGTGGCTTATGGATTAATCCGAAGGGAGGAGGCAAGAATGGAGATTTTAAGAGTAGACCCCTCAGTAGAAACATCATTGGGGTCAGGCCTGGCCACACGAAGTGGAGGCAGTAAGGGACGAGGGACACCGATGCAGCGGCAGCAACGCTCAGAGCAATCATCATTGCGAGCTGGAGAAGACAAAAACCACCTAAAATGCACTCACTGTGGGAAGAGGAAACACACGAAGGATTCCTGCTTCCTTCTAGTAGGATTTCCAGACTGGTGGGGCACTCGAAGGGACGGAAGCACAACCACTGGCAAGAGTGCAATCGCCGTGGGCAGCAATACAGCCACCAGCAGCAGCAATTTAGATAAAGGAGCAGCTTACAGACCAGGGTCGAAGGAAGAAGAAGGGGGAAAAGAAGGATCCAGAAGGTTGGAGACTCAAGAGAGTGCGGCGCAGGTATTAGGGTTGGGAGAAATCCCAACCCCACTTCCTTAAATACAGTAGGAAATGCAAAATTATGCCCTACCCCCTCCCTTTTTCCTGATAATTTACCTATAGGCCTTATTGTTCTGGAGCAATCATCTTTAGTCCCTGAACTTCTAAACGGCCCAAATCCAACCCTCCAACTTAGCTCAGTACCAAACAAAGCCCCTACAGTTTCTCAAATAACACCCTTAGTCCCTCAGGTTGTCCAAGTGTTCACATCAGCCCTAAATGTGTCAACAACTGCCTCTCCCTCTACCGCTTGGATATTTGATTGTGGAGCTACGGATACAATGACTAACGACCCTCATGATTTTATATCCATCTCTAAACCGTCCAAAACTCATATAGAGACTGCCAGTGGTGAATTAATACCTGTTCAAGGAGGAGGCACTGTTCAAATTTTTCCACACGTGAGTTTGTCAAATTGTTTATATGTTCCCACATTATCCTCGAAATTACTATCTTTGAGTCATGTGACTAAAGAACTTAATTGTGTTGCCCTCATATATCCACATTTCTGCCTCTTGCAGGACATACATACGAAGGAGATTATTGGGCGTGGCACTAAACGCGGCGGCCTATACTACGTTGATGAAGTTGCTCAACAGGGTCAGTCCAAGCTTGCTCGCCGGACAGTTGACCGACAATTATGGCTATGGCACCGCCGGTTGGGTCACCCCTCGATAAGTTATTTACGTTTTTTGTTTCCTCAGTTGTTTCCGAATAATCTTGTATTTTTTAAGTGTGAGTCATGTATCCAGGCTAAACAACATCGTACTACGTATCATCCAAATAATACTCGAGTTGACACATTGTTTTCTTTAGTTCATTCTGATGTATGGGGTCCTGCAAATGTTTCAAATCATCATCAATTTCGATATTTTGTGTTATTTATTGATGACTACTCCCGCATGACTTGGGTATATTTTCTTCGGCACAAATCTGAGGTACCTGAAAAATTCATACATTTCTTTAATCTTGTTCAAACTCAGTATAATGCAACAATCAAAACTCTTCGCTCTGACAATGGCACCGAATATCTTCCCCTCACACCATTTTTCCAGCAACATGGAGTTATTCACCAAACTACATGCCCACATACCCCTGAGCAAAATGGCGTAGCTGAACGTAAGAATCGCATAATTCTTGAAATGACTCGGGCAATGTTGTTAGAAGCCCATGCTCCTAAATATTTGTGGACTGATGCAGTTGGGACCGCTGTCTATCTTCTCAATCGCCTTCCCACTAAAGCATTAGACCACCAAACACCACTTCAAGTTCTCGCCACCCATGCTTCTATTCCACCGGTTCTTACTCTCTCTCCTCGAATTTTTGGTTGTATTGTTTATGTACATATACCCAAAACTGAACGATCCAAACTAGACTCGTGTGCCGAAAAATGTGTGTTTGTCGGGTATGCCATCCATCAAAAAGGATACCGGTGTTACAATCCCTCTACTCGAAAACTTTATGTGACTATGGACTGTACCTTCCTAGAGTCTGACTATTACTTTACACCTCGAGTCGGGTCTCAGGGGGAGAATACAGGTGAGCCATCCTCCTTCGAGTGGTTACATAGCCTTGATTGTCGAGAAGTTGGCCAACATGAGCAGGCGAGTGGCGCCATCGAGCTGACCTCAATCAACGAAGTAGAAACCGAAGCGACAGTGTTCGTTCCCGAAACATCTACTTCGGAGTATGCTCTCCAAGAGGTAAGTGCTTCTCCTTCCGACAATTCTTCACCTGCCATATCTGATAATCAAAATATCGATGAAAGACAGGAGCAGGTACTTCCACCACGATGGAATAGGGGGATTCCACCAGAACGGTATTCTCCAGAACAGAGCCGGAGATCTACCAAATATCCTGTTAATCAGGGTCAGGTCTTGTTAACTCATTCAGAACCAATTCCCCGGACAATACAAGAGGCCAGAAAGAGCAGAGAATGGCAGAAAGCTATGGAAATTGAGATAGAGGCCTTACTGAAAAATGAAACTTGGGACAAGTGCGCACTTCCAGCAGGGAAGAAACCAGTAGGGTGCAAATGGGTGTTTACTATCAAATATAAAGCTGATGGATCGATCGAAAGGTATAAGGCCAGACTGGTAGCTAAAGGATATACGCAGACATATGGTATTGACTACGCGGAAACTTTCTCACCTGTTGCAAAGATAGATACAATCCGGGTAATGTTTTCTTTAGCTGCAAACAAAGATTGGCCTTTATATCAATTTGATGTGAAAAATGCGTTTCTTCATGGTGATTTAAGAGAGGAAGTATATATGGAGGCTCCTCCAGGTTTCTCGAATGACTTCAAAGAAGGAGAGGTATGTAGACTAAAGAAAGCTCTATATGGTCTCAAACAAAGTCCACGTGCATGGTTCGGGAGGTTTACGGTAGCCATGAAAAAAATCGGTTTTCAGCAGAGTAATGCTGATCATACGCTCTTCTTCAGAAAAAGGGAAGGAAAGGTAACTTGTCTCATTATTTATGTCGATGATATGATCATTACTGGAAATGACGAAGAGGAGATAACACGGCTACGAGAAAAGTTGTTTGCTGAGTTCGAGATGAAAGATTTAGGGAATCTGAAATACTTCTTGGGAATAGAAGTTGCTCGGTCGAACCAAGGTATTTTGATCTCTCAGAAAAAATACATACTTGACATGTTAACTGAAACAGGGATGCTCGAGTGTAAGCCTGCTGCAACTCCAATGGCGATAAACCAGAAATTACATATTGATAAAGGTGCTCCGGCAGTAAACCAAGAACTATACCAGCGTCTAGTCGGACGGTTGATTTATTTATCTCATACGCGACCAGATATAGCATATGCAGTAGGGGTTGTCAGTCAGTTCATGCATCATCCTCAAGAAGAGCATATGGTGGCAGTGAAAAGGATTATGAGGTATCTGAAAGGAACGACAGGACATGGGATTTTATTCAAGAGTCACGGACATTTGAGGATGGAGGTGTTCACTGATGCAGACTGGGCGGGAGATCCGAATGATCGTCGATCTACATCCGGCTACTTCGCCTTTGTTGGAGGTAATTTGGTTACTTGGAGAAGTAAAAAACAGAAGGTTGTGGCGCTATCCAGTGCGGAAGCTGAGTTCCGAGGAATTGCTAAAGGAGTTGTAGAAATCTTGTGGCTAAAAAGGTTGATGGTTGAATTAGGACTACCATTGAGTCAACCAGTAAGGTTGTTATGTGATAATAAGGCAGCAATCAGCATATCTGAGAATCCAGTCCAGCATGATCGAACTAAACATATTGAGGTGGATAGACATTTTATAAAAGAGAAGCTCGAAGAAGGAGTCATTGAGTTACCATTTGTAAGGTCTGAGGATCAGCTTGCCGACATACTCACGAAAGCTGTTACTGGAAGGATTTTCCATGAAGTACTAGGCAAGTTGGGAATAGAAGACTCTAATGCTCAACTTGAGGGGGAGTGTTAGAAAAGATAAAGAATAAAGAAATATTTGATTTGATTTGTAATCATTGTAATTGATTTTGTAATTGGTTGTGATTAGGATCAAATCCCACTAATCAAGGGATTTACCATAGATGAGGATGATTGTAACTCTATTTATATACACCTTACACCAACGTTGGTGTCAATGAAGAAAATTGATTCTCATTCACAAATATATGTTTTCTATCAAGTATGAATGATAAAACACCATTTTCAAAAGTTCATTGGGGTCGAAAAAGTCAAATAGGACCTCATATATCATCTAGTGTTGTGTTTTCAAATCTTATCGAACTAATACATGTAACATAATCTGACGTATTAAGATGATGTAGCAGATGTAGAAAATCTTCTGTTCAACTCGTGCGTCATCTCTTCACCACTTCTCAATCTATCTACTATAATTAACACTTCATCACAACGTCTGGAAGAAAGAAATCCTGGATCAGCAAGCAAATGTGCTCGAGTAACGCCTCACAAGCATGCCTGCATTTTGTAGCCAGAAGATCTGTTGGGGTAGTGAAATCTGCCAGTTCAAGGTCCTACAGGAGTCCTGGTAAACTTCTGTTGCAGTAAACTCAGAGCAGCAGAGCTATTATAAACAACTTACGGATACGTCCTTACTGCTAGTCTAGTCCCATGGGCCTTTAGGAACCTGTTTTAACAATTTTATTAGTTCATAAGTCTTCGAATCTCTGCCAGAATAGAGGCATATGTCCAGCGGGGTTAAACCATCCTGCAAACCAAAACACGGTTTCAATTGACTGCTTAAAAACCCAAAACAGAAGAATGCATAAGCCAAATCAATTTTCCGACTCCTTCAGTTACACCATGTAGATTATATCACATTGATTCTAAGACTCGTTAAGGTAAACGAATGGAGATCATGTTACACACGCAGTTACATCTGTCGTGCTTGATAGTCCAATCTTTTAAGACAAATGTCATCATATTCACCCGCTTCTATGCTTGCTAGCTATAAACTTGTGCCTATGAGTGCACAGTATTCATTAATTTGATTCCTTAGAATACGAGGGAATAGCCAAGGGAAAGGACAGTGCAATTCTGGAACTGGTATAACTAAAGAATAACTATACGGTGGCTGACAATAAGAAAGATGTTTACGGACAGGTTAACAAGTTTCCTACCAAAAAAAAAAACAAGATTCGCATATATGGAAAACACTGTTGCTAACCTTGTTCTTTAATGTCTTATCAGCTCCCTTGATTAGCAAAACCCTGATAACATCAAATCTTCGAGATTGAACAGCTAAATGTAATGGGGTCCACCCATCCTGTAAAGGTGTACAATAAACAACAATTCAAGATCATGCATCTAGGAACTAGATTAAGGAAACAAACACTGAGGTTACCAGAAAAACAGAATGCAAGGAGAATCAACTATACATTGTCCGCCTTGTTTATGTCAACATTGTACAAAAGAAGAATCTTTATCATTTGAGTAGAGGCTGTTCGGACAGCATAATGCATCAAGGTAGCCCCATCCTGAAATTAGAAAAAGATATTAAAAGAATCTACAAATAAACCACAAACAAAAATAGAAGAACAACCCTCAAGTGAAAAAGTGCAGAAAGAATCAAACTTGTGCAAATCCCACTGATGAGGCAAAATTTGGAAGACCAATTCCAGGTAAATTAATAATGTCAACAATGTGCATTCCATGTTTCTTGTAACTTCATCATGAAAACATGAGCACTAGAGGGAAAACAAGACAAAAGGGACAAGAAATAAAGATCCCAAAAAATTTGTTTACCTTACTTAAGTGACGCAAAGGCCTTTCACATAATGGAAACTCAATAGTTTCTTACAAGGAACACTCATGAACCGTACCCATTCTTTATTTTTATTTTGGTTTTTGTTTTCAATCTTGAAATCAATTCCCAAACATCAAGAATTTACCATTACACTGCTTTGTATTTGAGTCTGCTTTCATGTGAACAGTGAACATATAGCACTCACAAAATCACTCAAGAATGGAACAAAGTGAAAAGTTATCTTCACAGATACAGGCAGCTTATTGGCTAATGATAAAATGTCATGGCTAACCTCATCACAAATAAACGGATTTGCCGCTTCTCTCAAAAGACAGTTGAAAATAGCTTGCTTTTTGCCAAGTATAGCTTTGTGAATTGCAGTCAAACCATCCTGTAAAATAGTAGAACCATGAACAATCTGAGAAATCCTATGCTAAATACTAGGAGACATGTGGCCCATTTTCAAATACCTTGCTGGGGACATTGATATCCTCAATGTGTTTCAATAGAGAGGTCATAAGATAAAAATCCCCAGAGGCAGCAACAGTGTGAAAAGGTTTCCACTTCCCCTGGAAGATTCGTTGAAGTTCAAAAGTTCAATAAATTCACAGAATAACAAATTTATTCTTAAGTAACCAGAACTGAGACGAAAAAAATGCAGTACAATCAAATAGGCATGCAAAAAATTCATAAACATACAAATGAACACAGTTCAATGGTCTTCCATGCAGTTCACAAGTCTGAGACAATTATGTATCAGAAAACTGCTACAAAGTCATGTCAAACACCATTTTTTTTTTTTGTAAATTGTCAAACACCATTTACAGTCTACTGGCAAAAACTTACAGAGGTAGCAGCTGCTAGATCAGGAATTCGCCTATTTAGCAGAATCTTTTCTTCTTTACTGAATAACTTACGAGGACCTACATCGATTAGCAAAAGAAAGGCGTAAAAATGACAAAAAGGCAGGGAAAAAGGAGAGTTACCAGAGAAAGAATAAGCGGAAAAAAGACAAAGAAACCAAGAGTCAGGACAAGCTAGTAATGATGCACCAACTCAAGAAAAATTCAAAATTAGTTCACAGGAGAGCATGATTAGGGATATAACAATCGGCTTCCAATTCCTTCTTTTCGGAATATGATGCTCAATAAAATATAAGCAGCATTAAGCAAATCTATCGCAAAAGGTTCTCATGTATAGTTACAACACACTGAACAATGACCAGGATACAAGATTCAAGGCAGCAGAGTTAGAACCCGAAAAAGTATTTCACAAGACAGAAAGCAATATAGAACATTTAAAAGCAAGACTAATGGGATTTCCAACATTTATCCATCAATAAAATTGTAAATTATGTTGCATACCAAATTATAACTCCCAAAAAATAACAACCGCAACACTCGAGCACAATTTACAATTGTTCGATTAGCTATGTGGGCTCTATCTCCATAACGCTCTAAGTATAACATATTGTCTGCAGTGACCAGTATGTCATACCTTTTGCTTGTCTCCCTCATGATCTTCTTAGGTGACAGCCTTTCTTGGTTAGCACAAGTCTACTCATAGATTTCACAACGTCTAGGAGATACTTTCAAAGCCACCTCTGCAAATGACCATACTGTTCGAACACAATTCCCTCATTTTCTGATCAACAGATGTACTCTAACTTTCCTCTTAATAAATTCATTTCCTTTCATATATCCTTGAATGTCTATGACATCCACTTCTCTACTCCTCGTTTCCAGTACTCTCTAGATTATAACAAGTTGGCATGAAGATCCAAACATACAAGCAACTTAAAATCGTTCAGATAGATTGACATACAGCGTTACCAGCTACAAAAAAAAGTGCATGCTAAGAATGCATCATTCGCATGAGAAGAATTAAAAATGACATCGAGACACAAAAGGCCAAAGCCAGATACTAAATATGTGCTATACTCATGCATGCACAAGGGTAATACTACTGCATATGCAAGCACACCAATGAACTTTGGGCATTCTTCACTGGTTCAAAGACTACAAGATCACCTGTCGTTGCATATGGCAAGCAGGGCCTGGGAGCAAGAACGGTAACATTTAAACTAGAATATATACCTTCAGATTTCTTAGCAGCGTCAGGATCATATTTCCCGCTACCAAAAAACTCAGTAATGTCATCAAATCCTCTACCATAAACAGCCAACCTTGGGTTCCTTGGTGCCACCCTGTCACTTGATTCATTCACAGAAGAGCTCACTTCTGTATTTCCCCTAGTCTTTTTTTCCCAATTTCTTTCTTCTATTTCATCTTCACTAAAAGTTGGGTTATCAAGAATAACTGGTTTCAGCTGCTTTAACTTTTCACTCCTAAACTTCATATATTCCTCCGCACTGACTTCTCTGCCCCGCCTATCCTCTATTGGCCTCAATTGCAACCTTCTCATTTCCAATTTCCTCCCATATTCCAGCTCCTGCCCAAGCTTCCGCCTTTCCTTCTTAGTAATATTTACCTCCCTCTGAACCTCAGCCCATCCTTCCGGAATCAAATTTTCTGTCTGGACTTCCGTCGAACGCCTGCCCTTCGTCCTTGGGTTTACTTTTGGCTTAAAGCTTTCTTCATGGAGATGT
Source organism: Eustoma russellianum (assembly GCA_036186865.1). NCBI lineage: Eukaryota > Viridiplantae > Streptophyta > Magnoliopsida > Gentianales > Gentianaceae > Eustoma > Eustoma russellianum. The sequence continues at coordinate 44,568,515 of AP025040.1, forward strand.
GGGTCATCGAAAATACCAGCTTCGAAAACAACACAGTCGCCGATAACCGGTCCATCTTCGTCTTCAATTACGCCATTTTGGGTGGAAGATTGAAGAGAACGAAGTGGAAGACATGAAGTGGAGAACTTTGTGGAAATTGAATTAGTTAGAGTGAAATATTGAGATCGGCAATGGAGTCGTACAGCGGAAAGAGGAAGGAGTGAGGAGGGAGAAGGAATGGGGGAAGAAGAAGATATGATCGGGGTACTAGGATGCAGAAGACATGGAGCTACTACGTACATGATTAGAACGGTAGCATTCCCCGAGCAGGGAAAAAGGAAGGCAAGCAGGAAGCTTTTGCATATAGCATTGTTCTCGTTTATCACATATACTCTTTGCATTGATATAAAAAAGGTAAAAATAAAAAAGTTTGAACCTGCCTTTTTCGGGTTCTCACCGTCTCAGTTCCCACCCATAGAGTTTATAGATATAAACAAAGAAATGTGCTTCGAAAACTATCCTATATGGACTCCAACAATAACATCATCATTACCCAATTGCTTTAGAGGCTCCCGCTTATACCGGTGTATGGGAGGACCGGATGTACGCAACCATACTCATGTGTTAGTAACATAAAAAGATTGTTTCCCGATAACCCATAATAATGCGTCAAGTTATGTCGATCAACTACAAACCACATTTATGGCAGGATTCGGAACCCCTGTAATGAGTTGAAAATCAATATAGACGCGTAACAACAAATCATTATTAGAGATTGTTGAAGTATAAACAGGTCGGTATATTTAGAGCTCGGATTAACTAAATTTATAGGGAAACATGTTGTTTTGGAATGCTGAGTTTATATGAGGCCATATACAATTAATGCATAAGAGATCACCTACTTGAACTCAAATATGATAATTGTGACAAGTTCTTCTAGCTCAACACCGATCTTGTAATATATAAATGAACAGCTCCGCCAAGCTCGGTGAGAGAAACTCATTTAAAATTATTTTCACTACGTGGATAACTCAATTATGATATCAGGATAATCGACGTCCACCTAGCGACACAAGTACTACATGCATTAAAGTGAATATAGTATCTCATAACACTTGGCAATTTCGATATACAAAGACCAAGACGAATGGCATACAAACATTTCATTCACAAAAATTAATGGGACGCTCTAGGATGCTCTTCAATGTTCTTCATGTTAGTCCTACACAAACATTCACAAAGAGACAACCTCTCGTTATTTACAATTTAAAACATGAAATCACTGTCGGAAAGTTTTTCTAGAAAGATGAATGAGAGAAAGCAAGGCCAAGTTTTATTGGAGCTCCAAGGTTTTCACCTCTTTTTCTTTTTTTCAGCACTTGCAGTTACTTACCCTTTGGGCCAATGTCTGGTGATGTTTAGATTCCTCATCTTCTGTAATCTTTTCAGCTGCTACAGAGCTAACATGTTTTACTATAAAAGCTAACTCGGTACCTTATGTATGGGTTGGGATATCCTCATCCCCACTTTTCTCATCCTTTTTGTGACCACGCGACACGTGGCAGCAAAGGAGGTGGTAAGGCTAGATGCAGGTGACCCTCATCTAGCCTCACCACCCCTTTGCTGCCATGTGTCGCGCGGTCACGCGTCACCGCACCCCTCTTGCAGTAAGGGGATCCTATCCCCTTATGTATCTACGGTGACGAGTCCAATTTCAATAACTAAATATGACAAAAATAGTACAAGTCAATTCAATTCGATTTATGAACATAGAAGAGTCGTTGGTGTAGATTCTGTTGGAGAAATTGAGGTTTGGCAAATGGGTTTGTCAAAAGTTGACAACCATCATATTTTGAGCTTAATTATGATTAGTGTTCGTTAATCAAAAACGAAAACTAATAATTTCTAAATTATCTACGTGACGAGTAGATGAATTTAGGCTTTTGAATCACTCGATTCCGATACCGGGTGAATGAGAAATTAATGCTCAAAGTTGGAGTAAAAATTGGAAGGAAATTGGAAAAAGTGGCTTTTAAGTGGAATACCACATTGGTCACTTGGAGGGAAAATGCCACCAAATATAGTGGTAGGAGAGGCACTTTAGATGTGCCCTAAGGGCATGAGAAGTTTTCTGACGGAGTCAGGACGCAGCTCAGGCAAGGTTCACCACACACGCGCGCGCGCGCCGCCCGCCCGTCCGGCCGGCTCGGCTCGGCTCGGCTCGCGGCTCGCGGCTCGCGGCTCGCGGCTCGCGGCTCGCGGCTCGTGGCTCGCCCGGTTCTTATCTTTTTGGATAAATTTTCTTTTAAATTTTTCCAGAAAAATAATTACTTGATCCTACGGTCTACAATTTATCTGTGGTGATCCAACGGTCGAGATCAAAATCTGATCCTACGGTTATGGATAAATTTTCTTTTAAATTTTTCCAGAAAAATAATTACTTGATCCTACGGTCTACAATTTATCTGTGGTGATCCAACGGTCGAGATCAAAATCTAATCCTACGGTTATCTGCGGTTGATCGCGGTTGTCGATCCAACGCTCCAGAGTTGATCTTATCTTCAGTTGCTGATCCAATGGCCTACGTTTGTTCAGACAAGGATTACGATCTAACGGTGGAGATCGTAACTGTTTTGATCCAACGGTCCAGATTTGTTCTTACCTTCAACTTCCTCAACCTCCTCCAACCACCCTACATCTATAAATTCTGTGTTCATGCATGCATACGAGGTTACTGTTCTAACAGTACTGCAATTCTTCTACAAGCATTCTGCATTGCATCCATTACGATACTCGAGATATCAGAACACCTGTAACAGGTTCGTCGATGTTCTTACGCTGTAGTGCCACTCGTATGAACGAAAACCGTTGTATCCTGGGAGACGTTTGTTCCATCCGGTTGGGCACAGTATACCGGGGCAATTCGTCTTAAGGACAGAGTTTTACGCTCGCCTCGGTTTTGCTTGCGTTTTGTTTTCAGTTTATTCACATGCACACAGTGCACTGTTCTGATTACAGTTTCTAACATTCTTAAGACGAACTCTGCATTTTGATATATACTGTAATCAGTTTCGGTTCTCTCGTTGCGTGTACTGCGTCTGTTTGTACGAAACTAATCGGTTTCTGCTTCTGTTTTCTGTATACGTGTAACAGAAACTGAAATATGGAAGGCGAAAGTTCCAACTCGTTCAACGGTGTGCATCTGGGCGTTTCTGAGGAACAGAACAATGCTGTTCCTGTTGCACCCGCTGCTCCAGTCACTGCTCCTGTTCCTGCTGTGGGACAGGTTGAAAAGCCAGAGAAGTTTGGAGGAAGTTACTTCAAACGCTGGCAACAGAAGATGTTGTTCTTCTTGACCACGTTGGGTTTGGCTAAGATGCTGACTGAGGATCCTCCGGAGGTGGTGCCGGTGGAAGACCAGAATGTGAACATGCAAAACAATCTGATTGCTGAAGCGTGGAGTTACAGCAATTATGTTTGTTTAAGTCACATTTTAAGTTGTTTGGATAATTCATTGTATGGATTGTATTCTACTTATAAAACTGCGAAATCCTTATGGCAGGCGTTAGACAAAAAGTACCGGACTGAGGATGCCGGTACTAAGAAATTTATTATTGGAAAATTTCTTGATTTTCAGATGACAGATTCCAGGACTGTTGTTTCTCAGATTGAGGAACTTCAGATGCTTGTTGCTGAAATGGAAGAAGAGGGTATGTCCCTTAGTGAATCTTTCCTTGTTGCTGCCGTGATTGAGAAGCTTCCTCTTTCGTGGAGGGAATTCCGAAGCTATCTCAAACATAAGCGAAAGGAAATGTCTTTGGAAGACTTGATTGTCCGACTCCGTATAGAGGAAGACAATCGAAAGGCAGAGAAGAAGCCGTCTTCCAGTTCTGGCCATGCAAAAGCTCATGTTGCAGAGGCATCGAAAAAGAAGAGAGGAAATTCTGTCGGAGTGAACGCGAAGGGCAAGAAGGTTGCCAAAAAGTTCACTGGTAAATGTTACAATTGTGGAATTCAAGGGCATCGTAGTATTGACTGCAGGAAGCCCAAGAAAAGGCAAGAGAAAGCCAAAGCCAACCTTGTAAGTGCAATGGATGATTTGGACTTGTGTGCTGTTGTTTCTGAATGTAATGCTGTAGGTAATCCTAGCCAGTGGTGGGTGGACACTGGCGCCACTAGACACGTTTGTGCAAACAGGGGAATGTTCAAGGAATATTCTCCTGCGAAAGACAATGAAAGGCTGTACATGGGAAACAAAGATAGCTCGAAGATTGAAGGTTCGGGCAAAGTGATTCTGAAGATGACCTCCGGGAAAGAATTGACGTTGCAGGATGTGCTGCATGTTCCCGACATTCGCAAGAACTTAGTCTCTGGTGCTTTACTAGTCAGGCATGGATTTAGGCTAGTATTTGATTGTAACAAATGTATTCTGACTAAGAATGGTGTATTTCTAGGGAAGGGGTATCTGATGGACAATATGTTTAAACTTAGTGTTATAACTATTGTACCAACGAAGACTACGCCCGATGAGGCTAATAAGACTGCTTCTATTTCCGCTTACATGCTTGAGTCTTCATGTTTATGGCATTTACGTTTGGGTCATGTTAATTATAAGTCATTACAAAGAATGATTAATCTCGACTTATTACCCAAACTAAGTTTCAATAATGAAAAGTGCCAAGTTTGTGTTGAAGCAAAAATGGCTAAGTTACCATTTCCTTCAATCAAAAGAAACACTGAAGTGTTAGATTTAATTCACACAGATGTTTGTGATTTAAAGTTTGTGCAAACAAGAAGCGGTAAAAAGTACTTTGTGACTTTTATTGACGATTGCACTCGATACTGTTATGTTTATTTGCTAAGTAGCAAAGATGAGGCCTTAGATGCTTTTAAAGATTATAAAAATGAAGTTGAGAATCAACTTAGCAAACGAATTAAGTCAATTCGTAGTGATAGAGGTGGCGAATATGATGCACCGTTCAATGAATTCTGTTCAGAACATGGCATTATTCATCAAACGACTGCACCATATTCACCTCAATCGAATGGTATTGCTGAACGCAAAAACCGTACTCTGAAAGAGATGATGAATGCTATGTTGATAAGTTCGGGCTTACCGCAGAACTTGTGGGGGGAAGCAATTCTCTCCGCCAACGTCATTTTAAATAGAATACCACCAAAGAAGATGGATGAGACCCCATACGAGCTTTGGAAAGGCCATAAGCCTAGTTACAAATACTTGAAAGTGTGGGGGTGTCTGGCAAAGGTTGCAGTACCCAAACCAAGACAAGTTAAAATTGGGCCTAAAACAATTGATTGCATATTCATAGGATATGCAACTAACAGTAGTGCATATCGATTCTTGGTGCACAAGTCTGACATTCCTGACATACATGAGAATGTTGTCATGGAATCAAGAAATGCAGTGTTCTTTGAAAATGTCTTTCCAAAGAAAGACGAAAATAGCGAAGAAGCAAGCACTAGTAAGCGAGCGCGTGAGACGACTCCTCAAGAAAGTGAGGAACTGCGTCAAAGCAAACGAACTAGAATACCTACATCTTTTGGACCAGATTTTCTAACATACTTGGTAGAAAACGATCCAAGAACGTTTTCAGAGGCGATGTCAACTCCAGAAGCTCCCTTCTGGAAGGAGGCAATAAACAGTGAGATAGAATCAATTCTTCAAAATCACACGTGGGAGCTGGTAGATCTTCCTCAAGGGAGTAAACCGCTTGGATGCAAGTGGATTTTTAAGAAAAAACTCAAAGAGGATGGATCCATTGATAAATACAAGGCCCGGTTGGTAGCTAAGGGCTATCGACAAAAGGAAGGTTTTGACTTCTTTGACACTTATTCACCAGTAACTAGGATTACTTCCATAAGAATGCTAGTTGCTATTGCTGCTGTCTACGACCTAGAGATCCATCAAATGGATGTAAAGACTGCCTTCTTGAATGGCGAGCTGGAAGAAGAGATTTATATGGAACAACCTGAAGGGTTTACTGTTCCAGGACAAGAAAAGAAAGTTTGTAGACTTGTTAAGTCTTTGTACGGACTTAAACAAGCACCAAAACAGTGGCATTTGAAGTTTGATCAAGCCATGATGTCAAACGGTTTCAGGATCAATGAATGTGACAAGTGTGTTTACATAAAAAACACACCAAATGCCTATGTGATAGTATGTCTCTATGTAGATGATATGCTAATCATGGGTAATACACACGACATCATCTTGAATACCAAGAAGATGTTAACGAGAAATTTTGACATGAAAGACATGGGGGTTGCCAATGTTATTCTAGGAATTAAAATTTCTAGGGTAGCTGAAGGATTGGTCATGTCTCAAAGTCACTATATTGAGTCTGTTCTTAAACGATTCAATATGCTTGATGTAAAACCTGTAAAGACTCCACTAGACTTAAGTATACACTTGAGGAAGAACCGAGGTGAACCTGTAGCTCAATTAAAGTATTCACAAGTCATTGGGAGTCTGATGTACATAACAAACTGTACAAGACCTGACTTGGCTTGTTCAGTAAACAAATTGAGTAGGTTCACCAGTAATCCAAGTGACGAACATTGGAAAGCTCTAAATAGAGTGATGAGATATCTGAAATACACTATGAACCTTGGATTACAGTACACAAGATATCCAGCAGTATTGGAAGGATATTGCGACGCAAACTGGATATCAGATTGTAAGGATTCTAAATCCACCAGTGGATACTTATTCACTGTAGGTGGTGGTGCTGTGTCATGGAAGTCTACAAAGCAGACATGCATAGCTCGGTCAACTATGGAAGCTGAGTTTATAGCACTCGATAAAGCTGGGGAAGAAGCTGAATGGCTTCGAAATTTCCTAGAAGACATTCCATGCTGGCCTAAGCCAATCGCTCCTATCAGCATACATTGTGACAGTCAGTCAGCTATAGGACGAGCTCAAAGCAGCATCTATAATGGCAAGTCACGACACATACGTCGGAGACATAATACCATTAAGCAGTTGATCTCTAATGGCGTGATTTCCATTGATTACATAAAATCAAAGGAGAATCTTGCGGATCCGCTTACAAAAGCTTTGCTTAGAGATCAAATGTCAAAGTTGACAAACGGAATGGGACTTAAGCCTACAAAGCATGAATCTTTGTAACGGTAACCCAACCTTGTTGACTGGAGATCCCAGAATCTTGGTTCAATGGGAAAACTAAGTTATAAGGGTTCAGTTAGCACTTACTCATTCCGTTAAACAAAAGTGCTATCTGCAGAGAACCGTTAGGTTAAGCTAATGCTTTTAATGATGTCCTATATCTTGATAAATCAAGTGGGGTATGGCAGAATACTTTTGATAGGAATCACCTATGTAAGTGTGAAGTGGGGCCGCTTCTATGAGATTTCTGAGAGGCAAGAATTCTCTAAAAACACTTTCTGAAACCAGGGTTGTTCATGGCCATAATGAACACAACCATGAGAACCCAAAGGGGTGTTAAAGGAAATGCTGTGTGAGTATCATTGTCTAGGTTCACAATAAAGGCTGATAGTTCAAGACATCAGGTCACTAACCAGCTGAGTGGATCCGATGATACATCACTAAGAAAGGTTCAAGGCCAGAAGCTACCTCTTCTGATGCAACATTTCTTTGTCTGATTTCTCGATAGAGTCTGCATTCATATTTGCATTAATTTTCATTCATGTGGGGGATTGTTGGAGAAATTGAGGTTTGGCAAATGGGTTTGTCAAAAGTTGACAACCATCATATTTTGAGCTTAATTATGATTAGTGTTCGTTAATCAAAAACGAAAACTAATAATTTCTAAATTATCTACGTGACGAGTAGATGAATTTAGGCTTTTGAATCACTCGATTCCGATACCGGGTGAATGAGAAATTAATGCTCAAAGTTGGAGTAAAAATTGGAAGGAAATTGGAAAAAGTGGCTTTTAAGTGGAATACCACATTGGTCACTTGGAGGGAAAATGCCACCAAATATAGTGGTAGGAGAGGCACTTTAGATGTGCCCTAAGGGCATGAGAAGTTTTCTGACGGAGTCAGGACGCAGCTCAGGCAAGGTTCACCACACATGCGCGCGCGCGCGCCGCCGCCGCCCGCCCGTCCGGCCGGCTCGGCTCGGCTCGTGCTCGGGCTCGGGCTCGTGGCTCGTGGCTCGTGGCTCGCCCGCCCGGTTCTTATCTTTTTGGATAAATTTTCTTTTAAATTTTTCCAAAAAAATAATTACTTGATCCTACGGTCTACAATTTATCTGTGGTGATCCAACGGTCGAGATCAAAATCTGATCCTACGGTTATCTGCGGTTGATCGCGGTTGTCGATCCAACGCTCCAGAGTTGATCTTATCTTCAGTTGCTGATCCAATGGCCTACGTTTGTTCAGACAAGGATTACGATCTAACGGTGGAGATCGTAACTGTTTTGATCCAACGGTCCAGATTTGTTCTTACCTTCAACTTCCTCAACCTCCTCCAACCACCCTACATCTATAAATTCTGTGTTCATGCATGCATACGAGGTTACTGTTCTAACAGTACTGCAATTCTTCTACAAGCATTCTGCATTGCATCCATTACGATACTCGAGATATCAGAACACCTGTAACAGGTTCGTCGATGTTCTTACGCTGTAGTGCCACTCGTATGAACGAAAACCGTTGTATCCTGGGAGACGTTTGTTCCATCCGGTTGGGCACAGTATACCGGGGCAATTCGTCTTAAGGACAGAGTTTTACGCTCGCCTCGGTTTTGCTTGCGTTTTGTTTTCAGTTTATTCACATGCACACAGTGCACTGTTCTGATTACAGTTTCTAACAGATTCAATCCGACCTGTATGCATGTGGATGGACTATCTTGCTGCTCTTGCATTCCAAGATCGACAATAAGCTAAGCTTCTATTGTACATGCGAACGGTTCCTTTATCAATACTCGTGTATGTTTATCATATTTTCCATTTCCAATAGAGTTAAGGACATATTCTTTCTTGACTTTGGAATATGATAGAATAAAGGAAAATAATTCACTAAATTGGTTGCGCTTCTTATATTATGAAGTAGCAGTTGATCCACATAACTTAGACGCATCATTATGGGTCATCGGAAAACAACCTCTATGTGTTTCTAACGCATGAGTATGGTTGCGTGCATCCGACCTTCCATACGTTGTCATAGACGTAAGTCTCCAAAGACAATGGGGTAATATTGTTGTATATGTTTCTCATCTGCAATCCTCACCATCTCGGTGTTGGATTTTTATATGGTCAGTATTTTTCCCTTTTCCTTTGACTTTCTTTCTTTTTTCCATCTTTTGCCTACGGTAGAAAACATGATTCCTACAAGAAAAGAGATCAAAATCAATAGAGATAAAGGAATGAAATACAGAAAATAATAACAAGTACGGCAAGGTCATTATACACACTCCTGATAATTTTCATGTCATTATCGTTTAGCTCTTTATAGCTAACTCCCTAACTATATTCTCCAAATCGGATTTCTCAATTATTGACCTATCTACTCGAGTTGATCAACAATTATTTTTAAATTCTAAAGACTCTTGGCATCATCTTTATAGTGTTTGTTCGGTTTACTATTATTTGTCTTAGAGATCTTCCAAATGGTATCACTCATCAAGCCGATATTCTTTATGTAGAAGAATTTGTCTTCCAATCCCTTGTGAAAGGTCAACATATTAGCTATGAACTGAAATTCTTTGTTCCAAGATCTTTTGCTGAAGTAAAAAAAAAATAAAAAAGCTTTCTGAGATCTTGTAGGTGAAGAACCCTCTTTGTAGTTCAAAAACGCTCTTAACGGATCGGAGAAAGATCAAATAACAAAAAATTGTCTTGAGGCCATTAGTTACTAGTCGAGGTAATCTAAGTTTGTAAAATTCCACTTTTAGTTTAAGCACACCATAGATTGGGAGCCGAAGACCTATTTTAAAGTACTCCTCGTGAATGGCTCCATAACTATCAGGAGGATCATAAGCAGTATGAGCTTCTAGAGGTCAGGTCGGGTCAGATTATATTTATTGCAATAAATGCAATATATTTTGCAGATGCGCTGTAGGTCAGCATCAGTTAAACTGCAAAAGGGTTATTGATTGGACTAGAAGGAGAACCTCTATCTACTTTACTAAAAGAAAGAGCAAAACTATTTGGTACGTTGAGAATATAAGAGACAACTTGATGTTGGTGACCAGATGAGGTTTATGAGGACACAATATTGAATAGATCTAAAGATGGATTCGTAGAACTCGACTCGCCAAGTGTGTTTTTTGTTCTATTTTGTTTCTTAGAAATGCGACAATCAAATCTTTCCACTTCAGATTCGGTATGCTGTAAATATTGAAAGGATTCGTATCCTTTATTTGCCTTAGAATAGGATTCTCCTTCGGATTGATTTTCAGAATCAAGGTGATGAGAATATATAATTTTAAGGATAAAATAAAAGAAAACTTACTTGGTTGTGATGACTAGAAGGGATTAAGTAAAAGTAAATATAAGTAATAGAGACTGGTTACTTAGTCATTCCTCCTTGAAGCGGGTTTAAAAGATTGGTTCTATATATTTTTTTTATTTCTCTTAGTGATGTATTAAAATAAAGAATTTCAAGTTGAGTAAAATTGAGTGGATGAGTCGGTCGATCCACCTCTGGTGTGCACCAGTCGTCTCGTCCTTTCTGCCGGCGATGCGCTCCTGGCTAACCTCGGTGCTAAAAGCCCAAATGAAATCAAGGCTATGAATGGAGTTGAAGATGATGAAGATTTGCAAAAATTAGGTAAAGAAGAAGAAATCTGCAATATGGAGGTTTGAATGATTTGTGAAGACATAAAGTTGAAAAAGATAAAAATAGCTAGATTTATACTTTTAGGAGGACAATTCCCGCTTATTAAATTTTCAACATGTTACACGAAACAAGAAAAAAAAAGTTAATTTCTATGATTATAATTGCATCGTGGGTTGTGTATTTATTCTCAACATAATTATTTAGAGTGGTTACTTTATCAAAAAGAGACATGTTAGAGTAATATGTTACTTGAATGTCAAGAATATGTCCGTTTGAAAAGTTCTACCTTATCACTTGAATTGTCAAGACAGATCTGGAGACATCTGATAAGATGAAAATCAATATAGACACGTGGTAGCAAATTATTATTGGAGATTGTTGAAGTGTAATCAAGTCGGCATACTTAGAGCTGTTCGACTTGGTTCGACTCAAAAACTCATTACTCGGCTTGGTTATGCTCATTAACAACCCTGATTGCTTGCATCGAAAATTTGTGTGTGATAATTAACAAGCGTGACAGGTTTTTCGTTATTCCACAAAAATATAAGAGTAATTACCAGCTTAGATACAGTTACTTTAAGAAAAAAGTCGAGTAAAGACGGTGATGGACTATTCTGAAGGTTGTACGTAACTCTTACAGGTATATCTTACTGATGAAAGATCAGCTATCAATATTGTTAGTTTAAACTTCGTCACGTGTCCTTTTTTCCTTCTTTTTCCGAATAAGTGCTTTTCTTCAGTTTAAAGAGATTTGCCACTTTCTCCCTTTTTAAATTTTTTTCTTCTTTTTTTTTGGAGGGGGACTTTGCTAATTGCGTTCCCTAAGTTTCTCTTTAAGTGTGATTCACTGCGTAAGAGGACGCTGAGTTTCTAATTTGCATCTTCGACAATGCTCTTTTATGTTTAGACGGTGATGGTCGGTGGAAACCCTCATAGCCAGGGTATGCCCTTTTGCTACAACTTTCTCTTCAGTTTCAAGAAAAAGACTAGAGAAATTGTACACGTCCAAAATGACATTCGGCTTGAATAGTCTTTTTCTAAATCAATACAAGAATATGACCATGAACTAGTGTGTTTTTTTTTAATTTAAAAAAACACGAGGAGATGCATCATGGTATTAAAGGGCGGATGGGTCTCCTGCCCCATTTTTCCCTCATCCCATTGGCCTCCGCCCGACACGTGATAGCATGGTGGAATGGTGAGACCACTTCCTGCTGCCACGTGTCGCGCGGTGAGGCTTTTACGGTGAGAGGATAATGTCCCATTAAAGGTACAGGCTATTATGCCAATAGCAGGGAAGCATGCAAAGGACGTACTAATACAAGAAGCAAAGGTCATACTAGTAGCAACCTTCCAGCCCGCCCAATCATCCTATAACGCTAGTGGCTACTAATAGCAATCCCATTTTAAGGGCAAATACCTGTGATACCTACAGCACATGCAAAGGAAAAAAAATGAGAGAGAGAGAGAATCATACAAGAAAAATCCAGACAGCCATTTAGACCACAACAAGCCACCAGAGAGACCAGTGAGTCAATTAGCACAATTCCAATAAAGACCTGTGATCTCTACAGTACATGCAAAGGAAAAAATGAGAGAGAGAGAGAGAGAGAGAGAGAGAGAGAGAGAGAGAGAGAGAGAGTCATACAACAAAAGTCCAGACAGCCATTTAGACCACAACAAGCCACCAGAGAGATCAGTGAGTCAATTAGCACAATTCCAATAAAGACAATTCACCAAAGTCAAATAAAGAATCCATCAAAGATGAACAAATCAAACCATTATACTTCAATTCCGCTGCTAAGGGATACGAGGAGTCGTACAACATAGCCTAAACAAGAACATTAGCTAGAAACACATTACAAGCAGTTTTCTTGGCAGTACGAGCACCACCAATCAAACAAGTTTCACCTAGAACCACGAGCATAACGGCGATCAGGACTACGGTAAGGAGAGTATGATCTAGAGCGCTCCCTTCTTGACCTTCCACCATACGGCGACCTCCTAGGCGGAGGAGAATAATCACGACCACCATGATAAGGCGAGCGCCTTGGAGACCTTCGATATCCATAATCCTCGCGACCTGAATAACCACGATCTCTGCCACGGTCACTGCGATAACCTTACAACCAAACAACGAAATTGTCAGATGTTACATAGCAAGAAACAGGAATAAGCAGCATCTTTAAAAAAAAAAAAAAACTATACAAACTCACCATCACCCCTACTGTTTTTCAGGCCAAGATAATGGCCCGGTGTGGGTGTTCGAGGGCGTTTCCTTCTAGACTGAAAAAAGAACAAATATTTTCAATCCATGACCTTGTCTTAAGAAAGAAAAACAGAAATACATGAATAATACTACTGACAAACAAAGTTAACATACAACAGCAGGATAAAGTATTTGAAGAACTGCACTAGCGGCAATACATTACAATCTCGGAGATTGCATGGCACACAATAAACACATAAAAAATTGCAAGCGCACCACATATAATGATGCATTTCCGTCACTTTATCAACAAATAACAGACCAAGAACCCAAAAAGAAATCCACCAGGAGGGATAAGTGCATGGAAGAAAAGTATATAGCAAACATGTAAATATCTTCAGCAGAAAAGCTTAATCATCAGAGAGTCTCATTTAAAATATAAAAACGAGGAAAAGACAACTCCACAAACTAAATACCATAAAAGCCTGACTATAATGTTGTTGACCATGACCCATGATTAGTTGATAGTTGAAAGTATTTGCTGAGGTTGTATAGTTGTTGGCAACATAGTTGCCAAATTAAGTTGATCGGATGCATGAGAAAAGCTGTTTTAGCCGGCCAATGATCAAGCTGTTTGATTATATTCTTGAAATAGGGGAGCACATCATCATTGATTGCTGTCAGCAATTGCTGAGGTTGTATGGTTGCTGGACTATCTAGTTGCCATGTTTAGTTGATCATGATGTGAAAAGCTGTTTTAGCTGGCCATTGATCAAGCGACTAAATTGTTGCAATGGATGAACTCACTCTTTGGTTGCTGCCAACAGAGCTGACGCAATATATTCTGAATATAACCAGAAAACCTCCAAGTCAAGTAGATGCGTTGGCATTCAAACATGCAACATTACATGATATCTGTAGAAAACTTACTCTCTCGACTGTTATGTCTCTGCCCTCAAGAACAGACTGATTCAGATGCTTGATGCAACGATTAGCATCTTCCAGACTGTCCATAGTTATAAAAGCAAAGCCACGAGAAACACGAGAACGAGGTTCCACAACCAGAAAAACTGATTTCACCTGTAGAAAAGGACAGCGGATAAGGTGACTACCCATAAAACACAAACAGATAAAATAGCTTCTACAAAAAATTCATACAGAAAATAACAACAGATACTAACCTTTCCCTCTTTTGAGAAGTGATCTTCAAGATCTCTTTCAGTAACCCTTGTGGAAAGGCCAGTTACGTAAAGTGTATTCCCAGGATTAGTGACTTCAGGAGACCTGAATAAAAGAATATTTAACAACAGAAGAGCCAAATGACAAAATTCAAATCCACAACACTGCTGAACCAACCTGCCACGACTTATGGATCTCAACCTTGAGTTGGCTCTAGGTCTAGGAAACGATCTGGATCTAGACCTTGAACGGGATCTAGACCTAGATTTTTCTTCCCAAGGAGAAGGAGACCTCGAATACCTGAAAAGTAGAGTTCCATCGCAAATCCAGGTGAATTTAATTTCTATATCTCGTCCAAAAGTGCTCCACGCTAAGTATATATGTACAGATACCTACACATAAACAACCTAACATGCAGTTTCATACGAAATTTGGTCAGCAATCCAGGCGTGTATGGCAGAAGAAAAAATATTCCGCCATGGATTGGAAAGATCAATTTACCAAGAAGAAACAAAAATCTAAAATGGTCCTAAACAAAGAGAAGTGCCATGAGTAATAATTTCAACGAAAATTAACATCCTAACGAAGATCGGAGGAATTAGCAGTTCAATTACCTTTGAGAAGATTCAGCCTGCAAAGTTAAAGATCGATAAAATTAATTAAGCCAGATCGATCACTCAAAGGAAAAAAAAACGAAATTCATACCAAAAAGAAAAAGAATGATCAGCATAAATCTGAGGAGAGACGACGGCATACCATTTCAGACGATAGAAACGAGAAAACCCTACTTAGAAGATCGGAGGAGAGGACAAAAGGTTTTCTAAAATTGAGATTGGACGTCTTTTACGCACGAAGGAGAATTAAAGGACTTCCAAGCCTATAACATATCTCAATTAGGGGTGTCAAACAGGTCGTGTATCGTATTTCGTGTTTTTCGGGTTTTGTGTATCAAAGTGTCATACACATACCTTACATGTTTGCTTCGCGTGTATGGATGTAGATACCCAAACCCGTACATGTCAGGTTTCGTGTCGTGTATCGGGTATACCCACGAACTTGACAAGTACAAATATTTCAAGTCGTATACATGTCATTTCATGTATTTTTCAGGTAATTTCATGTTTCGTGCATTTTCCAGGTTTCATGTACTTAAACGACTGCTGATACAATGTATGAAACAATAATAAGTACACAACCAAGGGTTAAAGATTAAAATGAGCGAGGTCATCTAAACTCAAATCACTTGACTATACAATAATATATTAAAGAAATGGGATTTGGGAATGGAGGAAAGGGGAACCAAATAGGGTTACTTAGTAGCGCGATAGTCTTTTTTGGAAAAAATTATTTTTTTATTAATTATAAATTTTACTTAAAATATATTTTTTAAATTTCGTGTATAAATGGGTACCCACGGGTATACCCGGACACGACCCGCTGTTGGTGGATATCTTTCAGGTCTTACCCGATTTGTACACGAAACCCGCCAAGGTCATACCCATACCCGCAAAAATTCGTGTCAGGTTTGAGTCGTATTTTCGTGTCATGTCTGAAATTGCCACCCCTAATCTCAACGATTGGGATCCTCTGACCCCCTCCCCGTGACCGCCCGCCACGTGGCAGCAGGGAGGGTGGTGAGGCTGGGTCCCTGCTGCCACGTGGCAGGGGGTCGTGAAGAGGTTGAGGCAATAGACGGTCAGAGGATCCGTTCCCTAATCTCAATCGGCATTTGGACTAAGACATTGCTCTTTAAATTCGAGCCAACATATGTATCATGGGGAGCAATAATAATATTTGGGTTTGAATGTCTAAGATCTGAATTCGACTCAATTGGATGCTGAATTATAGACCCGAATTTGTAATAGACTCATTATGTTGATTGTCTTGATACTATTTTAGCAATTTAAAAAACCGTTGGATTTTTGATTTACATCGTTTACGGAGGGATACCATGAAAGTGCACCAGATATTTGGTTTTTTTGTTCCAGAGAATTAAAGGAGTTCCAGAAATACACTTACATTTACCTTTAAGCCCTAGGAATTTTGCTAGAATAACAACAAAAATAACATTTGCATTTAACATTTATACCATATGACAAGTCTCTAGAATTCATATAAATTCATATGCGAGTTTTGGGTTTTTCTTTTCCTTCTTTTTGTAGGTTGAAAATCCACTTGCATATAAAACGTTACTGCTAGATAAATATGAAGATATCTGAAATTTAATCGGGATAAGACAATTAGTTGAGGAGAACGTATATCATTATTTTTTCCATTATTGATTTAATTGCCATTATCTTATTAGTTATTAGCCAACAATTAAAATTCGTAACTTGATTAGTAATTACATACTATTAAAATGACTTAATGTTCATTTTAGACCACCATAGATGGAGGAGTGTGTATCTTTATGTTGTGTTTTTTCTGTGGTGCGATCCAACGGGTTATGTGCGACCATGTCACCGAAAAATCTTGATCAAATATGCAAAAAAAAGAACGTTTCGGTGTACTAGGCTTCACGTTTGCACAAGGTCTGGCAAGAAATCGGATCCCTAGGGTCTGGGGAGGTGAGAGTCAGACAAACGATACATACCTTCTTTCCAAAAGATAGAAAATTTGTTTACAGCTTTATATATATATGCATAAATGAATAAAAATACATCCAATGAATAAAAAATTTGATTAATTCATTTACAAAAGGCAATTCCCATGTCTCACCTTGCTACAATGGGAAAGCACTAGTGTAAGCCCCCAGAAATCTACTACAACTACCACTCAAACAAACACAAATTCACTCAACATTTAGTATCCTTGATCCAGGTTTTTCATGTGTCTTGCCGACGAAAATCATGTTTCTATACCAAAAACATTTCAATAACCTACAAAATATAAATTTTGTATGTTTTCAAAACATTTCGAATGTTCTCTTAAAACCTACAAGAAAAAACTTTCAATCCCATTCGCCATGTAACTGAACTCATGTTATCAATATATCAGGTATGGCAGGAGAGAAAGTACCAAGTATTTTACCACCAAGATCTGGGACATTTTCATATCCTGGTAAAGGACCTACATTTCCATCTGCATCAAATTGTAGTGGATATTTCAGAAGATGCCCTGTAACTCTGTGAATTCTTCAGCTGTGTATCTCTTCCAGTTATCATTAGCAACCTCGTTTATTGCTTTACGCATTCGAAATTACCCGGTTATCGATAACATTCTTCCTGATGATCGCCAAGATGTTCAGCCCACAATGACATTCTATATCTATGTATCTGCAGAAACACAATAAATACCAATAAGCCATTTGAAGATATCTCTTATGTAATTAAAAAAGATGAAAGCGGGGGGTTTCTCCGCCACCCCCCTAACTACCTGCCCATGGGGATGTCGCTGCTTCTTTTTCCAAGCAAGGTGTGGCTGACATGCACCCCTAGCAATCTATGTCTTTTGACCCAGCCGTAGATCTCTGATTTATGATTGCAGACCCTATGATTATATACTCATCATCCACTATATTCCTTTGGCATGTGCACATATCATACAGCGGTGATACTGAATTGAATCTGACACCTGATTGCATCAACTCTTCCAAATCTCAAAACCCTTTTCGTGGTTCAAAAAAATGTTATACGTGGGATCATGATTACATTAGGGACCATAAACCGACATCAAAATCATTAGAGCGAATACAGTTATGACGCACGTACTTTGGAAAACACAATTACAAGGGACATGTTTAAGTACCTGTTAGGGATTGCACCACGACTGGCAAGGCTATAGAAATTCAAGTAGTCTAAAGGATGAGAATCTTCAGCTTTAGTGGATTTAAGCTCCTCGGCAATGATCTTGTACATCGTCTCCACTGTCCCACTCTGCAGAAAAATTTCCATACTATGATCGTAAGTTCTGCTCTGACTGCAGTTCCTTTGTAAGTTTGTCACCTAAGTACAGAACAGCAGAGCAAGTCCAACAAGTAATGCAAGAAAAAAACAAGCCTATCTTGCAATAACTGGTTGACAACTCCAAAGTACAACTCATATGAAGGTCTAAAGAGCTTTTAATTTGCCTCTGTATTTAACCATATTCACCAGGAAGCCTGAGTAATGACTAATGAGACACTTTGCAATGGCAAATATATAATTTCCTTTCACGTAATAATGGAGAGATAGCTGCTGCACTGCTGAGGGAAGAAAGTTATTTAACCTTTTCCCAGTAAATTTTATTTTTATTTCTATTGCACGCTTCACTTAATGCCGTTTTTCATTGAGGAATGCACCATGCATTTTGAAAGATGTAAGAACTGAAAGACTGTGTGCCTGCCAAAACACTATTTCTTGCACAGTAGCTGTTTTGGGTTCACCTTCAGTCCACATTGGTAATACAATATACACAGCAAATCTCTCTCTGGCTCCAATTTTACTGACAATCTCAAGGGCCAACCCTACTCAAATTTGATGATCAGCTTCTGGTCGTTAAATTCAAGAATGAGCTTCAGGACCAAGACGTAAAACAACAAAGAACCTATAATTTTGCCACACAACTAAGCATAAGTCAAGCAGGATAGTCAACATTCTCACCTTAAAAAACTTAACCAAACGAATAGCTATAACTTTTACAGCTATTTGTTTAGAATATGGTCAACTCCAAAAGAAATATAGTGAATTCATTCCCCAAATAGATCATGATTTTTTATCCTAAATATTTTGTATTCAGCAAAAAAGTCAATGTGCAGCATGAAACTGTGACCTGCATCTTTCTTTGAAGACCAAGCATAGGATGATCCCAGAAAATATTGATTTTCAATGTATATAAAATTAGAGCAGTCTGATTGCCTGAATGTAGAAATAAACATTGAAGAATACATATAAATATACACATATACATAGATACAGTAAATAGTTTTGCACACATACACACACATAATAAAAATACTTTCGTATAAGTCCTAAACACGTCAATAAGTCACCTGTTAAGTGACTTGTTGTGAATAGCCTTTAGACTAGAAAACTAGCCGTGTAGTGTTACCATTGGCAAATTTTGCCACATGCTGCCTTTTTCCTTAGCCTTTGTATAAGGCTTTACTCTTGGATATTTAAAGTTAAATGAATGAATAATAATTAATCAACTATCGAAAGGCCTTTCTTTGTATTTCTTGAATCTACTCACTCACACACTAGCACAACATACCGCAATTATCATGTCATTTATACAGGTAGAGCCGGGGGTCTCATTGGAAGCAGACTCTCTATCCCTTGGGATAGAGGTATTGTCTGCCTACCACTTACCCTCCCCAGACCCTAACGATAGCTTTTGCTGTCGTTGGGATATACTGGGTTCGGATGATGATGATGATGAATAATTAATCAACTTTTTATATGGTATCGGAGCCATCTCTTTCGTCTCCTTTTCTTAGTAAACCAGTGTTTAAACGATGGCCTCTTGTCCACCTGAAATAAGTTAAGTTGAGGCAACTTTTACCTTTAAACAACCTTCAGAGACAGAGTCTAATGCCTCTTCTACCATTGATGGAACTCCCATCATGATTACTAACCATAAACTCACTGGCAACAACTACCTGTTATGGAGCACAGCTCTTGAAATATTCATCAATGAGAATTTGATGAATGCTATATGAATCACACGCTCCTAAAATGCCTCTCGACAACAAGAAATTAAAGACGCACGAAAAGACACAAAGAAGGCAAAGAAAAACGAAGAATACGAAGAATATGAAGAACGCAAAAAAAATTAAAGACCACAAATGGAGAGATGAAAGCATTGTTTAAAAATTAAAACATGGGAATTGGTACATATAACCACATGAATCAAACCAGTAGGTTGAAGATAGGTGTTTTCTGTTAAGTATAACACTGATAGAACAACAAACAGGTTTAAGGCTAGATTAATTGCAAAATGATTCACTCAAACATATGATATTGATTATTTGGAAACCTTTGCACCTGTAGCAAAGTTAAATACTGTGAGAGTCATTTTTTCGTTGACTACTAACGTGGACTGGGGACCATATCAGTTAGATGTGAAGAATACTTTTCTAAATAGGGATCTACTAGTTAAACTGTTTATGGATATCCCACGTATCTAGTCTATCTCATAATGAAGATATAATATTTTATTATTTAATCTTTTGTAATCTTAGATTTTTTTTATTTGAAATCTTCTATATCTAGATAAGTCTTTCTCTCTCCATTTAGCAACCATACAAACCAGGACATGATTTGTAAACTAAAGAAATCCTTATATGGAGTAAAACAATCTCCTAGAGTTTGGTTTAGGAAATTTACAAAGACAATTATGCAACATGATTTTAAACTAAGTCAGAGTGACTATACCTTATCTACTAAAATTTCTGAAACACAGAAAATTACTATTTTTATTGTGTATGTTGATGAAATTATTCTTACTGGTAATGATTCACATGGCATTCAACTAATCAAGGAGCAACTATCTAAAGTTTTTGAAATTAAAGACTTAGGTAAACTGAGATATTTCCCAAGAACGGAAGTATACATAAATAAATAAAGAAAGGATGAGTATATATCAAAGGAAATACGTCCTCAATCTTCTTCAGGAAATATGAATGCTAGGGGTAGACCTGCTCTTACACCAGTGGAGCCAGGACATAAGCCTAGGAAATAGTGGGATAAAACTACCATATATAGGTTGAGTTATCAAAAGTTAGTACGAAAACTGATTTACTTGTCTCACACTAAACTTGATATTTGTTATTTAGTTAGTTTTGTATGCCAATTTATGTAAGATCCTAATGATGAGCACCTCAAGGCTGCTTTAAGAATTCTCAGGTATTTTACAGCAGCACCGGGAGAGGGATTACACTTCAAGAAGAATGAAGACAAGCATTCAAGTTTTCACAGATGCTGATTGGGCAAGATCAAAGACTAATATGAGGTCTGCTACAGGTTATGGAACTTATCTTTGGGGTAATCTGGTGACATGGAGAAACAAGAAACATTCCGTTGTAACAAAAAGCGGTACAGAGACAGAGCTCAAGGCATTGACACTTGGCTTGTGTGAAGGATTATGACTAAAAAGAGTTCTGGAAGTGTCAGATCAACAATTGTCTTCTAATTATAGTTTACTGTGATAATATTATAACAATGAGAATCCAGTTCAACATGATAAATCCAAACATGTTGAAATAGATAAACATTTCATAAGGGAGAATATTGAATCAAGGATTATCAATATAGAACGTGTTTCCTCAGAAGATCAACTAGCAGATATACTGATTAAACCAATCTCTACAAGAGTTTTGCAAAATTTAGCAGTCAAGCTTAGTTGTATAGACATATAAACCAAGCTTGAGGAGGAGTGTAGAAATTTACATTGAAGCGTACATGTAAATATACCATACTATACATATATACATACATACTACTGTTTTGTATACATAAACATACACATAGTAAAAATACTTTTGTATAAATCCTAAACACACCAATAATTCACCTGCTAAGTGTAGCGCCCCGCTCCCGAACCCTAGCATCGGGAACGGTACGCCCGCCATATCTCACTAAGGAGAATACAAAGCGTCGAATCAATTTCCAACATGCCTAAAAAGACGTAGAAATTTTTCTCGCGGAAACGAAATACAATAACGTAAAGTTTTCTTGATAAAGAAAATCCTCAGTAGAATAATAAATAAGGCATGACCAGATTGTCAACGAACTAACATCTAGAGTCTATCAAACCGTACAAGGTGGTGTCTGATGGAAACCCCAATGAACTAATAACGGACAGTCGCAAGGTCTCCTCGTATCCTAGGTGCGACCGTCAGTATGCCCACACTACCGTGTCAGCCCCGTACTCAACAAAGATATAGTCGTACTCTTCCTCGTGCTCACCTGGTGGGAGGGGAGTAGGGGTGAGTGACGGGAAATCACCCAGTAGGCACCTGCCTCCAACTAGTACAAGACGAGCACACAAAAATGATATAACACATCACAAAGTCATGTCACATAAGCATATGAAACAATGCGGAAAGGTAATTCACTCCAGATAAAGAATGCGCAACATCGTGATGCATGTCATACTATGCATGTCACACGCAACAAAGTCATGTCACACAAAATGCCGATATCTCCGCCATGCAATGCATGAACCCGGGTCCTAACTGAGTAGTTGTGGGTCATACCCACCCACAGTCACCATCATGAGTGTACTTGGCCCCGCCACCTTACACCATCCTGAGCGCCCGTGACCCGTACGTCACGACCCACCATCATGCAATACACGTGCCATGAATGCAAACCACACAATCGTCTGACGCCTCTGGCCCATCCTTACCATCTTCCGGCACTCAAATCTAGGTTCATTTAAAGACCGTCTGAGGCCCCTGGCCCATCCTCACCATCCTCCGACACTCAAATCTAGGTTTATTTATCATCCGAGTAATGATTTAATGTTGTTTGATGGTAAACTTATTTTTCCATAGCTTGTATATATTTATTATTCATTTTCTATATTTTTCCTCATTTCTCCCTAATTTATTTCTATTTATTACCTAATTATTCAAATTAAATAAATTACCACAATTACCAAAGTTTAATGGAAATAATTTAGTCTCACCATTTTATAATTTCTAGAATTTATTTAGAATTTTCTGATATTTACTTATATTTTTCCTATAATTATTAGTATTTTTAAACAATTAAATAACATTAAAATAAATTCAGTTTTTTTTTTATTTAATTATTCTGGCAGGCCGAGCCTGCCTTATCCCAGGCCGCCTGCACCAGGCCCGCCAGATCAGTCCTGGCCCACCAGCATCAGTCCTGGCCCGCCAGGCCCTTCTCTTTTTTTTTTTATATATTAGTTAACTGGGCCGGCCAGCTAGGGCCCGGTCCGTTGGCCATTCGGCCCGGCCTGCGGTCGGCTCAGCAGGTTATGAATTTTTTTTTTATATACTTAGCATTTGGGCCTGGCCAGCGCACAGCCAGCCCGTTAAGGTGTCTGGTCTGCCAGCGCCTTCCGGCCCAGTCCGATTATAATTTTTTTTTAATATTAACGCGATTGACACCTCCTGGGGGCGCGTGAAGGCCACGCGCGTCCCTCCAGGCGGCGCGTGAGGTGTTCCAGACGCCTCCGGCGTCCGTTTTTCGACCTCGATCTATATTTTCGTCTATTTCCAGTCTATGTGAACCTATTCTAAGGCCAAATCAAAAACTAAAAACCCCAAACATAGTAAAAATGTGATATTTTGATTATCAAATTTTTCCCTAAAATCAAATTCACAATCACAGCGACCATTCATACAGTTTAGGCATTCCACAGATTTCCAAATTTCATACTTTTCACAGATTAAACAACAGAGTATAGATTTCAACAATCAAAACAACACAAAAACACACAATATATCACCAAGGCATGCTTGAAATTGTACCAATTGGAGGGAAAAAAGGGAACCTACCTCGATTGCAGACAACCATACGCTTTACCGGATTGGAGATAGTTTTTCTTTTCTTCTCTTTCTTTTGTCGCCGTCCCCTCTGCGTTCTCTTACCCCCTTACTATATTTTTTTAAAATAATATCTACCCCTTCCTTCTTTTCCTCCTGCTAACCCCATGTTTCCCCTTAAATAATTAGTGTGCGCCAATCATGGGGAAACGGTTGACCCCCATGAATCTTTATCTTTATCTTTTTTTTAAATCCATTTATTAGTTAATTATTATTATTTTTTATTATTTTTCTTTTATTCATTTTTCTCTCTTTTTTTAAAAAAACCACCTCTTATCCTAACCGTTGTCTTTAACTAGTTTAATAAATTTAATGTTTTTTTCTTTTCAATCACTTATCCACTTAATACAATTACAAACTCTTCTAAACATAACGTTACACTATAGTTGACTTAATTCGAAGAGTTGTTACATCCAACGGCTGCTAAATTTATAAATTAGCCATAACGACTAATTCGAAAATTCTCGGGTATAACACTAAGTGACTTCTTGAGAATAGCCATTACACTAGAAAACTAGCCGTTGGTTGTGTTACCGTTGACAAATTTTGCCACTTGTTGCCTCTTTCTTTAACATCTATATAAGAATTTATTCTTGTAAATTTAAAGTTAAGTGAATGAATAAAAATTATTTAACTTTTTATACTGAATATACACGGTTTGAATGCTTCTTTCAATCACAAGTTTGTTTGACCAGAGGAGTCTCTGCAGAGAAATTTAGACACAAAAAGGAGTATAACAAATGCATAAGTTACCATTTTCAATTAACCTACGAAAAATAAATGCAATGTCGAGCATGAACTAGACAAATAAAAGACGCTCTCAAAGAATAAAATATGTTCATTTGACCTCTGCTTGAGCATCATAGTATTTGGGGAAACTCTTAAGCGACCCCGAATCAATGGACCTGAAAATCTATAAAATGAAAAGAAATAAATCCTTAAGTATTCAAGAGCTTGCATCGACCCGTTACAGCAATGCAGTCTGCCACAGTGTTGACTTTTGTGGCTAAATTTAATCCTACATCGTGGGTGTAAGAAATTGGAGGGGAGTTTGAGAGTTATAAATGAACTCCTCCTTCTCTTATGTAAATCATCCCAAACTTCTATTCTTCTCCTATATATCAATAGAAGCAAGCAGTTTAGCAGGCTGGGAGATTAAGTTATCTTGGCTGAACTCCATTACCAAAGTTTTCGGATGTGTTTCACTCTTTTATTACTCTGTTCTATTTATTGTTGTTATACTGTTTGATTTTCTATTGTAGTATAGTATTCAGTATTATTTGTCGGCTAGCTTTGTTAGTGTTTTGTCCAGTTCATTAGTTCTAAACTGGTTCATTTCACTAGTTGTGTTGTCTTAGTGGAAACATTACCCGATTTTCCCAACAAGTGGTATCAGAGCCGAAGGTTCGCCCTTGGATTGTCTGAAATTTGTTGTAATATTGAATACTATATATTGAGTCTGTAATGGCAAATAAATATCAAGAAGCAAAGTATGTTATCTCAAATATTCCATCGGGGTTATCGGGCTCCTCGTCATCATGGTTGAAGTTCCTGGTGTCTAGCTTGAAATTGACAGTGGAAATATTTGATGGTACTGGCCATTTCGGCATGTGGCAAGGAGAGGTCTTAGACTCTCTTTTCCAACAGGGTCTTGATATTGCTATTGAAGAAAAGAAACCAGAAGAGGTAGATGATAAAGAATCATTAATAGGTTGGCATGCGGAACTATTCGATCTTACCTGTCCAGAGAGCAGAAGTATGCTTTCAAGAGTGAAACTTCTACATACAAACTGTGGAAGACATTGGATGACAAATTTCTGAAAAAAATTGGTCAGAACAAGCTCCTTATGAAGAAAATATTGTTCCGCTTTGATTACCAACCAGGTACTACTATGAATGAACACATCACTATTTTTAATCAATTAGTATCAGACCTGCTGAATTTAAATGTGAAATTTGAGGATGAGGATCTGGCATTGATGTTGTTATCGTCTTTGGAAACTACGTTACTTTATGGGAAAGAAAATGTGTCGTTAGATGCTATTTGTTCTGCTTGTATAGTCACGAATTGAGAAAGCAGGATAAGATGAAAAACAAATCAACGACATCAAAAGAAGCATTGGTGGTAAGAGGTCGTCAGCAAAGTCAGACAAAAGGGAGAAAAGGAAGGTCAATAACCAAAGGCCGAGCCGTTGCCAAAAACGAGTGTGCTTTCTGTCATGAGGAAGGTCATTGGAAGAAGATTGTCCAAAGCTGAAGAAGAAAGGGAAGACTCCACAAGATGCAAATATTGCGGAATGCAAAAGTGATACGGAATCCGATATCTCTTTGATTGTCTTGCTTTCAGCGTCATCATATCCAGATGAGTGGATATTGGATTCAGGTTGTACATATCATTATGTACTATTCGGGAATTTTTATATGAATTCCAGGAACTTGTTGGTGGGGTTGTTTACATAGATAATGATAATCCATGTAAAACAACCAGGATAGGTTCAATAGAGCTGCGAAATCATGATGGATCCACCAGAATTTTACAGGATGTGCGACACGTGCCGAAGTTGAAGAAGAATCTCATCTCATTGGGAGCCTTAGAATCTAAAGGATTAGTTGTGACGTTGTGAGATGGGGTTATTAAAGCAACTTCAGGAGCACTGGTGATGTTGAAAGGCGTAAGGAAGAACAATCTGTACTACTACCAAGGTAATACAATGGTGGGAAACGTAGCGACAGCAACTTCTAGCATTTGTGGCATATGAGGTTGGAACATGCTGGAGAAAAGTCCTTGTAAATTCTTGTCAAGCAAGGATTGTTGAAAGGTACGAAGGCTTGCAAACTTGAATTTTGTGAGCATTGTGTTCTGGAAAAACAACGAAGAGTAAAATTTGACAATGCGATTCATAATACCAAGGGTATTCTGGATTATGTGCATTCAGATGTGTGGAGACCTGCCAAGACTCTATCCATTGGAGGAGACGTTATTTTGTCACTTTTGTTGATGATTTTTCAAAAAGAGTTTGAGTGTTTACAATGAAGAACAAAGATGATGTGCTTGACATTTTCCTTAAGTGGAAAGCTTAAGTTGAAAACCAGACTGGAAGGAAGATTAAGGTTCTCATCTCCCTCTTGATTTACCTTGTTCAACATGGCAGATGAGAACATTAATCTTCCTTCCTGTCTGGTTTTCAACTTGAATTTTCCACTTAAGGAAAATGTCAAGCACATCATCTTTGTTCTTCATTGTAAATACCCAAACTCTTTTTGAAAAATCATCAACAAAAGTGACAATATAATGTCTACCTCCAATGGATAGAGTCTGGATGCACATAATCCAAAATACCCTTAGTATTATGAATCGCAATGTCAAATTTCATTCTTCGTTGTTTTCCCAGAACACAATGCTCACAAAATTCAAGTTTGCAAGCCTTCGTACCTTTCAACAATCCTTGCTTGGCAAGAATATGCAAGGATTTTCCTCCAGCATGTTCCAACCTCATATGCCACAAATTCGTTGCCTCAGCATCATTCTTTGTGCTAGATGTTGATGCCGCTACTGTCCCCACCACTGTATTACATAGTAGTACAGATTGTTCTCCCTTACGTCTTTCAACATCACCATTGCTTCTGAAGTTGCTTTAAGAACTCCATCTCGCATCGTCACAACTAGGCCTTTAGATTCTAAGGCTCCCAATGAGATGAGATTCTTCTTCAACTTCGTCACGTATCGCACATTCCGCAAAATTCTTGTGGATCCATCATGATTTCGTAGCTTTATTGAACCTATCACGTTTGTTTTACATGGATTATCATTACACATGTAAACAACCACACCAACAAGTTCCTGGAATTCAAAGAAAAATTCTCGAATATGACACATATGATAGTACAACCTGAATCCAATATCCACTCATCTGGATATTATGACACTGAAGACGAGACAATCAAAGAGATATCGGATTCCGCATCACTTTTGCATTCCGCAATATTTGCATCTTGCGGAGTCTTCCCTTTCTTCTTTAATTTTGGATCGTCTTTCTTTCAATGCCCTTTCTAATGACAGAAAGCGCACTCGTCTTTGGCAATGGCTCGTCCTTTTGATCTAGACCTTCCTCTTCTCCCTTTTGTCTGACTTTGCTGACGGCCTCTTACCACCAATGTTTCTTCTAATGTCGTTGATTTGTTTTTCATCTTATCATGCTTTCTCAATTCATGACTATACAAAGCAGAACAAATAGCATCTAACGACACATTCTCTTTCACATGAAGTAAAGTAGTTTCGAAATGTTCAAATTCATCGGGAAGAGACGATAACAACATCAAAGTCAGATCCTCATCCTCAAATTTCACATATAAATTCAACAGGTCTGCTACTAATTGATTAAACATAGTGATGTGTTCATTCATAGTAGTACCTGGTTGGTAATCAAATCGGAACAATATTTTCTTCATAAGGAGCTTGTTCTGACCACTTTTTTTCATAAGCTTGTCCTCCAATGTCTTCCACAGTTTGTATGTAGAAGTTTCACTCTTGAAAGCATACTTCAGCTCTCTGGACAGACAAGATCGAATAGTTCATGCCAATCGATTGATGATACTCCAGTCTTTATCCTATACCTCTTCTGGTTTCTTTTCTTCAATAGCAACATCAAGACCCTGTTGGAAAAGAGAGTCCAAGACCTCTCCTTGCCACATGACGAAATGGCCAGTACTATCAAATATTTCCACCGCCAATTTCAACTAGATACCGGGAACCTCGACCATGATAACGAGGGGCCCGATACCCCCGATGGAATATTTGAGATAACTCGATACCCCCGATGGAATATTTGAGAATTCAATATCACTTTGGAATTCTCAAGACCGCCTTTTTGACAGTTGTGCCATGGATGCAATTTCCTCTTGATTTTGATGATTTAAGGAGAGAAACTAATGGTGCTGGAGCAAGTGGAAGAGCTTGATTTTGATGATTTAAGGAGAGAAACTAATGGTGCTGGAGCAAGTGGAAGAGCTGGTGGAAGCGGTGATTAAACTGGTGGCACGCTAGGTGGATTTGCCAATTTTGCAACAAGTGTAGGCTTTAGATTTGCGGGCTTCGCATCGGGAAGTGGTGAGGCCGGAGGAGCCGGAGATGCGGCAATGGATTAGATTTAGTTGTGTTTATCTAGCTGTGATTGGATTAATGAATGTATAAAAAAAAACTTGGTTTTGTCTTGTGATGACGATAAATTTATTATCCTTGTTTTTGCCCTATGATAATGTATATATGATGATGATTTTGGTTATTGTTATATGCATTATGACACTTGATTCATCATATCTATTTAGGCATAATGTGAGGGGATAGGATCCCCTTACCGCAAAGGGAGTGCCGTGACGCGTGACTACGCGACACGTGGTAGTAAAAGGGGGTGGTGAGGCTAGATGAGGGTCACCCGTATTTAGCCTCACCACCCCTCTTTGATGCCACATGTCGCGCGCGGTCACAAAGAGGGTGAGGAAAGTGGGGTTAGGAGATCCCAACCCTAATGTGAGGGGGGCATAAGTTAAGGGGGAGTCTTAATTTTAAAAGCTACGCACATTGTGAAATCATCAAAAAGATGGAGAATGTTAGAATACGTTAGGTTTTGATAATTTGCGTAATTGACACTTACAACGCATAGATAAAACGTCTTATGTGAAGTGTCTGTGGAACATAACACTTCGAACGCCTGATAAGACGCTTTATGTGAAGTGTCTGTGAGACATAACACTTCGAACGCCTACATAAGGCGCTTCATGTGAAGTGTCTGTAAAATAGAACACTTCGAACGCCTAGATAAGACGTCTCATGTGTCATATAATACTTCTGTGAAACAGAACACTTTGAATGCCTTAACAGGCGCTTCATGTGTGTGACAAAAGTCAAAAGTGACTGTTTTCCTTCCAAAATGGACACGAATATCAAACTAGTTATGACGAATCCCAGAATGACAAAATATCACTTCGAATGAATGTGAATGCTCAGAACAGGCGCTTCATCTCACTTCGAACAAGTGTGTTGCCCACTTTAGGCGCTTCATGTGACCTTGAACGTGTGTTCATTAACCACATTAGGCGCTTCATGTGTTGCCCACTTTAGACGCTTCATGTGACCTTGAACGTGTGTTCATTAACCACATTAGGCGCTTCATGTGTTGCCCACTTTAGACGCTTCATGTGACCTTAAACATGTGTTCATTAACCACATTAGGCGCTTCATGTCACATTGAACGAGATTTCATAAATTACATCAGGCGCTTCAAGTGACTGAACGTTGCAAATATTTTATGTTGCACCTTCTTATGATAACTTGACATTTGTGGTTTCCCTCTAAGTGAACATCACAGGCAACATCCTTCCTGCAAACATCTATCTTTCTTTTTTGTAATTAAATGCTATATTTCCTCTTTGAACTTACAAGAAGAAGCTTCTTCAAGAAGATTGACTTCATCCAAGAGAATATCTTCATGGAAGGGGACATGTCATCAAAAAGAGACAAAACTCATTATTTTCTCCTACAACATGGAAAACGGCTAGAAGGTGAAAAAAAAACAAGGAGTTTCATCATTTTCATCTTTCAATTCTCTAACCTACGAGATATGAAGTTCTCTCAAGCTTTTGCTATCAACATACTCGTATTATTGCTTTATTTACATAATTTGTGAGGGAGTGTGATTTGTGAAAGAAGACGAGTATTCTTCTTGAGTGAGCATTGTGTAGAGCAAGGTGTTGATTGTTGGTCAAGAAGCAAGGGTGCTTCTTGTTTGAAGAAATCCAAGCCTTCAAGTGTTAGTTGATGGTGTAGTGGTGCACCATACTCCCAACAAAAATTCTTTGAGGAACAAGGAAGTTCTTTGGAGGCTAAACTTCAAAGTAGTCGGATTTTCTTGTTTCAAAGTATAGGTGTGTTACCTAGTTCACCTACTTGTACTTTTATTTTTGATTGTTGTTTCCACCAAGTAAAATAACACCTCTCTTGCTCAAAAATCCTCTTTGTTAAGAGAAGATAGATGAGTAGAGTCATAGACTTAAACTATATAAATTTGGTGTTCTTTACATTATTGCAAGTTTATTTATTTTAAAGAACACACCCAAATATTGATTTGATCTCATCATTGAAAAATATCCGAAAAATTTTCATACTTGGTGCACACACTATTCAACCTACTTCTAGTGTGTTTTAAGTGACCTAACACAAACCTCTTTAAAAATTCTCCCTCTCTTTTTTCATAATTGGAATTGGACGTCATGCTTGTTTTGATTTGTAAATTATATTTTCCTCTATAAAGTACGACGTATTATTAAAATAAAGTTTATTAAAAGGCGCTTTCGGTATACTGAGTTATTGTGTTTGCATAGGATCCGGGAAGGAGTTGAATCGTTTCGTGATGTGATGTATGCAGTCTTACCTTACTTTTTGTTAATAGGTTGTTTCTGTGGCTCAAATAATAGGCTGATGACTTTGTGTTTACAAGATGTCTGAGTCCAAACTCGTTCCGATATAAGAAGCTGACGGCAGTACCCAAACATTTATCTTGGAACTACCCAGATTTGAACCGGCAATCTTAGATACAATATATCATCCGAATACGAGTTGGCCGACGCCATAGGGACGTAATGTTCAGTCTATTGCTCTTACATGGTAAAGGTGCAACATATTTTCTTTAACAAAGATATGTCATTTTGTATGAGCATTTTATGCCATCTCGTTCCAAAAATATTACCCTGATTGATTTTTTTTTATCATAATGTAATTTTATATCATGTTAAAAGATAAGACAATATTTTGAAGATTGAAAGAGTATTAGATAACGTCAAATTTTAGAGTGATTAATGATTAAATCTTATCAGTTACTCATTTGACTAATATGAAAAAGAATAACAAAGATAGACTCCATGTTTCATACACTAATTTATCAAATAATCAATTATTTTTTGTATAATTGATCAATCATTTAAGGTTTAGATAACAATAGGAGATCAAAAGGGGGAGGACATCTAACATCGGTCTACTGCCTAGGGAAAAAAGAAAAAAGAAAAAGGAGAAAAGAAACTGAATTCACATTTCCGTATAGTATAAGTAAAACTAAGCACAGGCCAAATTTCCAAAAGCCCTAGGGTTAGTGGCCTCCGACTTCGAACTAGAAACCCACTGCTCTCCTGCGAAATCCTCCGCTGGCCGCCACCCTCAACTTTGGCTGCTCTTTCGAATTTGCATCTTGGGAAGCTCGCGATCAACAGGATTTTTGCGGTATGGCTATCAATTTTCCGCTAATTACCAAAAAAATTCATTTTATCTCCTATCATTGCCGGAGTTTGTTGTAGCTCGTCATTTGATGAATTACCTCTGTGCTTAGTTTTTCTTTTGAAAACTAATATATGGAAAAGTAAGATACTTTGGGTTGTAATCGGCCTGCCGATTCTTTAAGCTGAGATGCGTATGAGCTCTTAAATTTTCATTTGATAGAATTTTCTACGAGTCTGATGGATCGCCTTTGATGTGGAAACTGATCAATACTTCTCTACGAATCGTTTCTTTTTTCTATCTTTTTTTTTTGTTTTTGTAAACTGATTATTTATGCCACCTAGTCGATTGCATGAGGATT
Source organism: Eustoma russellianum (assembly GCA_036186865.1). Taxonomy (NCBI): domain Eukaryota; kingdom Viridiplantae; phylum Streptophyta; class Magnoliopsida; order Gentianales; family Gentianaceae; genus Eustoma; species Eustoma russellianum. Next base: position 44,600,792 of record AP025040.1, read on the forward strand.
ATTTTAGTTGTTCTTTTATTTTAACGGAGCATTTTATTGAATTTTCGATTTGGTGGATTCTGCTCTCACATACTTGGTTCTTCTGAGTAACGTTTGGAATTTGGTTTCTTCTTTTTTCGCATGTTAAGTTAAGAGACATGCTGGTTGGGTGCAATGTGGAATGGTTGCTTTTCTGTCTGCAGCTTCTTTTGCAGCATAGTCTTAATTCTTATATAGTAACTGGATGTTCCTCTCTAATTTGGTGTGCAACATTTGCCCAAAACATATTTTAAAAGAAAAAGGAAAAACATTTGCCCGAAACATGTCAGAAACCAAATGTTCTATTCAGTTTCTTAATTAGAGAAGCTAGATATTGGGCTTGAATCTCGGGAAATCTAGTAGGTATATTATGCAGAAATTGAATTTTCATCTGAAAGTGGAAAGATGGTGCACTTTGAGGCACCTTGGCTTGTTTTTATCCCTGTGAAATTTAGATTTTTCTGGACTAGCTTGATTAATAGTACTTGGCATTGTTTTAAATTCTGATAAGCGTGATGTATTAATATTTTTTATTTATTTAGAGTGTAGGTGCACGATTAGTCAGTAATGGCTCCTGTTGGAAGAATGCGCCTGATTTGTTATACAGAAGACCTTACCAATGGCCAGCCAATATATGTTTCGTCAAATTGCCTGCCTGTTAAGGCTTTCAATTTTGAACCTGCTGGGCATGCTTTTCATTCTGTTGCTCTAAGTCTACTTGGTATTTCTGAGGAAGAAAATATTGATGATGAAAAGAGTGACACTTCAAATGACAAAGAGCAGACGTATAGTCAATCGTCAGATTCCTACAGCAGCAAGGGTAAAAAGAAATCTGGCTCTGGGGCAACACAACAAGATCATTATGCTCTTTTGGGATTGAGTCATTTAAGATATCTGGCTACGGAGGATCAAATACGAAAAAGCTATCGTGAGGCTGCCCTAAAGCATCACCCTGATAAGCAGGCATTGCTTCTCCTTGCTGAGGAAACTGAAGCAGCAAAACAAGCAAAGAAAGATGAAATAGAAAACCACTTCAAGGCCATCCAAGAATCATATGAGGTCCTGATTGACCCTCTCAGAAGAAGAATTTACGATTCAACAGATGAGTTCGATGATGAAATTCCAACTGACTGTGCACCACAGGACTTCTTCAAGGTTTTTGGACCAGCTTTCATGAGGAATGGGCGTTGGTCAGTGAACCAACCAGTCCCTTCACTAGGGGATGATAAGACCTCACTTAAAGAAGTCGATGACTTCTATGATTTTTGGTACAGCTTCAAAAGCTGGCGAGAATTTCCACATGCTGATGAATTTGACGTTGAGCAAGCTGAATCTAGGGATCACCGAAGGTGGATGGAAAGACAGAACGCCAAGCTCTCTGAGAAGGCTAGGAAAGAAGAGTATGTCCGCATACGCGCTCTCATTTCTAATGCTTATAAGAGGGACCCGAGAATACTGAGAAGAAAAGAGTTGGAGAAAGCTGAGAAGCAGAGGAAAAAGGAGGCGAAATTTCTGGCTAAGAAATTGCAGGAGGAAGAAGCAGGAAGGATTGCTGAAGAGGAGAGGTGCAGGAAAGAGGAGGAAGATAAAAAGGCTGCTGAAGTTGCTTTGCAACAGAAGAAACTGAGGGAGAAGGAGAAAAAACTTTTGCGTAAAGAGAGAACCAGGCTTCGTTCACTTTCGGCTCGAGTTTTGTCCCAACATCTACTTGATATCAATGAGGAGAATGTGGAAGGTCTGTGTACGTCACTTGATATGGATCAAATGAAGCGTTTGTGTGATAATATTGAGGGGAAGGAAGAAATTGAGAAGGCAAAGATCCTGAAAAGCATGCTGGGAGGTGATCACTGCTCCAAGGATGAAAGAAAAGATGAGAGGAGGCCTCAACAGAATGGTTCTTTGGAGGTTAATGGACAAATTCGAACCGCTATCACTGGAAAAACAGAGAAACCATGGGGCAAAGAAGAGATTGAGCTTCTGAGGAAGGGTGTGCTGAAATACCCCAAGGGGACATCTCGCAGATGGGAAGTTATTTCAGAATATATTGGTACAGGGAGATCCGTTGAAGAGATTTTAAAAGCAACCAAAACTGTTCTTCTCCAGAAGCCTGACTCAGCCAAAGCCTTTGACTCCTTCCTTGAGAAAAGGAAGCCAGCACCATCAATTGCATCTCCTCTCACTAGTAGGGAAGAAGTGGCAGGAGAATCTGGAAGTAATGCAACCGAGGTCCGTGCACCCAAGTCTGAGAATATGCAAGAATCCCCGCCTGCACGTACAAATCAAAAAAGCTCAGATTTGACTGGTGAAAACGTTGTTTCTTCGACTTCAGATCAAGACACATGGTCTACTGTTCAAGAAAGAGCCCTGATTCAGGCCTTGAAAACTTTCCCCAAGGAGACTAGCCAAAGATGGGAACGTGTTGCGGCTGCGGTTCCTGGAAAGACCGTGAACCAATGTAAGAAGAAATTTGTTCTGCTGAAAGACAGCTTCAGAAGCAAGAAAGGTGACGGTCAACAGTGAATCCTGCGCCTTTATCATGGAGTTGATGCTCCAATTATTTTGCCCAGTGGTAACTTACTACAGAGATATTGCTAAGGTAGTTAAATTCTCCCCTCCCTCCCCGGCCCCCCTATTGATAATTCTTTTTGGTATACTATGTCATGTTAAACATGATGCATTCCGTATGACAAAGATGCATTAGATGTTTGGCACAAGAAATTCTGTTACCTGTACTGTATCAAGAAATTGTGGAGTCGCTGACACGAGACGCGGCGAGAACCATACCTATTTTGATGTCGTATGCAAGCACAGTAAAAGGGAAGAGGAAGTACTTATTCAGTATCTGAGTTTGTAGACATGCTTTTGGTCTGTCTGGTCTTTTAGGAATGGTTTTGCTGTTTTCCCTTCCTCTTCTGCAATTCACACTGTTTTGCTAGGGCTGTATGCATTGAAATTATATGGTAGAGAGCAATATAAAAAATCGTTATTAAGCTTGGAAGGTATAGGGCAGTTTTGTATTGAAATCAACTGTGTCTATTTTCACTTCAGTTTATCTTATGTTGAATGAATGAAAGATATGCAAGCATGGAAATAAGTCTTTCTCTCTCTTATTGTTTATTTGATGTCGTTAGAATATACTCGATATGATGGTTGTTAATAACTTCGAAAATATGTCGTTAGAATATACTGGGTCAGGATGATGAAGGCAACCGTTACATCTCTTGTTTTACTGAAGATTTTCATGGAGACTTGTTGATGATTATTAGAAGGCAAAATTTTAATCCTTGTGTCAAATTCTAACAATGGAAGTTTTGGATAAGAATCTTTAACATCTACAATGATGATCTAGCATCTAGAGCTTATTACGGGTATGGCGCGGGGTATGAGAATTCAGATGTGCGCAACTATACCCATGTGTTAGAAATACAAAAAGATTGTTCTGTTCCAGTTTACATTTTAAGACAAGATCAAGAACCCGGTGCAACAGAGAGTGGAACAGAGAGTGTTCATGTTCCAGCCATTGCATCAATCTTGTAGTCGTGGGGCTTCTTGCTTAATGATTCTGCTCATGAAGCTGTTGTAAGAAATTACCGGGAAAGCATTGTTCTGGGCGTACTAAGTAATGTTGAAATTGTTGAATAGCGCCTAGCAAAATATTTTTGTCTTGAAAATCAACCTCATAAAGAATACGTTTGTACAATGTGAGGAAAAAGTAGGTAGGTGTAAAAGAACGTTTCCGGTGCACTAGACTAACGTATTTGTGTAGGGTCTAGAGAGGAATCATATCGTTTACCCTATACTTTTTTGTGTAAGAGACTGTTTCTCCAGTTCGAATTATTGACTTCAAGGTTTCTGATCTCTATATATACAGTTTATGTCTAAGAATTTAATAGTCTGAACAATAAAAATTAAGTTAATTCTGAACTTTCATGAACTCAGGTAATCCAAGTTCAAGGAAGTCAAGCCTACGGATGAAAAGATGTACAATTTTGGAATAGATGATTCCAAAATACTTACGGCTAACACAAGCACGCCCGATTCGTTCTGCTCGTAACAATCCAATAAGTTCTCCAGGTAAAAAAACATTAGACATTCCGTCTTCTGAAACCAACACTTTTGATGTTATTTGACGTACAATAATTTGGATATGAGGAAAATTTTACAATAATAGGGAAATTTTATGACAAGTGCATTTGACCTTTCAAAAATTCATAAAGCGGATCAAGATATAGCATCAAACATTTAGGGGCTATGGAGAAATAGGTAAAACATCCCATGAGGAAATTGTATAACTGCCATTTCAGCTTTCTGTTCAATGGTAAAGTCGGGAAACAACATACATATGTTTTTAATACATGTATATAGTTGCGTACATCTGACTCCTTTACACCTGCCATAAATAGAAGCATCTAACGCAATGTGGTAATGTTGTTCTTCTTTCAGCAACATAAACATTAGAACTCTACTTGTATAAGAAGGGACCTTATTTTGTGTTAGCTATGGCAAGTTAGCATCTTGATTTACGTAAATTTCTTAGTTAAAATATATCATGTATCAATAAAAAGTCATACTCACGTTATATCATTGTATATTTAGTAAAGTTGATGCGTTCTTTATAATTCATTTATAAAAATTCTTAACTCTTAACAACCTTTTACATTTATGCCCGTCTTCATTATGAACTTCATATGACATATATCTACTTCAAACTAAGGTGTTAACGAACTGAGCCGAGCAGAATACTAGGTTTTCGGATTCATATTTGTTTAGCTAGACGAAATGTTTGGCTCGATTCGTTTACTGTAACGAGCTTTAAAATTGGTTTGAGTTCGATTCAATAACACTACAACCGCTTAAATGAGCTAAACTGTTCGCGAACAGTTCGACTCGTTTTAGTAAACGAACTCAAACAGGTGTTCGAATTCGGCTCGTTTAAGTAAAATTAACGAACGAACTTAAATCAAATACGAATCGAACACAAATTGTTCGCAAACTGTTCAGTTCGATTAATACCCTAGTAGTTCGATTTTGGTTGCAATTTGTCAAAGGGAAAAAAAAAAAAAAGAGAGAAATATAAACTAGTCAAACTACTTCTTCTTCTTCTTCTTCTTTTTTTGGTTTACATCCAATCAAAGTAAAATTGGTACATAGCAATCAAACACAAACATGGGTCCGTAAAAATTTTAGATTTTTAGGTCTCTTAAATACAAAGGTCTATGACTTTCTTAGACGATGTCTACCCCCGTTTGACGATTTTAGAGCCAAAATTATCATACGTTTTGAAAGAAATACACACACGGTTGGGATCTCTTAACCCTCAATTTCCTCACCCCTTTATGATCGCACGACACGTGGCAGTAAGGGGGTGGTGAGGCTAGATGAGGGTCACACACATCTAGTCTCACCACCTCCCTTGCTGCCACGTATCGCGCGATCACACGTCACCGTATCTATTTTGCGGTGAGAGGATCCTATCCCCACACGCGCACACATATATACACACACTAGTCCAACTAATTTTACACATGCTTTTATGAGCTGCTAAAGCATATTAGTGGTTCATGCCTGTGTACCAAACTTATTTTTTATCACAAAACGTGTCACCAACTTCCTTAACAAAGCCCCACACCCCAAATGGGCGGAAAAAATAAAAAAGAAGTCAACTAACGTGTAATGTTTGTACTTGTTATTCCGGAGAAAAATTTCAAATCTCAGCTACATCAGAGCCCCATATAAGCTTTGTAAAAGATACACATCAGAAATGAAATCAACGGTTTTTTAGATTAGTAAAACGTTAGTAGATAAATCATATAAAGAGTCAATGCAAATCAGGTTTGTAACCCAGCGTTTAACTGGGTCAGATTCACACCTTTGGCTCTTGGTTCATATGACATTGTTGCTCAGCACCTAATTGAGTCGGATTCAGATCATTATTATTCACTCCCAGATAGCACTGTTGTTCCTACGATATGCGTGTCATGGTTCGAACATGTATATTTCTAGAGCAATGTTCCAATCCGAATATAAACCGAGTTATATAATGAAGATTGTAATTGTTATTCTTCATGTGATATTTATTCTTATCTTATAACCACACTACTTGAAGCTTTCATGCAATCATGTATATATATACATGTGTGTATATATATATATGCGCACACACAACGTTATAATATGTTTATGCTATATAATATGTATATATTTAGACGGTTACGCACCTTATAACTTATACCGTCGGCTGCTAGTAGTTTTTCATTTTAAATTTTAAAGACTCGCCCAAGAAATAATTTATTGATAATATGAAAACCTGGAACCCTTTATAATTAACAAAATCAAAATAATCTACGCGGCTTCTTCTTTCTCCCAAAAATACCTGCTCAGCAAATCTCAGTACCAAATTAATTTTTTTTTTAATTTCTATTTTTATCTCCAAAACTTAGTTGTTAGCCGATATTTTCTCTGAACTGAGGTTGCCGGAATAAAAATGGTGGTGAAAGGAAGGCACAGTCGTGGTCCGTCGCGGCGGACGGCGTCTAATTCCACATTCATCTTTGCTATGCTTGTGATTTTTTCTTTTCTTCTAATTACACTATTAGCACTCGGATTTCTCTCCATTCCTTCCGGCTCCAAGCACTCATCCAAGGCTCACGATCTCAATAATATCGCGCATAATTCTGTCAACCGGTACGTATGAATGGAACTGAGTGGGGAACTTTTTTATTTTGTTTCTTTGTTTTTGAATCTTGTTTTTCGGATTTGTGGTTTTGCGATCTGAGGATTGGTGTTGGTTTGTTGTTTTTGGACAGAGGAGATGGAAATGGGGGAAAAGATCAGTGGGTTGAAGTCATTTCTTGGGAGCCGAGAGCAGTCATTTATCATAATTTCTTGGTACGTATTGAATTTTGATTACCTGACTTGACGAAATGTGCTCCGCGGAGTTCGATTTTCTGGCTTCGGAGCTAAATTGAAAAAGAGAGAAGGATTTGGATTCTTGTTTTAAGGGAATTAAGCTTAAACTGTTCTTTGCTCAGAATTGTTGAAATTCTATGTTCAACCTAATATGCGGCACTTTCAATATCTCACCGAATTTCATTTCCATCTTCACTAGCAATTATAATGAGCTTTTTTTTTTAGTGAAAAAGATCTTATTAATTGAAACCATTATACATACAATACAAGGTGCTTTTTATGTATTTACTCTTTTGCAATAAGGTGGTAATGCTAATAATAGATGGAAGAGCTTTCTTATCCTTGCAGTATTCTGAATATTATCAAGGGAAATAGGCTAGATCATCTCCGGTGACTAGATCATACTGAGGCGATGGACCTGCAGTATTTCGATATTTTTTAAAACTAGTATATCTATTTTATATTTTAATCATCCTCAAGATTGATATTCCGGTTAGCCATCAGCCATGATTTTGTGGCTTTGTTAATCTCCTGCAAGCAGTGATTGATTGCCATATTCTTTTCATATTATTCTATCTGGACTTGAGACATAATCTCATCTCCATAATAATTTCAGGTAGCCATCTTTTGGTTGCAAAAGTGTTGGCGTATAAGTGGTAGCTTATTTTCATTGACACTTCTCGTGCTCTTTGTCTACAGTCCAAGGAAGAATGTGAGTATCTCATCAACCTTGCTAAGCCTCAAATGCAAAAGTCAACTGTTGTAGACAGTGCTACTGGCAAGAGTAAAGATAGCAGGTTTTCTTTTTCCCTCTTATGCTTAAAGTATCAAGGCAAACGTGTGAGGACTAGCATGCTGAAGCTTTTACAGCTGCTTATTTATGCATTAACATTGATTCCCATCTCACTGCAGGGTTCGCACAAGCTCTGGAACATTTCTTGCTAGAGGACGTGATAAAACGATCAGGGATATTGAGAAAAGGATTGCAGATTTCACCTTCATACCTGTTGGTATGTCAAAGATGCTTATTCTTGTTGCTGTTGATTTTCCATAAGTTATTTATTTGTCTATTATCATAATATCAGTGGATCTGTCCACTCTGTCTGAATTCCTTCATTGTCTTAGAGTGGCACCATAATTGAACTGCAACAATGTTTTGCATGAATATAAAGCAAGAAGGCGTACCTTTCCTTGTGCCCCTTTGAACCATAGCTCAACATTAGAGGATGGAAGCTTTCTATAGTACCACAACAACATTACTCCATTGCTTTAAAGGTCTCCGTTTATGTCGGGGGTAAGGGGGTCGAGTGTACGCAAACCTTACCCATATGTTGGAAACAGACAGGTTGTTTCCGGATGACACATAATAAAAATTGCGTCAAGTTGTGTCGATCGGGTGCTACTTCACAATATAAAAGCATAACCAATTTAATTAGTCATTTGCTTTATTCCATCATATACCAAAGTTAATGAATAGTTGTTATTGACTCCATTGGAAATGGAAATAGGAAGCTTTCTATAGTGCATCAACTTTTTGAATCTTGACATATTTCACAACATTTATCTTCTGCTTCTGTAAACATGTTCAACTTAACCACTTGCATGTCCTACTAGTACTTTAGGTGAGAATTAAACATTACCTTTTGCTCAGATCGTCAGTTTACCTTCTAACTCGGACCCCTCGTACTAGTATTTAGGGTAAGATTTGAAACGTTACCTTTAATTGAGATCATTTGTTTAACACCGGCACCCCCCCACTCCCCCTCTCACCCCCCAAAAAAGGGAAAGAGAAAAACCTCCCGTGCTTGACTTTTGATCTGTATTCCTAGGTGTCTCTTCTCCTTATTTTTTCTTAATCAACGTTGTCTATCGTACCCCAAAATTTGGGCTCTGCCATTGTACCATAGGCAGATATCCACAATAACAAGAGGCTACTGGTAGCTTTTACAAATACCCCATAACCATCGATAAACATCTGACTGAGTCATGTTTGAACATGAAGGGAAAACATAATAATTATTATTATTGTTAACTTTTTTCAAGGTTCAAGGTCAAAATGTGAAGTTCTTTGGTCAATATCCTTGGCATCTCAATGCTTAGTGGCGTTGCATCTCCTTAGTTTCTCTTGCGCTCATGTATTGCATCCTTGTGGTTCTTCATTAAGATCGATAAGTTTTTTGAATGTAGGTGATAAGTACTGTTGTTAGTTGGACTTTCATGTTAGTGTACATCGAGACCATTTTGACACTCCTAGTGATTTTGGAACTGACAGAGCATGGGGAGGGACTTCAAGTTCTCCACTATGAAGTGGGTCAGAAATATGAGCCTCACTACGATTACTTTCTTGATGACTTCAATACTAAAAATGGTGGTCAGCGCATAGCCACAGTGCTCATGTACCTGTAAGCTGTTTCTTTCTTTTTAGTCACACCTCTCTCTCTCTCTCTCTCTCTCTCTCCCCCAAGTTTCCACTGAATTTTAGTTGGCCGTAGTCTGATTCATTTGGTTTTGATTTTTGCCGAAACATTGTTTGTAGGTCGGATGTTGAAGAGGGTGGAGAAACAGTTTTCCCTGCAGCCAAAGGCAATATTAGTGCTGTACCATGGTGGGACGAGCTATCAGAATGTGGAAAAGGAGGACTCTCTGTGAAACCTAAGATGGGTGATGCATTGCTTTTCTGGAGCATGAAACCTGATGCAACTCTTGATCCTTCAAGTCTGCATGGTAAGTTATTCTGTTTATATGTCTGTGTAATAATGGTTAATAGCTGATGGATTATCTTTCATGACGGTAACTTGATATATCACTAACTCATTGTTTGATCGTATTTTTACTCCTGTGCTTCTAGGGGGCTGTGCTGTTATTAGAGGGAACAAGTGGTCATCCACAAAATGGATGCGTGTGAGCGAGTACAAAGTCTAACTTAGTAGGCAAGAGGTGAACTTCAATACTGAAGATAACTTTTTTTAAGTACAATCTGACGTACTCTTTGAAAGTATATTTGGTGCTACTCATTGTTGATTCACTTGTTCTTTATCAAGCATTTATAGTAATATTGTATTCTCTTGATTGCAGTCTTTTGAGCCTTATGCATTTTTCCAAAAAGAGATCTGAAAAGATTCTCTGGTTCTGATGCAAACTTGCCTTTGCATGCCTCTGAATGTGTGTTTTAAGGAATCCTCTGTTCTCTTGTCGTTATGTGATTATGTTCCCTCCATTTCATGATTTAACTAGAGTAGTTGCATGAGTGGTTTACAGAAAACATCAAAGTCCTAGGATGGCTCTTCAAGTCCAAGAACATATGACAGAAGGATGGGGATAGTTGGACCACGAAACTTTTAAGAACTTGGCTAAATCAACCGTGCTATGGAATATGGATGACTGCATTTTGTTGGGACGTGGGGTGTGTGGGGTAGGGCAGGGAGAAGGGAAGAAGAGAAGGAAATGTTTATTGGATCTACGTTCTACCTACCTGCCATTGATCAAGTTGCTGGATGATTTATACAACTTGATGTTTAGATCCTAGTGGTTGATTCACTAAATAGGCTGTACTTTTTATATTGTGAAGTAGCAGTTGATTGACACAGCTTGACGTATCATTATGGGTCATCCGGAAACAACCTCCGTGTGTTTCTAACACATGAGTATGGTTACATAATCCGACCCTCTGTACCCCACCATAGGCAGGAGCCTCTAAGACAATGAGGTAATGTTGTTGTTGATGATGTTTGGATAAACCAGCATTTCGGTGATGATCAGCTCAATGGTTTTTGGATTTATATATACTTGCTGTTAAAGTTCAGTATATAGTCATATTTCTATTCCGTTTCACCAATTCACTTGTTGGATCTTTAATGGCAGGTTCTGATGTTGTATTGTCTGTAAAATGTGATGTTAGAAGTCTGACCAGGGCTCTACATATCGCCATACAAACCTAGCTGTACACCGTCACGGATATTGGGTTCTCAATCCCTTCTGTTTACATGCTCTATTTACTACTGCCTGTAGTTAGTTATACTTATCAAGAGGTGTAATATGTCCCGACAGAATAAAAGGATGGGGATTTTCCCGAGCCTTTTCGTTTCCTTTTCTCTAAGCAGGTTTCAGCTGAGTTAAAATGACAGTTTTTTTTGTGTGTCGGGTTTTTTTTTTTTTTTTTTTTTTTTTTTTTTTGGGGGGGGGGGGGGTGTGTCTGGGATATCATTACCTTAAGAGATATTGTATGACTTGGTGCAGATGCAGCACGGTGAATTTGTTGGGTTATATTTGTTATAAAAGAGTTAATTGCGCATGGTATCCATACTTTGCTACCAAGTTTTAAGTAGCATCAATTCTTTTATGAAACTCACTTACCAGCCATACTTATAGATGAAATTAACACCTGGCATCCGGCAACCGATAATTGATCTGCTGCAGGCGGTTTTTATCAAAATTCCATTTATTTTTCACTTTTTTCCCATTTGGCGCCCAAATTTTCCCAACCATGGTTAATTCCACTTTCCCTCCATTAATTCCAACCAATTCCTCCATCCAAAAACTTTATACCTCTTCCACCAACCTCACCTTTCTAAATATTTCCTCTGTTCCTTGTCTACTTCTGGTGTTAAGATTGAAAAACGATCTGCCTTGTTGACTGACAACCAATCTTTGGTTTCACCTAATCATATCAAAGCTAAAGATGGAGAAATGATTGATGAAGATGGTGCGGTGGACCAAGAGGCTGAAGACTATGCACAGGAGGACGATGACTACTATGAGCATGGAGATGGGGAGGCCTATGACTTATATGAAGGTGATAATGGTGATTCCGAAGGAGAATACCTGGATGACGATGACTTTGCCAAGAAGATGAGAGTGATGAATTAGCAGAAGATGAGAAAGTCTGAGTTGATTTTTAGGCTGTTATCTTAATTTCCATGGTGAGCTTGGTATAGAAATTGTTACCTTTAAGACCAATTTGTAATGTCAGCTTCTAAATCCTTTTTTTCCTTTACTGGTAGTTAGGATATTTCCCCCTTGTAATGATGAGAGAAGTATTTATTCTAAACCATCGGCAGCGCGGGTGGATAATTTTCCTCCTGCATCGGCAGAGGAAAGATTTTGAAAGGCGAGGTTGGTGGTATATGTATAAAGTTTTTGGATAGATGAATTGATTGGAATTAACGTAGTGAAAGTGGAATTAATCATGGTTGGGAAAATTTGAGCGCCAAGTGGGGAAAAGTGAAAAATAAATGGAATTTTGATAAAAACCGCTTGCAACAGGTCAATTCCTGGTTGCCAGATGCCAGGTGTTAATTTTACCTATAAGTATGGCTGGTAAGTGAGTTTCATAAAAGAATTGATGCTACTTAAAACTTGGTGACAAAGTATGGATACCAGGTGCAATTAACTCTGTTATAAAAGAACAATAACAAACTAACACATTATATTTCTATTATTGTGTCATTTATGTAGGTACATATAGAGTTGGGGGTCTCACTGGAAGCAAACTCTCTGTCCCTTGGAATAGAGGTATTGTTTGTCTGCTGTTTATCCTCTCTAGACCTTAGCGATAGTTTTTGTTGTCGTATACTGGGTATGACTGATGATGATTTGTTATAAAAGAAAGTGAAAAGGAGGAAGATGACTTCAGAAATTTAGGTGTGATTTTTGGCATCACCTCTTTCCAATTTGCCCTATTAGTTTGTGGAATTGAGCTTTCCGTGGACCGTATCAGTGTGCTTAGGGAATCAATAGGACATGATTTGACGACGGAACAGACCGAGAATGAAATGAATATTAGTCAAGACTGTTGCAATGGGTCGACCATTTGCGAGTTATTTGAGTTTGATTTCTTCAATTTATTTTTTTGTAGTTTATATCCCTTAATAAGTTAAAACTGAAAAAGAATAAACTTATCTTTGCTTGTATAGAATTAGAGATGCATTGACAATGAAACATAGTTCACGTGGGTAAAACTAAGAGTCTAAGTGAATTAATAATGAATTAAGTCATAAAATCCAATTTAATTCAATCTGAAAATGGCAATCAAGACTCAGAATGCAAAAAATCACATAAGTATATCGTATACTTCCTCATAAAAATATTGATATGTTTGTTACTATAGGTTGTGTAAAAAATTATTATCACTTAACAAATATAAAATTAGATTTATTGCTAAAGTCTGTTTCTATTTATAATAGAATAAAAGAAATCTTTTTTATTGACTTTGGAATATGATAGAATATATCAAAATGACTCATTAAATTGTTTTCCAATGACCCATAATGAAAACCGCGTCAAGCTGTGTCGATGAACTGTTACTTCACAATGTTGTTTACGTCTGACTTTTTCATATCTCACCATAGACGAGAGCCTCTAAGGCATTAGGGTAATGTTGTTGATAGCTAAAGTCTATATAATAATAATAATAATAACCTTGTCAAACAAATGATTGAAATTGGATTCTGTAGTTTCAGATTATTTTTAATGCTATAACAACATTTTAATATCAAAGTATTTTACCCAATAGACCAATAGAGTACAAGGAAATGCAAGAAGTATGACAATATACTTTAAAGGGCGCCTTACGTTACCCTATTAATGTCTCGGCTGACAAATTGTAACGGCGATGTTATTCGATATTTGGGATTGAGAAACTTAAAATTATTTTCCTGTATGTATATAAAGGGACCTGATTCTGTTACTACAATTTCCTTACCTATTTTCTTACCGCACGACACGCGACAGTTGGATAGAGTGGTGAAGCTAAATGAAGGTCAACTGTATCTAGCCTTACCACCATTCTCTTCTGTCACGTGTTGTACGGTGGAAATGTGGGTGAGGGGATCCAAACACGTCTATAAATGCTAATGGTCGAATTAACAGTGACTACCTTGATTTCCAAAGGAAACAAAAAAAAAAAGAAAAAGGAAAAGAAATACTTAAGATGAACATCAAAGTCTACGGTAGGGGTTGGGTTTCTTATATGAATTCAAAACTAAAGTCAAAATGAGCACCGGTAAACAACCGCCTGACTTGCTGCTTAATCAACCGTCATGCAGGACACATTTATTGTTTAACGCGTCAGGTACATATATATACACATATGCATATATACACATGCATGCACACACACATATATATTCACTCAAAAAGAAATATCCATATACATATACATACATATATTTATGTACATATTTATTTAAGTTATAAATAAACATAGATCGGTGAAAAATTCTTCTTCTTCGTCTTAATAATATTGTCTTAATTTGACTTGGATACAATTTAACAAAGTCAAACTTTATAGATCACTACTCTTATTATATCTTTAGTTGGTTACTTGATATAAGTTAGAAAACATCATGTAATTATTAATCGAATGCGTAATATAGAAATTTTGATTAGTGATGCTTATTATTTTTAGAAAATAAACAATATTTTTAAAAACAAACTAGAATAGAAAGAATGACAATATTTTTGAAACGGTATATATATACAGACGCACACACAAAAATTTGTACTGGTCAATTTTTTGGTGTTGGCTAAAGAACAACTCTTATACGTAGCGACTATTAAGATATGGTACTTGTTACTCTGATGTACTTTTATTGTGATGTCAACTAATGTATATAACACGAGTACAGGTTAATCCTTAATTTCTAGGATTTTTCACCGTCACGTTCGTACGTAAAATTTTATAAAAATGTAAATCAAAGGCGACAAAAACGTTACCCTATTGTTTTAGACACTTCAGTCTATGACATGTATGAAGGAGTCGGATATACACAACTATACTCATGTGTTAAAAATATACACAGGTTGTTTCTTGATGACTTATAATGAAAATTGCTTCAAGCTGTGTCGATCAACTGCTACTTATTAATATAAAAAATGCAGCCAATTTAGCGAGTTATTTTGTTTTTTTATATTATATTCTAAAGTAAAAGGAAAAGAGTGTACTTAATTATATTGGAAATAAACATTCGTCTAAATAAAAAAATTAAAGTTTGTCATATATTAAACACAGGAGATCAACATATAAACCGTTGGCAGCATCGGAACTTCTATACTATACAAGTTATGTGCATCTCTTATTTTTCCACTATGTTAAAGCTTTCGCAGACTATAACACAATACTTTTTTTTATATTGTTGGTAAAGGTTGAACCCCAACCTAAAGGGTCTCACCGTCTCATGCCCAAGAAGCTGCATTGATGATGTAAATCAGGAGTCCAGCGGCTTCCTAGATTGGGTGAGATCTTACACAGTTATCTATACAAAGTGCCCCCACAAACCAGGTCTTTAGCTTGGCAGCAGAGGAATACTGTGTGCGTCCCTGGATTCGAACTTATGACTTTTTGTTAGTAATCCCTAACTCAAGTACCAACTGGACTATGCCTTGTGAGCATACTTTTTATATTAGTGCTTGTGTTAAGTTGACATTGAATATAACATGTACCGACTTCGAATGTAAATGAATGATTCAAAGGTATCATGAACAAAAATAATGCTTTAGTCAGTAAAAACCCACACGCATTAGGAGAAATAATACAATACAGAGACAGAGACAGGAGGCGGACATTAGATCAACTGGTAATGTTGGTGTTTTGTAACTTTGAGGATAAGGGCTCGAGCCGTAGAATAGCCTCTTGCACAAAATGTAAGGTAATGCTGCGTATGTCAGATCACAAAGTGATCCAATCCCTCCTCAGGCCCCATGTAAATGCAAAAGACTAGTGCACCGAAAACACACTTTAATATAATACAAAGACAAAAAAAGGTGGAATATAAACATGAAACATGAGAAAAATGTTAGAATAATCATTTACCTTTAGTGCAACATGGGAAAAATACCTCAAATAAAGTGTCAACAACAACAATAACATCACCCCATTGACTTAGAGGCTCCAACCTATGGCGGGTTATGGGAGTCAGATGTACGTAATCATGCCCATGTGTTAGAAACACACAGAGGTTGTTTCCGATGATCCGTAATGATGTGTCAAGTTATGTCGATCAACTGGTACTTCACAATATAAGAAGCGCAACTAATTTAGTGAGTCATTTTGTTATATTCCATCATATTCCAAAATGAAGGAAGTCTTTGTTTCCATTGGGAAAATGGAAACACCTCAAATAAAGTGTAATTGTACTAATTACTTCTTCAATATAATAAATTACCAACTTGTTTAAATTCTGGAACAATTTTTCCCCTTAGAGAAGGAAAGTACACAGAAATAAGCAATAATAGAGCCATCACAAAGTCAAGAAATCGATAGACAACTGCAAAATTAAAGCCTTCGTATACGCGGTTTATTAGGTCATTGTTACTTGTTAGACCGATTCTGTTTCCTACCCGTGGGATAGGATCACCTCACCCATGCATCACCGCACGACACGTGACAGCAAGAGAGTGTGGTGAGGCTAAATGAGAGTCACTCGCATCTAGTCTTAACACCTCACCCTGCTGCCACGTGTCGCGTGGTCATAAATGGGATGGGGGATTGAGGATAAACAGATACAATCCCCTACCTTCTATCTGCCGTAAGGTCAAAATCGTCATAAAACATCAGAAAACCTAATCTTCTGTTTGTTCTTCTGTCCTTTTTTCTTTCATTTTGAATTTTTATTATGATACACATATATACCAACGAAATCAAAAGCTACTGCTAGAGTCTTGATATGGTGAAAGACATGCAAACAATACCTATATATCAAAGGATATAAAGTTTGCTTCTATTGAGAAGCCCGAATCTATATGTACCAGTCGAATTTTTATTATGATTATGTAAGCAAATATTTGAATTTTTATTGCTGAGTAATCAATATTAATAATACAAAATACTTAATATGATACTTGTTTTAATTCGTGTAACGAGATATTTAATATGAGATAATCGTTTAATTACCCCTTAGATATGGCACTAATTATTGTTTTCTTAAATTTACTTCCCTAATAAATGGTTTCTTCCTTGATTATCGCAAATGGGTTCCACTTTTATTTTCCAGAATAAAAGTAAATTTTAGAGTTTAAAAAAATTGTAATTATAGTCACTTGGGAAAATTTTGGCACATTAGTCCCATCCCATATGTTCTCATGTGATTATGATGAACTTATCCAATCAAACAAAGAATATGAAAGAATTGTTAAAATTGTTGAAAGTATCTCATCATGCCTTGCAAGTAAGCGGCAGTAATGATGATCACTGTTTCTTTTATATATTAATATGCAACAACAACCATACTCAGTATATTTCAACGACAGCAAAAACTATCGCTGGGGTATGAGAAGGATGAGAGGCAAGCAAATAAAACCTCCATATCAAATACGCAGAATATACATATTACTAATCATAAGATATTGTAGGTTGAGATAAACGAGCTTTACCCACGGAAGCAACTTTTATTAACACCCTTTTCCCTAATGAAAATTATTATTAACATTCCCAGGCATACTAATACTGAATAAACGACTGAAGTGCTGAAATATATTAGTACAATAAATATGTATATTAAATATCACAATTAGAAATTGTGGAAAAACAAAAACTACATATACGAACTATGAATGAAATTACTACTCAATTTGACAAAAACATGCATTAGTGAACCTCGGTTGGAAGAACCTTTGGTGAGACCATATTGTAAGCCATCAGATTTAAATTCCTGACTTATAACCGTGAAAGTTTCGTAGACATTTCACATAGTAACTAGGCTAGCTAGTCAAGTTGGTTCATTTATGATAAATAAAAAAAACACAACTTGATTAAATGTAACAGTTGTGTATTTTTTGATGATTTACATAAGCTATATGAGTAAAAGATTTCAAACAATGCGCAAAATTAAAAGTCAAATTCTCAGAATAGTCAAGACCAAACTCAAAATGATCTTGACCGGATGTTCGGTGTGATTCAAGATATACTAGACCGAACTCAAAATGGTCTACTCCAAACGTTCAGTATAAGTATACCAAACTTTATGTTAAGGTGACCAAAGGCACCACTGAATGTAGCTTTTGTGTTTGGTAACCCACCAGACCGAACTCAAGATTGGCAAGCCCAAATGTTTGGTCTTTGTATTTCAAAATTCATAAAAAGTCAAAGTCGAAGTTTGATTAAATACAGGACCAAACTCAAAAGTGTGAGTTCTCTCTAAGGCAACACTGAACATACAGTACATTCAGTGTTGAGTTCACTGAGGTTGACAAAGAGTTCGAGAAGAGGAGACCGAACTCAAGAGCGAACTAAGAGTTTAGTTCGGTGCGAAAGACCAAACGTTCGGTCTCTTAATTCAGTGTCCTGAAATATAGCTATTACAATACGATTTCTAAACTATAAAAATTTTTAACTCTGTCATATCTACTCCAAATTGATTGTTCATTTATTGTCAAATCTCTAATGCTATTTTGAGTGATTTCACATGTTCTTTAAGTATCCAGGTGGCGAATCTTGAACCACCATGAGAAAAAGAGTTGTTGGAGAAATTTTGAATTATGAAAGAGTAATTCAAAAAAGAAAGACAAATGAACAAGGCTAAAAAATAAAATTGAAGATCTCTATATATACAAGAAGTGAATACATACTTTTAATTTCTTCAAGCTCTGTTCCCCCTTCATCTCAAAGTTCTAAAGTGCAGAAGTGTTTAAAGTTCATCAAGCCTGTAATGCTTGTATAAATTGTTGTATTTTGAGACTTGTTGAAGTTTAACACAACATGAACTAAAAATATTTGATCTTTTACTTGTAATTTATACTTGATTTGAAAGTGTAACTCCACTTATTCTCACAAAACTTATTTGGTGAAAGTTCTTAGCAATAACTTTGCTAAACTTGTGAACAAACAAGTAGAAGAGCTTGAAGGCTCTTGGTTGTAGTTGTTATAGAAGTTATTATAGCAATTTTTGTAATTGGAGCTTATTGGTCTATTTAATCAATCTATATAGTTGTCATTGAAAATATATTTGGAAAGAAAATGGTAATGAAATGTGATAAAAGATAGTTTAACCACTATAAATTATGTGTCTCCGATCACTATCTCTCATATTCTTCTTATTTTGATAAGTAATTTGAGTTGGAGTATGATAAACCGAAAAAACTTGAAAAATTGTCCAGCATTCTATTCAACCCCACTCTAGCACGTTCTTTACATGCCTAACAAAAGTAAGTTCCATAGGCCTAACAAAAGTAAGTTCCATAATACTTTAGTGTCACCTATTAAACATAGAACTAGTTAGTCAATGTTTAATAAAATTTGAAAATGAAGACCAAAAATGTCATACCAAATCCTATGGGATCATATAGTATACCCCAAGGACGGGGGGCACATTAATTGCCAAACGCCAAAGTCTCCTCCTCCAACATTTGGAAATGTCCTTATATGATATATGTGTTATACATTAACGTGTATATAACTTAGTAAATCATGGAATGTAGCCTCCCCATATGAAAATTTTATATGATATATGTGTTATACATTAATGTGTATATAACTTACTAAATCATGGAATGTAGCCTTTCCATATGAAAATTTTATATGATATATGTGTTACATTAATGTGTATACAACTTGGTAAATCATGGAATGTAGCCTCCCCATATGAAAATTCTGGCTCCTCATCGGTTGATTTAAGTCCTGAATTGCTACTTGTTGAATTTCATGTTCATTTCGTTGTTAACCGAGTTTCGAATTTTAATAGAGTTAAAGACACAGTCTTTTTTGGTTTTAGAATATGATGGAATAAAGCAAAATGACTCATTAAATTGGCTGCGTTTTTTATATTGTGAATTAACAGTTGATCGACGTAACTTGACGCAATTTTCATTATGGGTCATTGGAAAACAACATTTGTGTGTTTCTAACATATGAGTATGATCGTATATATCCGACCCTCCCATACCTTAATATAGACAAAATCAGATAATACAATAAAATAATGTTGTTGTTGTCGGTTGTTAACCGACTAACTACTCAAAATCCCATTCCCCGTGTTCTTAAAGGTTCTATGAAATTCTTTTAAGTGGCTTAAAGGGAACTTTGTTATGTCATTTAAACGATACTGCCAAATTCGACCAAACTTCTTTATGTTTTATCTTAAGACTCATCTTTTAAAACTCAACTCGATTTGAACATACATACTAATAATTTAGTGATCTAGTAGTATTTACGGGTTGTTCAAATTTAAAACTTAAACAACTGTACAATACCAACGTTATTCTATTGTCTTAGAAGCTCTCTCCTATGACAAGGTATAAAGGTAAGATTAATGCAACCATACCCATGTGCTAGAAACACACAGAGATTGTTTTTTGACGACCCATAATGAAAATTGCGTCAAACTGTGTCGATCAACTGATACTTCACAATATAAGAAGCGCAACCTATTTATTGAGTTATTTTGCTTTATTTAATCATATTCTAAAATCAAGGAAGAGTGTGTACTTGATTCCATTGGAAATGGAAACAATCTCTGCTATAAAACCAATAAAATCTGCTATATTTGATAAATCATGCAATGAACTACTAATCCACCAACGGTTTTTTTTTTTGGGAAAACGATCTCATATATTCATAACTCAACAAAACTGTATGTACATCAGTAGAAAGAATATACTCTACGACAAAGCTATACACCACGACTACAGCTACTATCAAACGTGGGTGAGAAAACAACAGACTGTTTGTTTTCTTTTTGTTTCCCTTCTTTGTAGTAAAACATTTTAATTGCTTAAATAAAGATCACATAAATAAAACTAAATTGCACTAATCAAACCAACAGGTCCAAGATGTCCATCACCAATGGAGTAAAGTCCCAACAATACGCAAGAAGTAATGATAATTTCTTTATACGTCTTACTTGCACCTTTTTATGCAATAAGCTGTTTTCGCACCTCGCACCCATAATGTTAAAGTTACAAAACAGCAACCTTAGTAGTTGGTCTCAGATCCGGCCGCAGACCAACCCATGTACGTTCAAGCTTTTCTTAACCAGGGCTACCGGAAACTTCAACAGAACTCTCTATTAAGTTAGTCCGTATTTATTACTGTGCTGGCAAATCATAAAATTAGGATGATTATAAGTATAATTCTAAATTTTATGTGTTATAGAGGAATACGATGTAAATTATTGAGACAAGTTCTGAGTTATCTATCTTTATTTTTTTCAAATGAAAATTCCTATGAGCTATATCAAATTCCTAACACATATAGGGTCTTTTCCTTCGGAATTGAAAAAAGACATTTTTTTGGAAACGAAAAAAAAAATATTTTCTTATAAGAAATATTAATGCATCAAATTCTTTGATGGGTACATAGTTTGACCACAAACAAGATGTTCATAAATAAACAACTTTACATGTGGCAGAAAAGAAACCAAAGAATTTACTAACACGAGACCAAAGGTCAAAGAACTCAAGCTCTACATATTATTTCAGGTTATTTTGTTGTTTACCTTTTCAATAGATTAATGACATATATTTCAAAGTTAGAGTTAATGGAATAAAGCAAAGTGACTCACTAAATTGGTTGTGTTTTTTATATTATGAAGTAGCAGTTGATCGACACAGCTTGACGTAATTTTCATTATGGGTCACCGAGAAACAACATCTATGTGTTTCTAACACATGGTATGGTTGCGTACATCCGACTCTTTCATACCTCATCATATGCAGGAGACTCTAAGACAATGTGGTAATATTGTTATTGTTTCGTGGAAAATAATTAGAAAGGTGATGTTAGATTGGATACCACGGTTTATAAGTTATGGTTATTTTGATTTATAAATTTTTTTCTATAAGGTAAGCATGTGCTATAAGTTGTTTTTGCATTTGTTTGACCTTAGATTGCAGTGTTGGATTTGATATGCTCATACGTGTAGTGCACGACACGTGTGACTAAAGTTACATATCAAATATATGTGGACTTATGTATGTTATCTATTATATGTTACTAATGTTACGTAATATTTGTACGTATCCACGCGTTAAGTGATCATTTCGGTATATTAGTGGATACAAAGTGTAATCTGAATGGACCACTAAATGTGTAGATAGTCATACGGTTACAGTCCTTGATGGTAGGACTCGTAAAGTCGAGACCGTATTATTAATGACATCTGGTCCCCGAGGGACAAGAACCCACGAGTATTCTTCTCAAAGCGTTTTAAGTAAGCTATTTAATATATATAATTTATTATATATAATAAATTTGCCGTTTCATAATTAAAACTTACAAACGTTTGAATTGCAACGTTTGCAGCGGTTGCAATTGTTTAAGTTTTGTCTGAAACGTTTGCTTTTCATTAATATATATACGTGTGTGCAAGTGCAGTGATAAGAGTCTTAGAGAGTGGTATTGTTGCTTTCGTAATTTGCAAAGTGCCTTTTGCAATTTAACTTCTGAAGGCTAAGGCTCTGTTGTTTGTTTTACTCATTTGCAAAACAAACAACACACACGCATATATATTATATTACATTATATATTTTAATCACTTTCGAGAAGGATACACACTATCTATTCTCTCCATCGGAATAATAGTGGTAGTTGTTGATAACTTTTAGTGAATTCAACAACTGGTGGGATCGTGCAATCCCTTGGAAGACACAATTGTCACGCGTGTCAGAACCCCGGCCTACAGCGTTTACCAATGGAGCAAGGTACACTTCCGCATTTATTTACTTTGCTTCTGTGTTCTCTTAAGTGATCCTCGGGTAACGGATTTACTATGTAAATTCCAACAAGTGGTATCAGAGCGCGCTTAATGAGAACACAACGATGTTTTTCTTTCATCGTTACGCTAGAATTACTCTGCTACAGTTCACTTCATGTGAAACATAAAATTTTAGGCACAAGTACATATCTTTGTGTATATTCTATTTAAAATATGAATGATTCACTTTTGGGATATGTAGACATGTGTATTTTGAATTACATGTGGCTATGAGGTGAAAATATTTGAGTGACAACGATAACAGAAAGGAAGGCTGCAAGTGGTAACATTCTGTAGCGTTTGCTACACTTTGGCTGTTTCTGGCTACGCTCATAATTACTAAAGCACCATTGCTGAGATGTTTAAACTGCAAAATCTAGAACCATTCTTT
This sequence comes from Eustoma russellianum, assembly GCA_036186865.1. Classification (NCBI taxonomy): domain Eukaryota; kingdom Viridiplantae; phylum Streptophyta; class Magnoliopsida; order Gentianales; family Gentianaceae; genus Eustoma; species Eustoma russellianum. Next base: position 44,623,793 of record AP025040.1, read on the forward strand.
CAGTTTATTTCCAATTATGTGAAGTATACTGCCTTCGATTATCAAATTATGCCATGTGTTTTATTGTGCTACATGCTTTCACAACACTGGTATTTGATAACATTTGGCTTTTTTTTTGCTTGAAAGTATGGAAATGCAGTGTGCAGAGTTGATCTGCAATTCTGCATATTTAAGTTCCTCACTTTGAACTGAATTAGAAACATCATTAGTACGTTACAGTTGCTATTATCCATAGTATTTTGTCATACATTATTTGTATGTACTAATATAAGTGATAATGGGATCTTGAAATTCATACAAATTTATGGTTCTTTTGTGAATTGGAAATCCTGGGGATAATTTATTCACAAGTGCAGAACTTTTATTTTTGTTGCTTTGCTTCTGTAACTTTGCAACAAGAGAAGTTTTCTTGTGCAAGATAAAGGTTTCGTAAAACCAAAATATGCATTTTGTCCCGCACCATTTGCTGCTATATATACATAATGAAATTTCAAAGCAGCATGCTGGCAATTCATAATGCAAAGAATTTAAGCATTGAACAAGTGGTCGCATGTGCTCACTGGATGCTTGATGCCTTACTGAAATTCACTTGTTAATTTAGTTTAAATTAAGGCATCGTCCTGGGCAATTTTTTTATATATACTTCATCAAAGTTGGATCTTGGGTTGGAGCTAATAATGCTGACAAAACGTACATTGCATGCTTCAGTTTGAAAAGCTCCTTCATTCCCTTCAAATCATCCCTCATGAGTTTCAGTTTCACTTCATTAACATCACTTTACAGTGGTGATTCATTTTTTTTGTAACGTCATCCTTAGTGACGTTTTTGGTGCTTAAAGTAACCGGGTTGGCGTAGTAAGTCGACCAGGATTGACTGGATGGTTTGACCAAAAGGAACCCATTTTGACCATCATTATCAATCATATATATTTGCTTGTGATAGATGAACAATGAAGTTTTCATCATTAAGTTATGTCACAAGCAGATTTGATTGATAAAGCTTCATTGGTCTTCAGAATTATCAATGAGGCGCTATTTTCTTGATTTTGAGAATTTCAGTGGCATCTCAAAGTTTAAAGAAAATGCAAGGGTTCAAGTATGCGTATGTTTGGATGCATACATTACGGTCAAACATAAATCTTCATGTTAGTTGATAAACTGCAATTGTGTATAGAACCATAAGGATACGCATCTTAGCAAATGTATGGCTTTAATATGATCCCCTTAAAGTGCGGCAATCATATCATCGCATGTGCATTGTTAAGTTTGTGATGGGTGAGTATGTGCTTCGCACAGCTATTAGTCGGCCCAAAGGAAGACGTAGTTGTCGAAGTCACATATATCACATCGTAGTAATTGAAAAAGTTTGGCGATAATAAGGAAATACGTGACTAGTTCATCGGCCCAAAGGAAGGTGACTACTTTACGTATGGTGTATCGTTGCATCAATTTCTACACCCCAATTGTTGGACAATGTTAAGGAGACTCCAAAGAGCACTTAACATTGAAAGATTTTTGGGAGATGGAAGTGTTCTATACTTGATTTGAGCTTAAGTTATATTGCAGTTGATATTGACTTATGTGTTGTTTTGTTCTTTGGTTTTTTCACGCGGGTACAAATTTTATGATCCCACTAGCAGAACTATATTTGAGACGAATTCAGCACAGTTCTTAGAGGATATCTCGGTTCCGGGGGGAAATGGTTTGCATCAGCAGATCACTGAATTAGAAGAAGATCGTTCTGATGGTGTAAATATGCGAATCGAACCAATCATTGGTGAGATTCTACTAAGGACACACGCATCTAACGATCTGATCCCTAGTAGTTCTGGTCCACACGAACATATGGAATCGTTTCTGATGGACGAGGAACTACTGATGCAGTTGAGGAACCGTCAATACCTCAAGAACATGTACCACTAAGATGATCCTCTCATCTTGAGTTACATCAAATGGATGTTAAAACTGCTTTTCTAAATGGTGACATCGACTAAACCATATACATGGTTCAACCACCTCGTTTTGAAGTGGGAGATAAAAAAATGGTTTGTCGACTTAATAAATCCATTTGTGGACTAAAGAAGTTTTAACAGTGGTATTTTAAGTTCGCACAAGTCATTATCTCATTCAGTTTTGAGGTAAATCAGGTTGACGAGTGTGTGTACCACAAAGAACAAAACACTACATGCTGACGTATCGAAAATCTGAAAAGTTGGAGATCATTAAGTACACAGATTCCGATTTTGGTGGATGCCAAGATAGCATGAAGTCACCCAGCAGCTACATCTTCGTGCTGGTAGGGGGTGCTATCTCATGGAAAAGTGCAAAGCAATCGCTAGTTGAATCATTTACCATGGAAGCTGAGTATGTATCATGCTACCATGCTTCCAGTCAAGCGATATGGCTTTGCAACTTTATCACAGAACTGCGTATTGTAGAGACTATTCAGAGACCTCTGTAAGTCTATTGTGACAATATCTCTGTGGTGCTATATTCAAACAACAATCGGAGTTCGTCTAAGTCGAAACACATAGACATTAAGTATCTGGTTGTTAAAGAGATAATTCAGAATGGTCTGATTTGCATTGAGCACATAGGCACATATCTTATGGTGGCCGATCCCTTAACCAAAGGGGTAATACCTATGGTGTTTCACGGGCATGTGGCTCGTATGGGTATTAGTACAGCTAAAGATATTCAACTTTAGTGGGAGCCTGTTGATACATTTTGTAGTGCTCAATAAAGAATATTGTTTCAGACATTCATTATAATGTACATTACAGTTTCAGTCATACTGCAGTTTTCAGGATTGTACATTATTTGCGACTTTCATTCTGAACTCTGTCGATCTCATTAAGTAGGACCAAGTTGGAAATTGACATGTATGATCACATAGCATGTAATTTCCACACTACACATCCATTCTAGCATCCATGTCATTCAGTTAATGTTGGTATCATGATTCATGATTCGGGACTCGTCACCCATAAGTGTGGCGACGTACTGCTTGTTTCTTTTATTGGCATTGACTGAGTGGACCGGACTAAGTTGATTACACTATTGGACATTCAGTAAAGGAGCTCAAATAAGTAACATAAACATACATAGTCCAAGTGGGAGATTGTTGGATTTGATATGCTCATACGTGTAGTGCACGACACGTGTGACTAAAGTTACATATCAAATATATGTGGACTTATGTATGTTATCTATTATATGTTACTAATGTTACGTAATATTTGTACGTATCCACGCGTTAAGTGATCATTTCGGTATATTAGTGGATACAAAGTGTAATCTGAATGGACCACTAAATGTGTAGACAGTCATACGGTTACAGTCCTTGATGGTAGGACTCGTAAAGTCGAGACCGTATTATTAATGACATCTGGTCCCCGAGGGACAAGAACCCACGAGTATTCTTCTCAAAGCGTTTTAAGTAAGCTATTTAATATATATAATTTATTATATATAATAAATTTGCCGTTTCATAATTAAAACTTACAAACGTTTGAATTGCAACGTTTGCAGCGGTTGCAATTGTTTAAGTTTTGTCTGAAACGTTTGCTTTTCATTAATATATATACGTGTGTGCAAGTGCAGTGATAAGAGTCTTAGAGAGTGGTATTGTTGCTTTCGTAATTTGCAAAGTGCCTTTTGCAATTTAACTTCTGAAGGCTAAGGCTCTGTTGTTTGTTTTACTCATTTGCAAAACAAACAACACACACGCATATATATTATATTACATTATATATTTTAATCACTTTCGAGAAGGATACACACTATCTATTCTCTCCATCGGAATAATAGTGGTAGTTGTTTAACTTTTAGTGAATTCAACAACTGGTGGGATCGTGCAATCCCTTGGAAGACACAGTTGTCACGCGTGTCAGAACCCCGGCCTACAGCGTTTACCAATGGAGCAAGGTACACTTCCGCATTTATTTACTTTGCTTCTGTGTTCTCTTAAGTGATCCTCGGGTAACGGATTTACTATGTAAATTCCAACATGCAGTGGATGGTGAACAAGGTCTCTTTTCTAGTTACATATTTTTCTACTTTACTCATGGCATGAAATTAAATAACCAAAAATAAAAATAAAACCGATGTTTTTTTAAAGAAAAAGATTAATTTCACCATGGGATTCGGATGAGATCTGAGGAGGCCTCAGAGGCAAAACATGAGGTCTCCAATCACGCGGCGCCACGTGTACAAAAGGGCCCACTATTTATTTTTTTCCTTTTTAAAAAAAAATTCTTTTATACACGTGGCATCGCATGATTGTACGCCTCATATTTTGCCTCATATTTTGCCTCATCAGATCTCATCCGGATGAGATTATCTTGAATAGTTTAGCGAAGTGACGATTGGATGGAACTATATTTTTTGGGATTGGATATGCAATACGACTAAATGTTAAAGTTTGGGTAAAGTTTGCTATTTTAGGCTACGTTAGGGATGTCAAACGGATAAAACGAATACGGTAACACAGTATCCGTATTCGAATTCGTTTTTGTCTAACTATATCCGAATTCGTATCCGAATCCGGACGGATATTTAGGAAGTCATCCGAATTCGAATTTTTTCGGATTCGAATTCGGTGCCGGATATCCGAATCCGTATTATATCTATTTCAAATTTGTTCGAATATCCGAATTCGAAATCAGCAAATTTACAACAGTGAACAGTAACATTACAAAAAATTATAAAAAAACCAACTTTAGTAGAACTAGCATTACATAAAATTATAAAAACACCAACTTAGTTTACAACAACACAAAGTTCACCAACCGAGTTTACAACACAAAGTTCACCAACCAAGTTAAAAAAAAAATCAAAGTTCACCACAAGAATTCACCAAGTGAGTTTACATTTGTGCTCCAAATCAAAGTTCACATTTGTGCTCCGGAACCGGAAGTGCTTTATTATATATTTTTATTTAATTTTAAAAATATCTATTCGGATACGGATATTCGGATACGGTAATGACTATACCATATTCGTATTTGTTTTTCTAATACTATTCGGATACGAATTCGAATACGGTGAAACGAATGTACAGCTCTTACCATATTCGATTCGGACAGCCGAATTCGAATTCGGATGTCGGATATCTGGTAAGTTTTGACAGGCCTAGGCTACGTCTCACTAACTAGGTCAGCATTTAAGAACCAAAATGAATTGGATTCGAGACAAAGAAAATATGATAATAATCACTCAATGAGTGAAATTACGTATTAATTGATTTTACAACAACAACAACCATATCCAGTATATTCTAATAATAGCAAAAGCTATCGCTTAGGTCTGGAGATGGTGAGAGGTAAGCAAACAATACCTTTAGAGAGTTTGATTTCAATGAGACCCATGTGTCTATATGTACCTACGTAGATGACACAATAATAGAAATATGGTGTGTTAGTGTACTGATGAAGGAATTTAGTAAATACAAATAGAAAGTTTCTGATATTAAATGAGTCATAACCGTTTATATACACAAATAATGAAAGAAAAACACAAAAAAAACAAATAGTAATTGTTCTTTGAGCTATTGAAAGTTATTTGAGAGTAATCTAACTTGAGTTATGTACAATTGTTTTTTTTCTTTTCACTTTTCAGGAATGAACAAGAAAAATGTTAAATCTTAGTCTAATTGATGTAATGATGTTATGGGCTATTTTTTTTTATCTATTAGAATTTTATACTTGCTTTAGCTGAATTTTATAGAAGACTGTGTTGGGGTGAGCTCCAATTATTTAGAGTGGTTGGTCTTTCGTTAATTTTTTTTAGTAAGTTAACAAGTTGTAAATAGTGTAACAACTGTATATGGAGCAAAATGTCATTTCCTGGTTCTAAGGACGCTCACCGTCCTAGCTCCAAAGAACATTGTGGATGATGCAAATCAGAAGTCCAGCGACCTCCTAAGTTAGGTGAGAACTTACGCAGCGACTCACACAAGGTGTAGCCCTGCAAACCAGACATTCGGCCTAGCAACAGTAGAACACTCACACCGTACAAGTCCCTGGATTCGAACTCTTGACCTCTTGGAACAAATCACAACCTGAAGTCCAACTGAGCTATGTCTTGTGTGCAACAACTTGTATACCTGGTGATATAGCAGGTTGTAAGTCTTTTGACTTTTTACAATAATCGATATAACGTTTCTACGATCTGATTGTAAAATGAATAAAACAATCACGATGATAAATAAAGACTGCTTGCTTTATAAATGTTTGATAGTCAAATAATAACATTAAAATTATAAAATTATGAACATTCTATGGCGTCCTACATCGTACTCTGCACATTACATCCGCAATCAAACATGATATGTTTTTATTTTAGAAAAAATGCTTATGATATTTACGCGTCATCTTTATTGTCATTACTATTTTAGATTGAGAAATGTCATCAATTTGAAATTAGGTTCTATAAGTTTTCCTTGCACGGTTTTCTTAGGAGCTAAGTCTTAAAAGGGACCATCATGCACCAGCCTCAAACTCCAATATATTAACGGATGTGGTGTCTGATAGGGTTGCTACTTTTTGACTTTGACATTATGGATTCGAACTGTAGAAACAGTCTCTTATACAAAATAGTGTACGGTAATGCTGTGTACATCAAATCGCAAAAAACGATCTGGACCTTCCCTATGTACAAATGTGGGAGAGTAATGCGCTAAAACACTTTTAATGAAAGTTCAATTTTTTTTTTACTAATTTGAAGTTTTCTTAACTAAAGATATACATTTGATTTTTTTTTTTCATTTTTAGAATACGAATAGAGTAAGAATAAGGTTTGAATCCATAGATTTTACGGTAAACTTCTGATTATTGCAGCACATATTTATATGAGTATGTCAATTAGGGCTGACAATCTCATACACGACATGAAAATACGACTCGAACCTGACACGATTTTTTCGGGTATGACTATAGCCTTAGCAGGTTTCGTGTACAAGTCGGGTAAAACTTGAAACTTACCCGCTAAGAGCGGCTCGTGTCTAGGCACATTCGTAGGTTACCCATTTATACCCGCCACCCGATTTTTTTAAATTTATTTTAAATATAAATTATAAATTATTAAAGTAAAAATTATAAAATAAAAAAGATAATCATAAAACCTAAAAACATAATCCCTTCTTTCTTACTCTCTGTGTTTGCCCCGCGCCCTTACCCTATATCCATTCATTCTCCATTTCTCCTCCCTTCACTCACTCATCTCTTCCACTTTCTTCTTACCCTCTACAATTGCACCCGCCGGGGCGCCGCCCCTATCCCATAACCATTCATTCTCCATTTCTCATCTATTCACTCAATCTTCTCACTTATTACTGCGCCCCGCCGCCTGCCCCTACCCATAGACCATTAGTAATGGACCTATTGTTGTTTCAATGATACATTGTAACAGTAGTCGGTTTAAATAAATGAAACCTGAAAGATACACGAAACCTGAAAATACATGAAAATATACGTACACGACCTGAAATATTTGTACTTATCAAGTTTGTAGGTATACGTAATATACGACATGAAACCTGACATGTACATGTTTATGTATCTACTTGTGTACACACGAAAAAAACGAGTCAGGTATGTATTTAATACTTTGATACTCAAAACCTAGAAGACACGAAATACGAAACATGACTTAGTTTTACACCCATAATGTCAACTGTATCAATGTATCAATGAATTTCTATATGGTTCGCAAACTTGGAAGACTTAATCAAGAAGGGAACACCTTTTTATTCAAACAACAATAAATAAATATTAAATTAAAAAGAAAGGCAGGAGACTCGGACACCCATTTCTCCTCTGCTTGTATATAAAGGCTCGCCTTCGAGGAACCCTGAATCAACATCTCAAATTCCAAGTAAATATTAAAGAGACGAATCCTTTGGAATATCTTGAATTGTACAGAAAGAAAGAAACAATTGAAATGGATTTTTACGCGAACTCGTTACATTCTTTGCTTTCATCCTCTCCTTTCTCATTCTCTTTGTCAATTTTGGTCGATAAGATCAGACAACGTTTCAGCATTGCTTTTTCTTCGGTTGTTGGCAATGTATTCTCTGCAATCCTCACCTTTTTCTTTGCTTTAGGTAGGACTTATAATCCTTTTTCTTGCCTTTTGATTTTCTTTCTGTCTTTGATTTTGTCTTTCTTTTTAACTTTTATTCTTGGGAGCCTTCGAATTTCATCATCAAGATTGTATATTTCCAATCATGTAGCCCTTTGATTTTCATTTTCCTCGTATTTTTGATGTGAGTCTAGACGTATGTCTTCTGGGCTGGGCGTATTTAGGTGAATTCACATTTCTTTAACCTAATCGTAGGCCTGCTTGTTCATATATGTAATAAGGCTGTCAAATTTTGGATTCTGTATGTTTGATGGATTTTTATTACAAGAACATAACTGTTGGTCATACCATATCATTTCATAGTCTTATTTAAGGCTTTGTGCTTAAGACATTATATAATTTGATGCATCTTTTCTGCTTATATACAATGAAATGAAGGAGATATGCTATGTAGGATTTCATTGTTCAAATAGGGAATTTAGTTTTGCAGTGGAATTACTTAAGTTCAAAATGGGAGAAATTCGAAGGCAATCTTGTCATTGAGAATGCTAGTACTGTAATCTGCTTAAAGGGCTGTTTCTGATTCCGATTCTTATCTTGTTCTTGCAGTTGGTACTTTATTAGGAGCATTGACCGGAGCCTTGATTGGCCAAGAAACTGAAAGCGGGTTCGTTAGAGGTGCAGCCATTGGTGCAATATCTGGTGCAGTTTTCTCCATTGAGGTCTTCGAGTCTTCCTTGTTGCTTTGGCAATCTGATGAATCAGGAATTGGATGTATCCTTTATTTGGTGAGCACTCATCATTGATATGTCAATATCAACAACATATAAATGTGGTAAGCAGCAACAATGCTAGTGCAGTAATCAATTCTTGATGCTAATATGCAATTTTCTTCAACTTGTACAGATTGATGTTCTGGCAAGCCTGTTGAGCGGCAGGCTTGTTCGTGAAAGGATCGGTCCAGCGATGTTAAGTGCCGTGCAAAGTCAGGTAGCAATCTTGAACAACCTCAGATAGTTCGTTTCTTTAGTCTGAGAATAACTTATTTCTGATTTGGTTCTATGTGGTACCATTAGATTGGAGCGGTTGAAACAACATTCGAAGAGGTTCAAAACATTTTTGACATAGGTGGTTCCAAAGGTTTGCCGGGAGATTCAGTTGAAAAGATACAAAAAGTCATAGTCTCTAATGACAACAACGTGGACGCTTCTGGCGAACGAGTATCTTGTTCAGTATGTCTTCAGGTAATCCTTTAACTCGCGCTTGGTATTGTTTTTTTTTACTTAGAAGGAACAAGATTAGAAAGTTTTAGAGAAATTGTTGAAACTTGAGCTTATATCTAAAATCTTAAAGTAATGTGTGTTGATACACCATTCTCATATAATTTATATATTTTTTTCAAAGTGGGCGATGTGGGACTATATTATCAATATCCGTTCTCACGTGGCAACGTGGCTTGATATACATGTGCCTTAGAACCTGCCTTCAATCACATGCCACGTGGCTTGACATACACATGCGTCTTAAAACCCGTCATCAATCACAAACCATAAGTCATGCATGAACATATGGACTTGGGTGAGGAGAGACCATAAATGGTCAACCATGGGCCCTCAATCACAAACCAGAATTGATGCATGAACATCTAGACTTGGGTGAGGAGAGATAATAAATGGTCAACTATGGGTCATACAAGGTGTGAGTCCACATTTTAAACCTGGTCTGATACCATGTTTAAACTTGCGCTTACATGAGGTGATGCTCATATCCACTCAAAACCTCAAGGCAATGGGTGGTATGACCTCATTCTCATATAACTCATACATTTTTATCCAAGTGGACGATGTGGGACTATATTCTCAATAAAAACTCACATTGAATATCTTTGTTTCTTGATATTCAGGACTTTCAGATTGGGGAAACGGTTAGGAGCTTACCACATTGTCATCATATGTTTCACCTACCTTGTATTGATACATGGCTAGTGAGGCATGGATCATGTCCATTGTGCAGAAGGGATCTGTAATATGAGGTTTTTTTTTTTTTTTTTTTTTTTTTTTTTTTTTGTGAATAACAGAGGCAGTTTGTTCTGTCATTTTTAGCTGGTGGTTTTCTCTTTGATCATTGAAAAAGCCGGTTGTAATTACCCTGAGCTTGTTTTTAGCTTTTTAGCCTTGAACTTGATCACCTCTGTGTATAAAAGTTTTGAGTTATTAAGGTGACCTATGATTCTAATTCTTTGGGGCTGGGGTGTGCTGCAGTGTGCCCAAATTTTCTGTCTGATTTTATTTTTAACTTTAGTGTCTAAAGTAAAAGATAAGATATAGACATATAGGGGTAACCCGTTGTTTTAAACACAACTGGCCTATTGACACGACTGTTTCTTCCCTCTTGTACATGTAAAACATCCTAGTTTTGGACTAGAGAAGATGTAAATGAATAGTGACATTAAGTAGCTTGGAGCGGCCATACCCTGGCCCTGAGGGTCTCCACCGCCGCAGCTCCAAGGAGCATTGTGGATAATGTAAATCAGGAGCTCAGCGGTCTCCTAGGTTGGGTGAGGACTTACGCAATGACCCACACAAGGTGTCCTCTCGCAAACTAGGTCTTCACCTTAGTAGCAGTGGAACATTCATACTGTGCGCGTCCTTGGAATCGAACTCTTCACCTCTGGAGCAAATTCCAGTCTGAATATCAACTGATCTATGTCCTGAGGACGTGAAATTAAGTAACTTGAACGTGTGAGGGAGTGGGTGTTTTTAGTTTCTTCAATCCTCTAGCGACCCTGTTCTTAGTATTCAAAGGAGAAGGTGATTATGTGATGTTCTTATTCACTTGTGCGTTGAATACTCCTATATCTGCAATTAAATAAATAAAGCATTTAGGTAACTGCAGTACTTGTTGGTGAGCTGCATTAATTATTGCATTGCAGCCAAGATATTTTCTATATCGTGATAAATTAAGAATAAACTGGCCAAAACTTCTGTCCAAAGATAAGAGAAAGAATAGAAAGAAAATGACAGAACAGGGAATATCATGTAATTACAGTACCATATGTTTCTACAGAAACTTGGAAAAAATAAGCAATGCAAGCAATTTTCGAATCAATTTACACATTCATGTCAGTATGAAAGGATACGTAACCACCAAAAGCGTTCTCCATATACTAGGCTTATGTGTTTGCGCATTCAAAGAGATACAGGATTGTTTCGCGATTTGATGTACACAGTCTTACCCTACACCTGTTTCCATGGTTCGATATCGTGACTTCAAAATCACAAAACAATAACCTTATAAGTTGCTCTAAAGACGGTTACAAAACAACAACCTTATCAGTTGCTCCAAGATCCGTCCTTCCATACACACCACCAAATTCATATCATAAATTGCCAACATAAAACGAAACAGAGAAAGAAAAGCTTGAACAATATGCAGCAGCAGCAACAACAACACAAAAAAAATCGGATTTAAGACCGCTATAAAGATTGACGTTTTCATTCTTCTATTCATTATATTTTTGTCTTTTCATATCGAAAAAGTTGGCACAAACGGTACGGTTCCTATAAAGATATGTGATTGTTTTCGGTTAATATTTATTGTTGAAAGATGTTTTTGGTGCACTAGACTCCTGCGTTTATGCAAGATCTAGGGAGGGATCAGATCGATTTGTGGATTACTAATTATACATAGACCTACATTTCCTACTACTTCCTTTGTTCTTCCCTTAATCTTGCTTACTTAAATAGTTATATAGACATAGTTGAGTGAACCTTAATACATTGTTTCAATAGATAGTAGATCAAAAAGAAAAAGATAAAAAAAAAAATTATTTGCTGAATCCATAAACTAGCTGCTGGATACGACAAAGTATTTTCACGTCCGTCAGCAACAACCAACGTTGCTGGGTCCCACCGCTGATCGCAGCTCAGCTCTGTCTAGAGGTGAGCTTCATCATCATGCCGTGGCCTGTTCAGCCCTGCCAAGGCAAACACATTAGTTCAGCTTAGCTAGTGGAACAAAGGTAGCGCTCTTCTATTCAAGACGGTTAAAGGATGTGTCCTCAAGTCAGAGCTTACCTCAGATCAGCTCGGCAAGAGCACCTAGGTCAACACCTCTCAGGTCAGCTCATCCAGGTCAGCTCGGTAGAACGTCCTAGACTACAGACGGGCTACGCACACCTCGATTTCATAGCTGAACTACTCAGGTAGCACCTCAGCTCGGCTGCAGCATGCTTAGGCAGACTCTTGCCACTCAGCAATCTCGGCCACACAGCCTAACGCGTGGCAACACGCGGCCGCCATGCATACGGGGACTGCCAGCAGCGCAGCCATCTGTCTCCACGTGGCCACCATGCAAACGAGAACCGCAAACAGCGTAGCCATATGTAACCGCGTGGCAACCATGCAAGCAAGGGTTGTCAACAAGGCAGCCAGGTGTCACCACCATATTGCTCCTTGCCATGCGGGACTTACTCCAAACATCTATAAAAGGAGCACCTCTTCATCTGAGAATGGACCAAGCCCAATTCAAGCCTATTCTGAGGTGACCCGGCTAAAACAATCATCTTCTCTCAAAAGAGAGCACTTTTCAGGTTGCTTCAACCTCTACTTCCAGTATAAACTCATACAAATATGTCCATAACTGACTTGAACGTCGAATGGTTTTTCCCAGGGCATTAGTCCTGGACCTCTAACGTTGTCTTCCCCTCGCATATTACAGAAAAAGGCCTTAACAAGGCGCTAACAGCGTTACCTTCGGATCACCTCTGATCCACCTGGTGAGGATCCAGCCTCATCACTATTAATTTGATTGCCCATCTCATGTTGAGTGCTTTATATCACATTCCAACCTAAAGTATGTTGGGAGACAATGTGTTGCTGTAATTAAGCATTTTGATCTCTTCAGAGTATATTGATTAAGGCAGGTAGCAGAAAAGTAGCTGCTGGTCAATTTAAAGATGTGTGTGTTTGCGAATGGAATGAATCTGTGAGTATTATATTACAAATTTGTATGCATTATATAACATACAATTAATGGGGTTTTAGAATGCTCAATCCCAATTCAACGAAAGTCAGGTACCAGAAATACTTTTTTATATATTTCGTGTATCATTCATAATCTTACAGTCGGAGGGAAAAGCACAGAGAGAGGCGAAAGGTCAATTATTGCCAGGAAGATTCATGTTGCTACCGAAACTCGTTACGTGTAAAATGTAAAAGTATACGTTTATCTAAATTATAGTACGTTACGTGTAAAAAAAATTGCACAAACTGCACCTCCCCTGTGTGTGTGTGTTTTTTTTTTTAATCCAAACAAACTCAGTTTTACATGTTAAGAAGGTTTAGACGGGATCAATTTAGGTTAGGCAGGACTGATAACTTCCGACTCGACACGAACACGATTATATTTTTGGCGGGTTCAAATCTCTTCTTTACGGGTTTGGTCTAGAATCAGAGCAAACTTGCCCACCGTGGGTTGTTCGATAAAACCCAAAAATGACCCGTTAAACCCATCTCACGAAATAGGAACAAAACTATCAAACCTGGCATGACTCCGACTCATCTATCAAATAAACGAGTTAATCCAAATACGAACTACCAACATGACAGGTTCGTATTCGAGTGTGTCTTTTGAAACCCCTACCTAAATTTAGGAGGTGATATTTTTTATCGTTTTTCTAACTCTTGATTCTATATTTTACACACAAAAAAAAATGTACATTCTCGATAGTTCTTATCTTTATCAGTCTATCTAACTTGACCATGGAATTGAAACTTGGACTTACATGAGGTGAGGCCCATATCCACTCATTGCCTTAAGGTTTTGAGTGGATATGGGTCTCACCTCATGTAAACCCAAGTTTCAACATAGTATCAGAGCAGGTTTAAAAATGTGGGCTCACCCCTTGCCTGGTCCATGGTTGGCCACTTAATGTTTCCCCTCACCTAAGTCCAGATGTTCATGCCTGGCTTGTGGTTTGTGAAAGTTCAGATGTTCATGCCTGGCTTGTGGTTTGTGATTGAGGGCGGGTTGTAAGGCGCGTGTGTATGTCAAGCCACGTTGCCACGTGAGGGCGGGTGTTGAGAATCCCACATTGGCTGATTTGAGAAAAAATGCATGGCTTATATGAGGATGAGGTACCACCACCCATTGCCTTAAGGTTTTGAGTGGATATGGGTCTCACCTCATGTAAACCCAAGTTTCAACACCGTTTATATGCTCTTTAAGCCGGGTTTTCTTGCAAATGACATTGCGGTTGGATCGAAAGATCCCGTTCACCAATCTCATCAAATACAAAAGTATTATGTCAATACTTAACAGAGTAATACGAATTCATTGGTATATATAAAGAAGTTAAGAAGAAGTAGCACAACCATGTTGTGACGTTTAATGTACATTGAATCACTAAATTGGTTGCGTTTTTTTATATTGTGAAGTAGTAGTTGATTGACACAACTTGATGCAATTTTCATTATTAGTCATCGGAAATAACATCTGTGTGTTTCTAAAGGTTGAACCACAATCAGTAAGGGTCCCTGCCACACCTAGTCCCAGAGGTAGTGTAGGGACGTAAATCATGTTGGAGAAATTGAAATGGGTGAATGAGAAATTAATTCTCAAAGTGGATGGAAAACGCGGTTGCACGGTTACATTTAAACAAAACGCGGTTAAGTTTGATAAGGCGTTCGGTTATGGTTTAAATCGAACGGTTGTTTAAATCTGATTCAAACGGTATCCTTCGATATACGATAAGATCAATCGGTTTTGATCTAATGGTGGCGGTAAAGTCAGTTTTGATCCAACGGCCGAGATTCAAACTGACCTAACCGCCCAACCGAATGTGGTTTCCATCTAACGCTCCAGGTTTAAACCTGCGGATTAATCTTCAATCTAAAGACTGAGATTAAACCTTCCTAATCTAGATAGGAGGTTTTCATCTAACGGCCTAAATCAAACTACGGTTTTGATCCAACGGTCACGGTACCTTGTTCTCCAACCGACTCCCCTATATAAACATGGCAAAGGGTGCATTCTAAACACACAATTTCTAGCATTCGTAGCATACTACTCTCATAGCATCCGAGTCTTGCATATTGTCCAAGAGAAGTCAGGACGCTCTAAAGTTCGAAGGAGTTCAAGTTCAGCAGTGCCGCTCAACTGAACAGGTACCCGTTGTATCCTGGGAGACGGTTGCTCACACCGGTTGGGCACAGTATACCGGAGCAATACGTCTTAAGGACAGAGTCCTCGACTCGCCCCGGGTTTGGTTTATTTTATTATTTCATACGCACACACTAAACGACTGCGTCTTAGTACAGGAGTGATTGTCTCCAACAATCTTAAGACGTATTTCGTTCAATTACTTCTGTACCGTTTTTTATTTTACGCAAACCAGTACTCATACTGATTTGCAGTCTGCTTCTACTCATTTCTTAAATCTGGTTCTGTTCTGATCTGTTCATTTTGATCGAACTGAACAGGAATGGAGAACGAAAGCTCGAACTCTGTTCAAGGCTTAAATGGTGCTCACTCCATGTCCGCACCTGATGGGGCAAACAATGCTGCCGCCGGAGCTCCGTTCAACACGGTTCCGCTGGCACCTACTGGAGGGCCACAAATGAATCCGGCTGCCACTGCTGCTCACGTGGAAAAGCCGGAGAAGTTCGCCGGCAGTTTCTTCAAAAGGTGGCAGCAAAAGATGTTGTTCTACCTCACGGTGCTAGGATTGGCCAGTATGCTGAGCGAGGATCCACCTGTGGTTGAACCTGTGGAGGATCAACAACAAAACATGCAGAATGCCTTGGGGGCTGAAGCCTGGGCATATACCAATTTTTGTTGTTTGAATTTGATTCTGGGTTGCCTAGATAATACTATGTATGGCGTATTTTGTACTTATAAAACTGCAAAAGCGTTGTGGTCAGCTTTAGATAAAAAGTATCGTACTGAAGATGCTGGCACGAAAAAATTAATAGTTGGAAAATTTCTTGACTATAAAATGCTAGATTCCAAAATTGTAATTTCGCAGGTTGAGGAAATACAGATGTTGATTTCTGAGATGGAAGAGGAGGGCATGACGCTCAGTGAATCTTTCCAGGTTGCGGCTGTGATTGAGAAGCTGCCTCCTTCGTGGAGGGAATTTAAGAGCTATCTCAAACACAAACGAAAGGAGATGAAAATGGAGGACTTGATTGTCCGTCTTCGTATTGAGGAGGACAATCGTTGTGCCGAAAGGAAGCCGTCCACATCATCTGGTCAAGCCAAGGCTCATGTTGCTGAGGCGAAGAACAGAAAGAAAAATAACACTTTGGGCGTGAACATCAAGGGCAAGGAAATTGCAAAGAAGTTCACAGGTAAGTGTTATAATTGTGGTAAACCAGGGCACCGGAGCAGTGATTGCCGAAAGCCCAAAAAGAATCAGAATCAAAATAAGACCAAAGCAAATCTGGTCGGCGCAATGGAAGATCTGAATCTCTGCGCAGTGGTGACCGAATGCAACGCAGTGGGGAATCCACGTGAGTGGTGGGTGGACACAGGGGCCACTCGACATGTATGTGCCAGCAGGGCAATGTTTAGTGACTATGTTCCCACGACAAATAATGAACAACTTTTCATGGGAAACTACGATAGCTCGAAGATCGAAGGTTCGGGTAAGGTGGTTCTGAAACTGACTTCAGGACGGGAGCTGACCCTGCAGAATGTGTTGCATGTTCCTGACATCCGGAAGAACTTGGTATCTGGCGCTCTTCTAGTTAGTCATGGTTTCAGGCTTGTTTTTGAGGCAAACAAATTTACTCTTTCTAAGAATGGCTTGTATTTGGGAAAGGGGTACCTTACTGATAACATGTTTAAGTTAAATGTTATGACGATTGTACCCAAGAAAGTTGCGCCCACTGAGGCTAATAAAATTGTTTCCTCTTCTGCTTACATGCTTGAGTCTTCTTGTTTATGGCATTTTCGTTTGGGACATGTTAATTACAAGTCAATTCAACGAATGATTAATCTTGACTTATTACCCAAACTGGACTTTAATAATAAAGAAAAATGCCAAATATGTGTTGAAGCAAAATTGACAAAAGCGCCATTTCCTTCAACAGAACGAAACACTGAATCGTTGGATTTAATTCATACAGACTTGTGTGATTTAAAGTTTATGCAAACAAGAGGAGGTAAAAAGTACTTTGTAACTTTTATCGACGATTGCACTAGATACTGTTATGTTTATTTGCTAAGGAGCGAAGCTGAGGCCATTGATGCGTTTAAAGATTATAAAAATGAAGTTGAGAATCAACTTAGCAAACGAATTAAAGCAGTTCGTAGTGATAGAGGTGGCGAATATGATACATCGTTTAATGAATTTTGTTCCGAACATGGCATTATTCATCAAACGACTACACCATATTCACCTCAATCGAATGGTATTGCTGAACGCAAAAACCGTACTCTAAAGGAGATGATGAATGCTACGTTGATAAGTTCGGGTTTACCTCAGAACTTGTGGGGGGAAGCAATTCTCTCCGCCAACGTCATTTTAAATAGGATTCCGTCCAAGAAGACGGATAAAACCCCATATGAACTTTGGAAAGGCTATAAGCCTAGTTATAAATACTTAAAAGTGTGGGGGTGTCTGGCGAAGGTTGCAGTACCTAAACCAAGACAAGTGAGAATCGGGCTCAAGACAATTGATTGCATATTTATTGGCTATGCAACGAATAGTAGTGCATATCGTTTCTTAGTGCACAAATCGGACATTCCGGAGATACATGAAAATGTTGTCATGGAATCGAGGAATGCAGTGTTCTTTGAAAATGTCTTTCCAAAGAAAGACAAAGACAATCAAGAAGCAAGCACAAGTAAGCGAGTGCGTGAGACGACTCCTCAAGAGAATGAGGAACCTCGTCAAAGCAAACGAGCCAAAATATCAACGTCGTTTGGACCAGATTTTCTAACTTACATGGTAGAAAACTAGCCGAGATCTTTCTCTGAGGCAATGACAACTCCAGAAGCTCCTTTCTGGAAAGAAGCAGTGAATAGTGAGATAGATTCCATTCTTCAAAATCACACTTGGGAGTTGGTAGACCTTCCTCCAGGAAGTAAACCACTCGGGTGCAAGTGGATTTTTAGGAAAAAATTGAAAGAAGATGGGTCTATTGACAAGTACAAGGCCAGGTTAGTAGCCAAGGGCTACAGACAGAAAGAAGGTTTTGACTTCTTTGACACCTACTCACCAGTGACTAGGATCACTTCTATAAGGATGCTAGTGGCCATTGTGCAGTCTATGATCTAGAAATCCATCAAATGGATGTGAAGACTGCTTTTCTTAATGGTGAGTTAGAGGAAGAGATTTATATGGAACAACCCGAAGGGTTTGTGGTTCCAGGACAAGAAAGGAAAGTATGTAGACTTGTTAAGTCGTTGTACGGACTTAAACAAGCACCTAAGCAATGGCACTTAAAGTTTGATCAGGTAATGATGTCAAACGACTTCAGAATCAATGAGTGCGACAAGTGTGTGTACATCAAGAGCACATCGAATGCCTATGTAATAGTGTGTCTCTATGTAGACGACATGCTTATCATGGGCAGTACTCGTGACATCATCTTGAGTGCAAAGAAGATGTTAACACGAAATTTTGATATGAATGACATGGGGATTGCCAGTGTTATTCTAGGAATTAAAATTTCTCGAGTAGCTGATGGTCTTGTTATGTCGCAAACTCACTATATTGAGTCTGTTCTCAGAAGGTTCAATATGTTTGAAACAAAACCGATTAAGACCCCACTTGACTTAAGTATACACTTAAGGAAAAATCGAGGCAAACCTGTAGGTCAGTTAAAATACTCTCAGGTGATTGGAAGTCTGATGTACATAACGAATTGTACGAGACCAGACTTAGCTTGTTCAGTAAACAAGTTGAGCAGGTTTACCAGTAATCCAAGTGATGATCATTGGAAAGCTCTTAATAGAGTGATGAGGTATCTGAAGTACACAATGAATCTTGGATTACACTACACAAGATATCCAACAGTATTAGAAAGATATTGCGATGCAAATTGGATATCAGATTGTAAGGACTCGAAGTCCACCAGTGGATACTTATTCACTGTTGGTAGTGGTGCTGTGTCGTGGAAATCCACGAAACAAACGTGCATAGCTCGATCCACTATGGAAGCTGAGTTCATAGCACTGGATAAAGCTGGGGAAGAGGCTGAATGGCTTCGAAATTTCCTAGAAGATGTTCCATGCTGGCCTAAACCGATCGCTCCTATTAGCATACATTGTGATAGTCAGTCAGCTATAGGACGTGCTCAAAGCAGCATGTACAATGGTAAGTCACGACACATACGTCGGAGACATGACACCATTAAACAGTTGATCTCTAATGTCGTGATTTCCATTGATTATGTAAAATCAATGGAGAATCTTGCGGATCCACTTACAAAAGGCTTGCCTAGAGATCAGATGTCAAGATTGACAAACGGAATGGGACTAAAGCCTATAATGCAAGAATCTTTGTAACGGTAACCCAACCTTGTTGACTGGAGATCCCAGAATCTTGGTTCAATGGGACAACTAAGTTATGAAGATTCAGTAAGCACTTACTCATTCCGTCACATAAAAGTGCTGTCTGCAGAGAATGTTTAGGGTAAGCTAAGGCTTTTAATGATGTCCTATATCTTGATGCGTCAAGTGGAGTATGGCAGAATACTCTTGATAGGAATCACCTATGTAAATGTGAAGTGGGGCCGCTTCTATGAGAAAGTCTAAGAGGCAAGATTTCTCTAAAACACATTCTGAAACCAGGTTGTTCATGGCCAAAACGAACACAACCATGAGAACCAAAAGGGTGTTAAAGAAAATATTGTGTGAGTATCATTGTCTAGGTTCACAACAAAGGCTGACTGGTTCAAGACATCAAGTCACTAATTAGCCGAGCGAATCCGATGGTACATCACTATGAAAGGTTCAAAGCCAGAAGCTACCTCTTCTGATGCAATATTTTCTTGTCTGACTTCTCGGTAGGGTCTGCATAAACACTTTCATTAATTCCCATTCATGTGGGGGATTGTTGGAGAAATTGAAATGGGTGAATGAGAAATTAATTCTCAAAGTGGATGGAAAACGCGGTTGCACGGTTACGTTTAAACAAAACGCGGTTAAGTTTGATAAGGCGTTCGGTTATGGTTTAAATCGAACGGTTGTTTAAATCTGATTCAAACGGTATCCTTCGATATACGATAAGATCAATCGGTTTTGATCTAATGGTGGCGGTAAAGTCAGTTTTGATCCAACGGCCGAGATTCAAACTGACCTAACCGCCCAACCGAATGTGGTTTCCATCTAACGCTCCAGGTTTAAACCTGCGGATTAATCTTCAATCTAAAGACTGAGATTAAACCTTCCTAATCTAGATAGGAGGTTTTCATCTAACGGCCTAAATCAAACTACGGTTTTGATCCAACGGTCACGGTACCTTGTTCTCCAACCGACTCCCCTATATAAACATGGCAAAGGGTGCATTCTAAACACACAATTTCTAGCATTCGTAGCATACTACTCTCATAGCATCCGAGTCTTGCATATTGTCCAAGAGAAGTCAGGACGCTCTAAAGTTCGAAGGAGTTCAAGTTCAGCAGTGCCGCTCAACTGAACAGGTACCCGTTGTATCCTGGGAGACGGTTGCTCACACCGGTTGGGCACAGTATACCGGAGCAATACGTCTTAAGGACAGAGTCCTTGACTCGCCCCGGGTTTGGTTTATTTTATCATTTCATACGCACACACTAAACGATTGCGTCTTAGTACAGTAGTGATTGTCTCCAACAAATCAGGTACCCAACGGCCCGCTAGCAGGAGCTTGGTTATATACATAGTAGTCTGCATAAGGAGCCCCCAGTACTGCAGGCAAGCCTAGAGGACAAGGAGCTCCCACTCCAGTGGCTCTCTTGCCTTTGACAAGAATTAAACCCCTGACCTCTCTTTCGAGAATTCTTGTCCGGAACCAGTTGGGCTATGTCATGGGGACACATCTGTGTGTTTCTAACATATAGGTACGGTTGTGTACATTGGACTTCCTATATCCTACCATAGGTGGGAGTCTCTAAAGTAATGTAGTAATGTTGTTGTATATTAACGTAAGCTTGAAGCCTTACAGCACCAAGAGTCGACCTTGGTTTGAAGAGATACAGAAAACGTATGCCTTACAATTTATACTTTAACACGCTTGCTAAAATTTGTCTTTAAAAAACACACGCTTGCTATCAAATATGTTTAAAAAAAATAAAAACTTTAGTTAGACTTTTAGCATGATATTACACAGTTCAACAATCAGATATTAAGGTCACGAATAAATTGGTTTATCTTCACGTCCTTATAAAGAAAGTAATCAAGAAAAAAATGGCAATCAAATGAAACTTATTTTCTTATTGTTACACATAGGAACTTTTGTTTCTTTTTCACCTTTTTTTTATGGGAATTATTTTTAATATACTAACCTTAGTAATTTGAATTTGCGTCCACCTGCTATGACGGGACTAGATTGCAGCCATTCAAGGATGTTCGTCGATATTGTGATAAAATCTTGTATCTGTACTACTACTTTAAAATAAATAAATAAATAATATTGATAATAATAATGAGGGCGAGACTTGAAGCAAGTAAAAGTTGTTGCTTTGTGAATTGTGACTATGAGGTCACGAGTTCAAGCAGCGGAAATAGCCTCTTGCACAAAAAATGTAATGTAAGGCTGCGTGCGTCAGATCGTAAAACGATCCAACCTTTTTTCGGATTCTGCACAAACGCAGAAGTTTAGTTCACCGAGAACGTCGTTTAAATACAAATAATAATAGTAATTGACAATGCAGGGATTAGGAGGTGTCAAGTAATATTTCACGAAGAAAGCGAAACTGACCACCAACTATATTATGATTCAGGCAAAAGAAAAAAAAAATAGAAAGAAACGGGACTGATTAACTATTCCCTCGTTCATAGTTGACTTTTGTTAATAAGTCTATTATAACAACCTCTACGTGTGTAGCGCCCCGCTCCCGAGCTCCGTTCTCGGTAACGGTGCACCCACCGTATCTCATTAAGGAGAATACAAAGCGGCACATCAACCTGTTACACGTCAGCGCTGACATAGAAAAGTTTTCTTTTCTTTGCTGCGGAAACGACAAGTCACAATACTAACTTGAATTCAACGAACATCAAGAAAATAACGACATTATTACTAGGTTGATCAGGCCTTACAAGTCAAGGTCAATGTCTAAGTTTAAAAAGTATGAAATTGTTTTCAAAATAATACTGAATATTAAAATGTCTGTGTCACCCCAATAACATCATAAAAAACACATCTCCATTCTCGTTGCAGACACATCAACGAGTCACTCAGCCCATTCCACGGTGTCGGACCCGTCCTTAACGAAGATATAATCATATTTCGTCTCGGCTTCACCTGGAATAGTAGGGGGTGAGTGATGGTAATCACCCAGTAGGTGCCTCTCAAAACAATACAAAGCTTACATACCCAAAAAGATATTACCACATAATCACATACGACAAGGTAGCATAGCTTATACGGAAAAGTAAAACACTCCACATAAAATGCGCAAGTACGTGATGCATGCTCAAATAACGTGTCACACGCAACTAGAAATATGTCAGGCAATATGCTCCTAGACCTATATGCAATGCATGCTCCCGGGTCCTAAATCCAGCGTCATGGTCTCTAGCCACCACTTGCTGTTCTGGACACCCACGCCCTATAAACGCTGCGTATCACATGACACCCATGCCCTATAGACGCTGCGTATCACATGACACCCACGCCCTATAGACGCTGCATGTCATCCCGGTACCCACGCCCTATAGACGCTGCATATCATATGACACCCACGCTCTATAGACGCTGCATATCACATGGCACCCACGCCCTATAGACGCTGCGTACCTTATGTAATACACGTGCCATGGATGCAAGAGAAAGGATAGAAAACAGTTGGATGTCATCTCCTGACGTCGATCGATCGACGTCCAACTGAGACACATCGAACCCTCACTCAGTTGACGTCGATCGATCGATGTACTTCTGAGGTACATCGAACCCTCACCTTCTGGACATCGATCGATCGATGTCCCCGTATTTCAGAATTTCTATTCTGAAATTCCTGCAGTCCATTCAACAATACCATTCAACCATTCTCACCCTCCCATGTTTCCTTACCCCGATATACGCATCAACAAGGTCACAATAAAATCACGGAGTAAAGCGCAGAGAATAACCACGTTGGGACACATGTATAGGATCATAATCGAATCAAGAATTAAAAGCAACAACACATAAAAATACCGTTTTGCCTATGCAAATCTTCATACCGTTTTGAGAGAATTAATAGTATGCACCTACCTCGATCCTAGCGAGAATTGATAGATATACGAGAGACGTTGGTGACCTTGCTAGGGTTGTGAATTTCCTCCTCTTGAATCCTTGGATCAACGATCCTTCTTTTCTCTTTTCTTTTCCTCTTGGCCGAAATTGTGACAGGGAGAAGGGGGAGAGGAGTGGCTGCCGTTTTTTGGAGAAGAGAGGGGGAAGGATTAGGATTAGTCAAAATTTGAGTGAGAGATGGAGAGTTATAAGTGAGGAATTTGGGGGGAAAATAAGGGTGATTAAGGAGAAAACTTAGGGAGAGTTTGACTAATTAAATAAAAAAAAGAATTAGCTATTTAAATATTTTATTACTACTTCACTTTATTTTATTTTATTTTTCCTTTCCTTTTACAAGGTTATAACATCTCACCCCCCCTTACAATAATTTTCGACCCCGAAACTTGCCATACCTTACTCAAATAGGTGGGGATAGCGGTCGCGCATTTGCTCTTCTAGTTCCCACGTTGCCTCATTCTCTCGATGGTTGCTCCACTGAACCTTTATGTAGGGGATGATCCTCCTTCTGAGCTCTTGGTCCTTGCGATCCAAGATTCGTATCGGAACCTCTTCATATGACGCATCAGGTCTAATCTTAACGGGTTGCGCGCCCAGAACGTGACTAGGGTCAGGAACATACTTCCTCAACTAGGAGACATGGAACACATTGTGCACCTAAGCCAACATCGGGGGTAGTGCCAACTTGTAAGCTAAATCTCCAACCCTTTCGAGTATCTCGTACGGTCCAATGTAACGTGGCTTCAACTTCCCTCTAACTCCAAACTGTGTCACACCCTTCATGGGTGACACTTTAAGATAGACTTTTTCTCCCTCCTCGAATTCCAAAGGTCGTCTCTTCATGTCGGCCCAACTTTTGCTTCTATCCTGAGCCGTCTTAAGGCGTTCACGAATCAGTTTCACCTCTCTTTAGTTTGCTCGATTATTTCGGGGGCCGTCAACCTGCGTTCGCCAACTTCGTCCCAATGCACAGGTGACCTACACTTTCGTCCATACAAAGCCTCAAATGGTGTCATGCCTATGGCACTGTGATGGTTGTTATTGTAGGAGAACTCTATCAACTTAAGCATGATGTCCCAGTTCCTCTTGAAATCCAATGCGCATGCCCTCAACATGTCCTCCAGGGTCTGAATGGTCCTCTCAGATTGACCATCGGTCTGAGGGTGAAAAGCAGTGCTCAATTGTAACTCAGTCCCCATTTTCTTTTGACAGGCTGCCCAGAACAGAGATGTAAACTTCGGATCACGATCGGATACTATGCTGGCTGGCACTCCATGGAGGCAAACAATATTATCGATGTACATAGTTACCAACCTTTCCATAGTAAGTCCGGTAGGGATATGCAAGAAATGAGCGGACTTAGTTAATCGATCCACGATCACCCATATCACATCGTTCCCATTTCTTGTCTTCGGAAGTCCAATTACAAAGTCCATTGTCACATGCTCCCACTTCCATTCGGGTATCTCTAGTGGTCGCATCAGTCCACCCGGTCTTTGGTGTTCTGCCTTGACTTGCTGGCAAACGAGGCACCTTTCCACAAACTCAGCAATGTGCCTTTTCATGCCATTCCACCAATAGTGTCTCTTCAGGTCATTATACATTTTCATAGCACCAGGGTGGATAGATAGTCTCGAGTTATGTGCTTCCTTCAACAACTCCCTCCTGAGTCCCTCAACATCCGGTACGCACAACATTCCTTGGTACCACATACTGCCATCATCATGAACTTGAAACCCATCTACCTGGCTGGTTAGCATTCTTTCTCGTGTTTCTCTAAGTGCCGCATCGTTCTTCTGGGCTTCCTTAATCTGATCTACCAAGGTTGGAGTGATAATTAGTACGTTACGTGTAAAAAAAACCCATCTCCATTCTCATTGCAGACACATCAACGAGTCACTCATCCCATTCCACAGTGTCGGACCCGTCCTTAACGAAGATATAATCATATTCCGTCTCGGCTTCACCTGGAATAGTAGGGGGTGAGTGATGGTAATCACCCAGTAGGTGCCTCTCAAAACAATACAAAGCTTACATACTCAAAAAGATATTACCACATAATCACATACGACAAGGTAGCATAGCTTATACGGAAAAGTAAAACACTCCACATAAAATGCGCAAGTACGTGATGCATGCTCAAATAACGTGTCACACGCAACTAGAAATATGTCAGGCAATATGCTCCTAGACCTATATGCAATGCATGCTCCCGGGTCCTAAATCCAGCGTCATGGTCTCTAGCCACCACTTGCTGTTCTGGACACCCACACCCTATAGACGCTGCGTCTCACATGACACCCACGCCCTATAGACGCTGCATGTCATCCCGGTACCCACGCCCTATAGAAGCTGCATATCATATGACACCCACGCCCTATAGACGCTGCGTATCACGTGGCACCCACGCCCTATAGACGTTGCGTAACTTATGCAATACACGTGCCATGGATGCAAGAGAAAGGATAGAAAACAGTTGGATGTCATCTCCTGACGTCGATCGATCGACGTCCAACTGAGACACATCGAACCCTCACTCAGTTGACGTCGATCGATCGCTGTACTTCTGAGATACATCGAACCCTCACCTTCTGGACATCGATCGATCGATGTCCTCGTATTTCAGAATTTCTATTCTGAAATTCCTGCAGTCCATTCAACAATACCATTCAACCATTCTCACCCTCCTATGTTTCCTTACCCCGATATACGCATCAACAAGGTCACAATAAAATCACGGAGTAAAGCGCAGAGAATAACCACGTTGGGACACATGTATAGGATCATAATCGAATCAAGAATTAAAAGCAACAACACATAAAAATACCGTTTTGCCTATGCAAATCTTCATACCGTTTTGAGGGAATTAATAGTATGCACCTACCTCGATCCTAGCGAGAATTGATAGATATACGAGAGACGTTGGTGACCTTGCTAGGGTTGTGAATTTCCTCCTCTTGAATCCTTGGATCAACGATCCTTCTTTTCTCTTTTCTTTTCCTTTTGGCCGAAATTGTGATAGGGAGAAGGGGGAGAGGAGTGGCTGCCGTTTTTTGGAGAAGAGAGGGGGAAGGATTAGGGTTAGTCAAAATTTGAGTGAGAGATGGAGAGTTATAAGTGAGGAATTTGGGGGGAAAATAAGGGTGATTAAGGAGAAAACTTAGGGAGAGTTTGACTAATTAAATAAAAAAAGAATTAGCTATTTAAATATTTTATTACTACTTCACTTTCTTTTATTTTATTTTTCCTTTCCTTTTACAAGGTTATAACATCTCACCCCCCCTTACAATAATTTTCGACCCCGAAACTTGCCATACCTTACTCAAATAGGTGGGGATAGCGGTCGCGCATTTGCTCTTCTAGTTCCCACGTTGCCTCATTCTCTCGATGGTTGCTCCACTGAACCTTTATGTAGGGGATGATCCTCCTTCTGAGCTCTTGGTCCTTGCGATCCAAGATTCGTGTCGGAACCTCTTCATATGACGCATCAGGTCTAATCTTAAGGGGTTGCGCGCCTAGAACGTGACTAGGGTTAGGAACATACTTCCTCAACTAGGAGACGTGGAACACATTGTGCACCTGAGCCAACATCGGGGGTAGTGCCAACTTGTAAGGTAAATCTCCAACCCTTTCGAGTATCTCGTACGGTCCAATGTAACGTGGCTTCAACTTCCCTCTAACTCCAAACCGTGTCACACCCTTCATGGATGACACTTTAAGATAGACTTTTTCTCCCTCCTCGAATTCCAAAGGTCGTCTCTTCATGTCGGCCCAACTTTTGCTTCTATCCTGAGCCGTCTTAAGGCGTTCACGAATCAGTTTCACCTCTCTTTAGTTTGCTCGATTATTTCAGGGGCCGTCAACCTACGTTCGCCAACTTCGTTCCAATGCACAGGTGACCTACACTTTTGTCCATACAAAGCCTCAAATGGTGCCATGCCTATGGCACTGTGATGACTGTTATTGTAGGAGAACTCTATCAACTTAAGCATGCTGTCCCAGTTCCTCTTGAAATCCAATGCGCATGCCCTCAACATGTCCTCCAGGGTCTGAATGGTCCTCTCAGATTGACCATCGGTCTGAGGGTGAAAAGCAGTGCTCAATTGTAACTCAGTCCCCATTTTCTTTTGACAGGCTGCCCAGAACTGAGATGTAAACTTCGGATCACGATCGGATACTATGTTGGATGGCACTCCATGGAGGCAAACAATATTATCGATGTACATAGTTACCAACCTTTACATAGTAAGTCCGGTAGGGATAGGCAAGAAATGAGTGGACTTAGTTAATCGATCCACGATCACCCATATCACATCGTTCCCATTTCTTGTCTTTGGAAGTCCAATTACAAAGTCCATTGTCACATACTCCCACTTCCATTCGGGTATCTCTAGTGGTCGCATCAGTCCACCCAGTCTTTGATGTTCATCCTTGACTTGCTGGCAAACGAGGCACCTTTCCACAAACTCAGCAATGTGCCTCTTCATGCCATTCCACCAATAGTGTCTCTTCAGGTCATTATACATTTTCGTAGCACCAGGGTGGATAGATAGTCTCGAGTTATGTGCTTCCTTCAACAACTCCCTCCTCAGTCCCTCAACATCCGGTATGCACAACCTTCCTTGGTACCACATACTGCCATCATCATGAACTTGAAACCCATCTACCTGGCTGGTTAGCATTCTTTCTCGTGTTTCTCTAAGTGCCGCATCGTTCTTCTGGGCTTCCTTAATCTGATCTACCAAGGTTGGAGTGATAATTAGCGCTGCCAGGATATCTGCAGTAGAATCCACAAGGTCCAAATCAAATTCTGCCATTTCCTTTTCTAGAACGGCTTGCCGTGCATGGCTCGATTTCCTACTTAAGGCATCAGCAACTCTATTGCCTGGATGATAACTGATGGTCAGGTCGTAATCTTTCAATGTTTCTAACCATCTTCTCTGGCGCATGTTCAACTCCTTTTGCGTGAACATATACTTAAGGCTTTTGTGATCGGTGAACACCTCGCACTTCACTCCATATAGGTGTTGAGAAATATGTTTGGATAATTTTCAAAGTCATGATTTTAAGTGATGAATACTTAAAAATGTCACACATGATGTTATATGTGATTAAAAGTTGAAAAAGTTGAACAAGTTGACATCGATCTCTCAGGTTGTTGCACATCGATCGATCTATGAAAAGCAGAAAAGTTGAATACCTTTCTGTGAGACATCGATCTCTAAACCTGAGACACATCGATCGATCGATGTACATCGAACTCTCACTTCGATCGATTGATGAAGGTCAGAGACAAAACCTGAACCTTTATGTGAGACATCGATCTATGAAGCTGAGGCACTTCGATCGATCGATGTCTAGAGTTCTTAGAAATAATTTTCTAAAATGTGATAAAATGGTTGTTTTCATTTGTACATGATTTATACATGCTCATTATGTGCTTATTATGTGTTTTTGGTGATTATTATTGTCTTGTGACTAACGTGCCTTGGAAGTTTCTACAACTTACCAAAAAGGGCAAAATTGGTATTTTAAGTTTTGTAGGAACATCATATGGTGAAAAATATTTCAAGTGCATATTATTATATTGGTTATCATGACAAAGGTGGTATTGTGATTATTTCTGACCATCGGGGGCATTTCTGGAGTTTTCTCACACCAGGGGTATTTTTGTCATTTTACCCCCAAGGGTATTTTTGGTATTTTCACTCAAGGAATCTCTTGAGCATATTATTATCTTCATTCTGGAACTGTGTTATTATTATTTTGAAGATTATATGGTGATCTTATATCTTATTCTCTCAACTGATGATATTATTGACTATAGCTGGATATGTGACGATTTGAGATGTCACATTCTATTTTTTCTTGAAGACCCTCTTATATATGTTATAAGAGGATATTAATCATCATCTTTTAGAGATTACAAGGTGTCCTTGGTGCAAGATTCATCACAATATGTAAAGGAGAAGAAAGTGTGAATTTTGGTGTTATATGTTGACATAATCTTGTCAACACTTATTCATTATTTTTTATTCACAAAATTTGAGTTGGTATACATACATACAACATCAAAAACGTCCATAAACAGGTGGAGAAGGTGGTGTACTCATTTTATGACTTTTGGACAAGTGGAAAATTCAAAAACAAGCTAGTTGGTAAAAGTTGCCAACTTGAAATTTCAAATTTGAATGTAATGGAGGCAAGGTTGTTGGAGATGATTATGGATGTGCTTTAATTCAAAATTCTCAGCCATCACATGGTCTAAAAGTTGAAGAGAATATGTCATCTATTCACACTATAAATAGGAGGCAAGGTGAAGAAGAGAAGACACACACTTGAAAGCAAAATTGAAGATTGTTGTCTTGCTATTCTCTTCTCATATTTTTGTTCATACTTTGTGTAGCTAAGGTGTTCCAATTTTCTTTGTTGTCCAGCTACACTATACACACCTTCTTGAGTTGGATTTGTATGATTGATTAGCCAAATTTATAAGGCTACATCAATAGGTGGTAGAGGTGTTGTAACCAAGAGTTGCATAGAAGTGATTATCCAAGTCTTGAATAGGGTTGGTGTATAACCCAAGGATCAAGCTTGGCTCTTGTTGTAAGGTGTTCATTTGATAGTGAAATCCAAGGAAAGGTGTTCCTTGGGACTGGAGTAGGTCACATTGACCGAACCAGGATAAATTCTCGGTGTTCTTCTCTTGTTTCTTTATTTCTATTTTCTGCCCATTTTTGATTGCAGTTTTCACACAACTTCTCACAATTTGAAAAAATAGCTAAACATTTTCAAAATTCGTGATTTTTGGTGGAGTTATACTTCAGACTGTTAGCTTTCATTTGCAACAAGAATCACTTGATTTGAGCAAGGGAAAATTAGTCTTTCAGTCTTTGCAAGATAACTGCTCTAATCTGGATGCAATCTGACCAGTTTTGAGAAAACTTAAATTTTGTATTTTTCAAGAGTTGGTTAAGGTCAGGGCCTTTTGGAAACTTCATCTACACATCCTAAGGAGTGTTTTTATATAAAGATCAACCTTTTTGGTTGAGTATTCAAAGAGAAACACGTTTTGCAAAATCAGCAACATTCTGTCCAATTCTGTCCAGATTGAACATCTGAATTTTTTTTATTTATTTGAAGGGCCAAATGATCTTATTTTTGTCTGATTTTTGGACAGAGTCTTGTTAACTCATTGAAGTTAAATTCTGGAAAGTTTCATAATTTTTGGAGTTGTGTACAATTATTTATGAATTTTTGAAAAACGAGTTCTGAATCTGAGGTGGTTTCAGATTCTGTTTTCAAAGGAGATTTTAACAAAGGGTTGTACTGAAATTTCCGCTAACCACTATTCATCCCCCTCTAGTGGTGTTCATTGCAGGTGCACGGTCCAACAATAGGTAGTGGCGCCAGATTTTCAGTGCGAATACCACTGCTGCCGGATAGTTCTGCTCATAGGGCTTTAGCTGTCGCGAAGCATACACAATGACCTTGCCGTTTTGCATTAACACGCATCCTGGAATACAAACGTTAGACCACATCTTTAATTGTATACAAAATCAACTTGAAATTATATATATTTACCTAGCCCGTTCTTTGAAGCGTCACTGTAAATGACAAACCCTTCCGACGCGGAGGGCTGCGCAAGAACAGGGACTGTGGTCAGTCTCCTTTTTAGCTCGGCAAAGCTTTGCTCGCACTCAGCGGTCCATTCGAACTTCGACTTCTTCTGTGTCAATCGGCTCAGAGGCACCGCAATCGATGAGAAGCCCTCGACAAACTTCCTATAGTATCCAGCCAGTCCAAGAAAACTTCTTACCTCTGTCACATTAGTGGGTCTGGGCCATTCGGTGATCGCCTCTACTTTCTTTGAATCCACAGAAATCCCTTCTTCGGAGACCACATGACCCAAAAAGGTTACGCTTTTCAACCAAAACTCACACTTACTGAACTTGGCGTACAATTTGCTTCTCCGAAGGGTCTCTAAAACCTCCCTCAAATGCTCAGCGTGAGTCTCTTCGTCGGGGGAGTATATCAGGATATCATCAATGAACACTACAACGAACTTATCCAGCTATTTCCGAAATACGGTGTTCATTAGATCCATAAAGGCAGCTGGGGTGTTGGTTAATCCAAAAGGCATAAACAAGAATTCGTAGTGGCCATAACGTGTTCGGAAAGCGGTCTTGGCTGTATCCCCAGACTTGATCCTCAACTGGTGATAACCGGATCGCAAATCGATTTTGGAAAATACTCTAGCCCCCCGTAGCTGATCAAAGAGATCCTCGATTGGAGGTAATGGATACTTGTTTTTAATAGTGATCTTGTTGAGCTCCCGATAATCTATACATAATCTCATGCTCCCATCCTTCTTCTTCACGAACAAAACTGGAGCACCCCAGGGTGATACGCTGGGTCGGATAAACTTACGATCCAGCAGTTCTTGTAACTACTCCTTCAACTCCTTGAGCTCTGCTGGAGCCATACGATAGGGCGCCCTGGATATGGCTTCAGTGCCGGGTATGAGATTAATCTCGAACTCTACCTCTCTTTCTGGTGGTAGTCCTGGTAATTCCTCGGGAAAGACATCTGTAAATTCTTTTACTACAGGGATTTGGTCGATCTGCGGAACCTCCTGTTCGGCACCCATTGAGTAAACCAGAAATCCTTCTCTTCCTTTCTTTAGTGCTCGAAATGCCTGAGCCGCAGTCAAATAAAGCTTCTGGGGGGCCTTCTTCAATTTAGGGTTCCCTTGAAAAATAGTTTCCCCTAGTTCAGGTGTATTCATGCTAACCTGAAGTTGCCGGCAATCAATATTTGCATGATACCTTGCCAAGAAGTCCATGCCCAAAATAACGTCGAAGTCGTACATTTGAATTGGTATCAAGGTCGCAGAGAACTGCAGACCGTTAATCTCCATTTCACATCCCTTGTAACGGTGATGGGACACGAGTACTTGGCCGCCAGCGGCTTGTATACGGTATGGAGTCTCAATCCATTCGTGGAGAACATCCAGATTCTTGGCAAATCTCTTTGCCATAAACGAGTGACTCGCCCTACTATCGAACAGAACATTGGCTGGCACTTTTTTAATTAAAATCACACCTACCACATTCAGGGTTTAGTACTCAACATGTAATAATAACAACTTGAATTTAATCCAACTTCGAAATTAAGTGCTTAAATAAACATACCCGTAACCACATCGCCCGACTCCTCAACTTCTGCATCTGTCATAGCGTGAACCCGAGTATTGGTCCGGCCTCGTCCTCCCTACTGTGCTTGAGTCTGCGGGTTCGCCCGATCCGATGCAGAGCATTCCTTAGCTAGATGTCCTTGCTTCCCGCAATTATAGCACACCCTCTAATCCTTCCAACATTGTCCCAAATGAAAACGTCCGCACAGTGTACACCGAGGGACATGTGCCGCATCCCTTACTGGTTTCGCATCAGTCGATGCCGGACCCTCAATCATCGGGGTCTGACTCACTACCCTCTGCTGTCGCTCCGACCGGAAAGGTTGCCCGGACTGAGGGCGCCGAGGTACTTTCAGCCATCTCCCTGCTTTACCCGTCTGCAACTCCTCACGGGGTCTCTTCAGTCTCTCCAGTGCAGCAGCCCTATCCAAGTTTCTCTCCACACGTCTACATACCTCCAATAAACCCTCAAATGTGGTGGCCTCTACACAAACAATCGCCTGCTGAATGCGAAAACTCAAACCTGTATGGAACTTTAGCATTTTGGCCTCCTCATTATCCATGATGCATGACATGTACTGGCCCAACTCGTGAAATTTCTCAGAGTACTGATCAACTGTCATGGACCCTGGAATTCTGCCATCCTTCTCTGAATAGCACTACCCGGAGCATAGTGCTTCTTATATTCCTCCACAAACTGTTCCCAAGCCACCGGTGGAGTCAATTTGCGCTTCACTCCATTCCACCATCTTTCAGCTTCCCCTTCCAGGAACGGGGTCGTCACCTCCACTTTCAGATTTGCAGGTACCTGTATCAGTCTTATCTGTTTAGTTATATTTTTGAGCCAAATCTCAGCTTCCTCAGGCCGAGTGGTACCCCTGAACATTGGTATTCGGGAGTTCTGCATCTCTGTGTAATAGAATCGTAGACCTTGCTGCGGTGGTGGTGGTTGTTATTGCTGAGTGTGCTGGAGTATCTGGGCAATCTGAGCCTGTTGCTGTGCCATCTGGGTATATTGTTGTGCCATCTGTGTCTGCTGATGGGCTATTAAGGCCGTCAGATTGGCCAGTGTATCCGCAAGGTTCTGGGGGATCGCCCCTTGTCCCTGGCGCTCGTCTCCGTCCTGTCCACCATTTCCCGATGGTTCACGTCGCGGAGGCATTGTCTGTGGACGATTTAAGACATGTTAGATAAATTTTGACTTACGAGTATCGTAAAGAGGTACAAGAGCGGAGGGCAAAAGGGTAACCTATCCCGTCTACTTACTAACAGCACTCACCAACCAAAACCCCAGTCATAGCTTATGTCTACTTCGTTTTATTTAAGTTAAAAGAAATCATTTGAAAACAGATCATCACTTATCCTAGGGGTGATTAACTAATTTCACGTTCCCGAGGCGTATCTGAAGCCTGGGCTCTGATACCACCTGTAGCGCCCCGCTTCCGAGCCCCGTTCTCGGTAACGGTGCACCCGCCGTATCTCACTAAGGAGAATACAAAGCGTCACATCAACCTGTTACACGTCAGCGCTGACATAGAAAAGTTTTCTTTTCTTTGCTGTGGAAACGACAAGTCACAATACTAACTTGAATTCAACGAACATCAAGAAAATAACGACATTATTACTAGGCTGACCAGGCCTTACAAGTCAAGGTCAATGTCTAAGTTTAAAAAGTATGAAATTGTTTTCAAAGTAATACTGAATATTAAAATGTCTGTGTCACCCCAATAACATCATAAAAAACCCATCTCCATTCTCGCTGCAAACACATCAACGAGTCACTCAGCCCATTCCACGGTGTCGGACCCGTCCTTAACGAAGATATAATCATATTCCGTCTCGGCTTCACCTGGAATAGTAGGGGGTGAATGATGGTAATCACCCAGTAGGTGCCTCTCAAAACAATACAAAACTTACATACCCAAAAAGATATTACCACATAATCACATACGACAAGGTAGCATAGCTTATACGGAAAAGTAAAACACTCCACATAAAATGCGCAAGTACGTGATGCATGCTCAAATAACGTGTCACACGCAACTAGAAATATGTCAGGCAATATGCTCCTAGACCTATATGCAATGCATGCTCCCGGGTCCTAAATCCAGCGTTATGGTCTCTAGCCACCACTTGTTGTTCTGGACACCCACGCCCTATAGACGCTGCGAACCTTATGCAATGCACGTGCCATGGATGCAAGAGAAAGGATAGAAAACAGTAGGATGTCATCCCCTGACGTCGATCGATCGACGTCCAACTGAGACACATCGAACCCTCACTCAGTTGACGTCGATCGATCGATGTACTTCTGAGGTACATCGAACCCTCACCTTCTGGACATCGATCGATCGATGTACTTCTGAGGTACATTGAACCCTCACCTTCTGGACATCTATCGATCGATGTCCCCGTATTTCAGAATTTCCATTCTGAAATTCCTGCATTCCATTCAACCATTCTCACCCTCCCATGTTTCCTTACCCCGATATACGCATCAACAAGGTCACAATAAAATCACGGAGTAAAGCGCAGAGAATAACCACGTTGGGACACATGTATAGGATCATAATCGAATCAAGAATTAAAAGCAACAACGCATAAAAATACCGTTTTGTCTATGCAAATCTTCATACCGTTTTGCCTATGCAAATCTTCATACCATTTTGAGGGAATTAATAGTATACACCTACCTCGATCCTAGTGAGAATTGATAGATATACGAGAGACGTTGGTGACCTTGCTAGGGTTGTGAATTTCCTCCTCTTGAATCCTTGGATCAACGATCCTTCTTTTCTCTTTTCTTTTCCTCTTGGCCGAAATTGTGATAGGGAGAAGGGGGAGAGGAGTGGCTGCCGTTTTTTGGAGAAGAGAGGGGGAAGGATTAGGGTTAGTCAAAATTTGAGTGAAAAAGATAGAGAGTTATAAGTGAGGAATTTGGGGAGGAATAAGGGTGATAAATAAGGATGATTAAGGAGAAAACTTAGGGAGAGTTTGACTAATTAAATAAAAAAAAAGAATTAGCTATTTAAATATTTTATTACTACTTCACTTTCTTTTATTTTATTTTTCCTTTCCTTTTACACGGTTATAACAGCGTGTTTCTAACACATAGGGTATGGTTGCGTACATCCGACCCCCCAATATTCCGGTATAGATGGAAGCCAATAAGGCAATGGGGTAATATTATTATTGTTGTTGTATTTTCATATGATCAAGAGACAAAACGATAGGTATGCTCCATATATCAATTCTAGGATAATGCCTAGGTCGAAAGGATCAAATACTCCCTCTACCTTAGGGTTAGGGTCCCCTCACTGCAAGTCACCACGCGGCACGTAGCAGCAGAGGTGGGTGGTGAGGCTAGATGAGAGTGACCTAAATCTAGCTTCACCACTCACCCCTGCTGCCACGTATCGTGCGGTGACGTATGGAGCGAGAGGAATGAGGGACAGTAGATCCCATCCCTACCTTAGGGCATTCCAAGTAAACTAACGGGATTCGAATCACTCTAAAAACGTACGTACTAACTATATATCTTAGATAACTAAACTATGTCCACGAGAATATTATTCTATTTACCTAAATTAATACGTTGTACATAGTGTCTACATATTATATAATCCCATATTATCTCAAGCTTTCCCTTAATTCTAATATTTACTACAATTTACTCGACAAAAGTGCCCAGTTCAATTCTGTAAATGGGTTTGGTCAACAACGATCAAGTTCTACACTAAATCAAACAAAACACGAAATCGAAAGACAAAAAAAAAAAGAAGGAAAAAAAACTTACTCCTTCCCACCTAAAATATACATGCTTGTCAAAATGACAAATAATTTCAGAAAAATTGGCCAAAATATTCATTGTTGTTTTTATTTCCAAATTTACACATCGTTATTTGTTTTAAAAGATGTGTTTTAGAAAATATGCATTTAATGAAGAGGAGTTAGTTAAATCATGTATTTAGTGTTTAAAATAAATTTACTTATATTTTGAGACATTCTAAAATAAAGTGGACTTACAAAATAAAAAGAATGGAGTATAACAACAACACATATCCAGTATATCCCAACGACAGCAAAAGCTATCTCTAGGGTCTGAGAATGGTGAGAGACACACAAACAATATCTCCATCCCAAAGGATATAGAGTTTGCTTCTAGTGAGACGTCCGGTTCTATATGTACTTACATATATGACACATTAATAGAGATATAGTGTGCTATACTGCTATTGTGTCATTGAAAGAATTTAGTAAATACAAAATACAAAAGTGCATCATTCCTGGTATAAACATACTCAGTACAATAATATTATTGCACATTTTCTTCTGTTCTTTGAGTAAAACGAATTTCTTTCCCAGTGATGAAAACAATTGCTCTCTTTCACGTCAAATATAAAATAACGGTTAAAAAATCATCATGGTTCTTGGTGAATGAACTGAAGGGTCCAAACTATGTGTGAAACAAAGACTTCTTTGTTTGGTTAGTAGCATACTATTTTTGACAAATACAAAGTAGCCATTAAATGAATCGTAACACACATGTGTTTATTCATTTTGCTTGCCTATAAATAGGCATGTCTTAGTAGATGGAAGACACACCAAAATCAAAGGAAGAAACAATTTGAGAGCTTCTTGAGAGAGGAGTGAGTGAAAGAAAATAGAGAGAGGAAAAGAGAGTTGTGAGATTATACCAATCCGGTATAAGAAAATATTGAGTGTTTCAATTCTCTTGTATTTCTCAAGTTTAAGTCTAAACTTGAGTTGTCTCTTGTATTCCCATTATTTCGAATAGTGGAAGTTGTTCTCACTGCCCGTGGTTTTTTCCCTCCACAGAGAGAGGGTTTCCACGTAAATCTTGGTGTCTCTATTTCACTTTTACTGGTATTTATCTCGCTGTCATACTCGAAGATTCTAGCGAGTAGTAAATAACTATTCACGGTTTTATTCCGCTTAGAACCGGGTCGTTATTCCCAACAAGTAGTATCAGAGCCAGGTTATTCGGTTCTTGATTTTCTTGATATGGCAGAGATGAAATTCAATGTGGCAAAATTCAACGGAGATGATGGATTTTCCACATGGCAGAAAAGGATGAAGGATTACCTTATACAACAAGGTGTTCACAAAGTTCTTTATGGCAAAGAGAAAAAGACAGAAGCCATGAAAGATGATGATTGGCAAGACATGGATGATAAAGCCGCAAGTGCAATCCG
Organism: Eustoma russellianum; assembly: GCA_036186865.1. Taxonomy (NCBI): domain Eukaryota; kingdom Viridiplantae; phylum Streptophyta; class Magnoliopsida; order Gentianales; family Gentianaceae; genus Eustoma; species Eustoma russellianum. Next base: position 44,661,728 of record AP025040.1, read on the forward strand.
CTTGCACTTGTCCGACGAAGTCCTGAACAATGTAGACGGAAACGACTCAGCTAAGGAGATTTGGACAAAGCTAGAAAGCTTGTATATGTCCAAAACGATGACAAATAAATTGTATCTTAAGAAGCAGCTCTACACACTTCAAATGAGCGAAGGTACAAATTTTTTGTCTCATCTGAATGATTTCAATGGTATTATATCCCAAATGGCTAGTCTTGGTATTACTATAGAGGACGAGGATAAGGCGATCATGCTCTTGAGTTCACTTCCACCCTCCTTCAATGGTTTGACGACCACTTTACTTCATGGTAAAGAAACAATCACATTGAAAGAGGTCACATCATCTTTGTTGCTGCATATTAAGATGATGCAACCAGAGAAGCAAGGACAGGCTCTTCTTACACAAGAAAGAGGAAGGAGCCAAAACAGAAACTTCAACAGTCATGATAAATCAAAAGATTATGACAAGTCTAGAGGTCGTTCTAAATCAAAAAGCGGAGTGAAGTGCTGGAACTGTGGTAAGGATGGTCACCTTAAAAGGAATTGCAGATCTTTGAAGCAAGACAAAGATCAAGGTCAAAAGCAGGTGAGAGATAACCACACAGCAGCAATAGTGTCAAGCAGTGATGAAGAGACAACATTGGTTTGTCACCAAAATGAATGTTGTCATATTTCAGACATAGACCTTGAATGGATCGTGGATACAGGTGCTTCGTATCATTGTGTTACTAGCAAAGAATACTTCTCCACATACAAAGCTGGAGACTTTGGTGTGTTGAAGATGGGAAACAAAAGCACCTCATCGATCATGGGAATAGGTGATATCATTGTGGAAACTTCACTTGGTTGCACATTCACATTACGACATGTGCGACATGTTCCAGATATGAGATTCAATCTTTTATCTGCAAGCGCTCTGGACAAGGAAGGTTATGAGCATTTCTTTGGTAATACGACATGGAAACTTACCAAAGGTTCTCTGGTGGTAGCAAAAGGGAAGCTATGTTGTAATTTGTACAAGACACACTTTAAGGTGTGTGAAAGTCAAATAAATGCAATAGAAGACGGTGATTCCCCAAACGTGTGGCACAGACGTTTGGGACACATTGGGCAGAAAGGGTTGCAGTTACTGGCAAAGCAATCCTTGATACCGTTAGATAAAGGTAAGTCACTAGACCCATGTGATTACTGCTTATTTGGAAAACAGCACCGTGTCTCTTTTCAGAAAAACTCCAAGATAAAAGAAAATAAATTAGAGTTGGTTCACTCTGACGTGTGTGGTCCCATTGAGGTAGAATCTCTAGGTGGAAACAAATACTTTGTTACTTTCATTGATGATTCTTCTAGAAAAACATGGATCTACTTGATAAGAAATAAAAGTCAAATATTCCAATGTTTTCAAAAGTTTCATGCAATGGTGGAAAGAGAGACTGGAGAAAAGTTGAAATGCCTTCGCACTGACAATGGCGGTGAGTACATATCAATAGAATTTGAAGAGTACTACACAAAACATGGTATAAGACATGAGAAGACAGTTCCTGGTACTCCACAGCATAACGGAGTTGCAGAACGGATGAATAGAACCATTGTAGAAAAAGTGCGATGCATGCTCAAAATGGCTAAACTGTCTAAGTCATTTTGGGGGGAGGCTGTCAACACAGCTGTCTACTTGATCAACCGGTCACCTTCGGTTCCACTAAACTTTGATGTTCCAGAAGTAGTATGGAGCGGAAGAGAGGTAAGCTACGCTCACCTAAAAGTATTTGGATGTAAAGCCTTCATGCATGTTCCTAGAGACCAGAGATCAAAGTTGGATGACAAAACTATTCCTTGTATCTTTGTGGGATACGGAAATGAGGAATACGGCTTTAGGCTATGGGATCCAGAAAAGAAGAAAATTGTCAGAAGCAGAGATATCGTGTTCCAAGAACATGAAATGTTCAACGATGCAGAAAAGAAGTATGTTGCAGAAAATGTTACAGAGGTAACATTTGTTCCTTCATTGAACAATGACACAAATGAAGGAAATACAGAAGAAACTGAAACATGTGATGATTCTGGTGGTGTTGAGCAGGGGGAGCAAACCCCTGATTCTCTTGAATTGGAAGATGTGGATCCTCAACCGAGAAGGTCTGTCAGAGAACGTGCACCTTCTACCAGGTATCCTAGTTCTCAATACATTCTTATAACAGATGATGGAGAACCAGAGAATTTTCAAGAAGTACAATCTCATAGAGATAAAGATTGTTGGACAAAAGCCATGCAAGAAGAGATGGACTCACTGAAAAAGAATCTCACTTATGATCTAGTTCAACTTCCAAAAGGAAAGAAAGCTCTGAAAAACAAATGGGTCTTCAAGTTAAAGAAAGACGGCGATAAGTTGCTAAAGTACAAAGCTCGATTGGTGGTGAAAGGTTTTGGTCAAAAGAAAGGTATCGACTTTGATGAAATCTTCTCACCGGTTGTTAAAGTGAGTTCTATTCGACTTGTACTTGGTTTGGCAGCTAGCTTGAATTTAGAGCTAGAACAACTAGATGTAAAAACAGCTTTCTTACATGGTGATCTGGATGAGGAAATCTACATGGAACAACCAGAAGGCTTCTTAATCAAAGGCAAAGAAAACATGGTTTGCAAGTTGAAAAAGAGTCTGTACGGATTAAAGCAAGCACCACGGCAATGGTACAAGAAGTTTGACTCATTCATGCTGAGTCAGAAATTCAAGAGAACAGTTGCTGATCCTTGTGTATATATTCAAAGGTACCCTGATGGTAAATTTATCATTCTTCTCTTGTATGTTGATGACATGCTGATTGTTGGAGAAGATGGAAACATGATCCAAATCTTAAAAAAGAAATTGTCAGAAACATTTGACATGAAAGATTTGGGTGTTGCAAAACGTATCTTGGGAATGGATATCATACGAGATCGAGCAACAAGAAAGCTTTGGTTATCACAGGAGGGATATATTGAACGAGTGCTTCAACGGTTCAATATGGACAAAGCTAAACCAGTTACAACTCCACTTGCTGATCATTTCAAGCTAAGTAAGAAAGACTGTCCTTCAACGGAGAAGGAAGAAGAAGAAATGTCATTGATTCCATATTCTTCTGCAGTAGGAAGCTTGATGTATGCTATGGTCTGCACCAGACCAGATATTGCTCATGCGGTAGGAGTAGTGAGCAGATTTCTATCAAATCCAGGAAAGACACATTGGGAAGCAGTGAAATGGATCTTTCGATATCTTAGAGGAACTTCAAAATTATGCTTAACTTTTGGAGGTTCCGGATCAACTCTTGATGGATACACAGATTCAGATATGGCTGGAGATCTAGATGGTAGAAAATCTACTTCTGGTTATCTGTTTACATTAGTAGGGGGAGCTATATCATGGCAGTCGAAACTTCAAAAGTGTGTATCATTATCGACTACCGAAGCAGAATACATTGCAGCTACAGAAGCTGGTAAGGAGATTCTTTGGATGAAACGATTTTTACAGGAGTTGGGGTTCAAACAACAACAATACATAGTATACTGCGATAGTCAAAGTGCTATTGACTTGAGCAAAAATACGATGTATCATGCGAGAACCAAACATATCGATGTACGATATCATTGGATTCGGGATGTCACTGAGGAGGAACAATTCCAAATCAAGAAGATCCACACAGACAATAATCCTGCTGATGTAATGACAAAAGTCATTACAAAAGAGAAGTTTAATTGGTGCGTCAAGCAAGCTGGAATGGACTCTCAATGAGAGTTGGAGTATGCCCCTAGTTTGGAGGGGGAGATTTGAAGGGTCCAAACTATGTGTGAAACAAAGACTTCTTTGTTTGGTTGGTAGCATACTATTTTTGACAAATACGAAGTAGCCATTAAATGAATAGTAACACACATGTGTTTATTCATTTTGCTTGCCTATAAATAGGCATGTCTTAGTAGATGGAAGACACACCAAAATCAAAGGAAGAAACAATTTGAGAGCTTCTTGAGAGAGGAGTGAGTGAAAGAAAATAGAGAGAGGAAAAGAGAGTTGTGAGATTATACCAATCCGGTATAAGAAAATATTAAGTGTTTCAATTCTCTTGTATTTCTCAAGTTTAAGTCTAAACTTGAGTTGTCTCTTGTATTCCCATTATTTCGAATAGTGGAAGTTGTTCTCACTGCCCGTGGTTTTTTCCCTCCACAGAGAGAGGGTTTCCACGTAAATCTTGGTGTCTCTATTTCACTTTTACTGGTATTTATCTCGCTGTCATACTCGAAGATTCTAGCGAGTAGTAAATAACTATTCACGGTTTTATTCCGCTTAGAACCGGGTCGTTATTCCCAACATGAACGAAAAGGTAAACAGAGAGCTGTGAATTTGAGAATCCCTATTTGACCCCTTGGCTTCTTGTTTCACTTAATTCATATTGCAACTTAAACATAAGGAAAGCCCATCTAAGAAGGACAAAAAAGCAATTTCATTTAGTATATACATGTTTAAGTTGCAGTATATACAAAAAAAGAAAGAGTTTTTGATGTTATACTGTGTATGATTATGATTGTTGTTGTTATATACATGTTAACAATTTTATTTTTATTTTTATTATTTTTCCTGCAACTGGATCCAAATATTTGTACTTTACTGCTGAAAAAGAAGCAATTTCTCAAGTGATCAACTTTTGTTGCAAACGTTTCTTTTGGCTGTATGTGCTGCTGCCGCCCTTCACAGAATATGTGAAAAAGGCAGTGACTAAGTCAGATTTTGGCCTTAGATAATGACATTTGAATTTCCTTATAGCCGGCCCTTTAGATGTTAACTTGCACCATTCGATGGCATTTGTTAAAGATAAAGAAAGCCATTATTTTGAAGACAAAGGGGAATAAACGAAATGCCACATTTTATACTAATCATTTGTCATGAAAAGTAGGCAACTTTCTGCAGCTGATCCCCCGGAATCCTCCTTTCGTGTGTCTGGTTTTGATCAGAAACACTTGTGGGGTGGAATAGCGATTGTTGTCGCGTTGTTGATCATCCTGATTCTCTTGTTATACATGTGTTTCAAGAAGAAGTTTAAGTTAGGCCTCAGGCACAAAGGTCAATCATCCATTCTGCTGCCATTGCTGTGAAAGATGTATGTATATGTTGTATCTTATTGCTAAGGTTGTTTTGTTTTTTCAGGCAAGTTGGATGCTGAGAAATTGGTCCTAAGGGAGTTCTATTATGAAGAGTTGCAGAAGGCAACAAACAATTTTAGCACAGACTGCATGCTGGGAAAGGGGGCTTCTGGTAATGTGTATCTAGGAACTTTTGAGGCAGAACAAACATTCGCAATCAAAGTGCTTCATCCCTCGTCTTGCACGAGCATTGAAGAATTTCAAAACGGTTTGTGAAGTCTATAGTTTGTGTTTGAGATACTCATGTTATGCAACTTCTTGTTTCCATTTCCAATAGAGTCAAGGACACACTTTTCTTTGATTTTGGAATATGATAGAATAAATCAAAATGATCCACTAAATTGAATGCGCTTCTTATATTGTGAAGTAGCAGTTGATTGGCACAACTTGAAGCAATTTTTATCATCGGGAAACAACATCTGTGTGTTTCTAACATATGGGTATGGTTGCGTACATCTGACTCCTCATACCCCGCTATAGACGGGAGCCTCTAAAGCAATGGGATAATGTTGTTATTGATGTTGTATGTTATGCAACTTCTTGTTTCTTTCTCACTTTGTGAAAGTGATGCAAAGTTTTATTTATGTGAATCAGAGGTGGTGTTGATTTCAAAAGTGAAGCACAGAAACCTTGTTGGCCTCATTGGATTCTGCAAACCAGGTGAGATTAGTAATCAAAGGGAGACACTTTGCATATTATACCATGAGACAAGTTTTCATTGCTTTGGTGATGGGACGTTCCTGGTGCACTAGGTGCCCGCATTTGTGCAGGGTCGGGAAGGGACAAAAGCGATCTGATATACACAACTTCATCCTACACTTTGTGTAAGAGGCTGTTTCCGCTGCTCGAACACGTGACCTCAAGGTCACAAAACAGCAACATTACCAGTTGTTTCAAGGCCCGCCCTCTATTGCTTTTATGAAATAGTTTTTCTGCTTCATGTTGATCGTCACTTGAAAGGTTACTTGATCATCATCTGAAAGCATGTCATACATTAGATTGTCTAAAACCATGTTTTACGCTATATAGCTCTGCATCAGGAATAATGAGACAAGAGAGTAAGATACTTGTTTGGACCAGAAACCTAGGATGGAGAGAAAACATGCTTGTCTAAGCGCACTAAGTTAGACTCTAGGCCTGTTTACCTAATGAAATCTTAAAGAACATTGATTTCCGTGTTACAGGATCAAAAGGGAGAAAGATTTTAGTCTACGAGTATGTCAGCAATGGTTCACTGCTTGATCACATATTGGGTAATCTTTTATGTTTTCATTTCCTCCAAAATTACCGTTGGTTGATAAAATCGGTTTATGAATTTCTTTCCCTTTTTGGTAGTAGAATGAGCTTTACAAACCCATGTTTCCTTCATTAACTAGTACTAAATTCTCGTGTTGGATTGCTTGTAGGGCTGGGAGGGAAGAGTTTAACTTGGAGGCAAAGAGTAACAATAGCCATTGGAGCAGCCAAGGGTGAGCTCTTCTTATGTTAGAGCACATAGTTGGACATAATGGAAATGAACAACTAGTCAATGCTAAATAACATTATTTCTTGGCTAGGCATAGCTCATCTACACGAAGGGATCAAGCCCAGCATAATTCACAGAGACCTTAAACCAAGTAACGTATTACTAGGAGAAGGTTTTGAGGCCAAAGTCTCAGATTTTGGCTTAGTAAAATCAGGTCCTGTTGATGATCAATCGCATGTAAGTAGTCAGGTTAAAGGGACACCTGGTTACCTTGACCCTGCCTATGTCTCAAGCAACCATTTGAGTCCTTTCACCGATGTCTATAGCTTCGGTGTCATTCTTCTGCAACTTGTATGTGCAAGACCTGCTGTGACTGCAAAAGGAAAAGCAAATGTTCATATCATTGACTGGGTAAGTAAAAAAAATACCAGATCATCTTCACTCTCATTGCAAATTTTACAAATCCCAAGTGTCAGAACAGCTGGTAATCATGCATAGGCAGTAAATTGATACTTTGGGTCTATAATGCAGGCAAGGGAGAATCTGGAGGGAGGAAGAGTAGAGGAAATCATAGATGCAAATCTTCTCTTTCAGGAGTGTAACATGGAAATGATGCTCAGAATGGGACAACTAGGTCTAAGGTGTGTGGTGCCCGTGCCAAAGAGGAGGCCTACTATGACTCAAATTTGGAGCGAATTAGAGGCAGCTTACCAATCTACTGTGGCCTTTATACCAAGAGAGAATTCACTAGGTATTCAGCCAATAGTTAGAGACTTCCTAGCACCAATTGATCAAGGCCGTAACCTGACGTCGCGCGGAAGCTTTTCTCAAACTTCTTTTAGTACAGACGGCATTGGACTTCAGAAATATCATGTGGAGATGGACAGCCTCTCTTTCAAAAGTGCAAGTTTGAGGTGTTTAGAGACTGACATTGTAAGCATCGATGTATCAGCAGGCGATCTAAGCGGCATTGCAGAGGATACCAATTCAAAAATGGCACAGAAAATGTAGCAAAAGAGTCATTATTTTCATTCATGACATGAGTTGATATTGTGATATGATTATGTTAGAAAGCTAGGCATTGGCATTAATGTACCATCGCATCTTTCTGACAAGATAATAACAGTATTTACGAAAACTGAATATATTATTTCATGCACTAAACAGTGAGTGCGTTCTGTTCTAGCAATTCGCATTAGAACTTCAAAGAGTCCTAAGGCTCTAAGCGAATCCCACAAGTAATGTAGTTTAGTTCAACCAAAGGAAAACTTGGACTTCTCCGTCTTTCAAATGCTTTGGTGACAGAAATATGAGGGCCTTGGAGCAACTGATAAGGTAGCTATTTTGTGACCTTAAAGTTACGGGTTCGAGCTGCGAAAACAGCCTCTTGCACAAAGTGTAGGATAAGGCTGCGTACATCAGATCGCTTTTGCGATCTGTCCCCTCTCCAGACCCTGTGCAAACGCAAGAGGCTAGTGCAAACGGGATTGCCCTTTTGGTGACAGAAATGTAAGATAAGAAGCAGAGCATTAGAGTTCACCTGTTCAAAGGCCCACGTACTTTGCCGGTTGAATCACTCTTACTTGTACTGAACTATGGATATATAGCCTACATTTGAGTCGGAACAAAATGAAAAAGTTGCAGGAACAAAGAACATTACAAAAACAAGAAAATCTCGAATTTTGTATTCCCCCAGAGGGAAGGCATAAGCGTCATACAGAATGGCACTTAGTTGAATATGATTATTATGGTCTTAACGAATGGCAATTACTTAAACATGTTCGTATAGCTGGAATAGCCTAAGGGTCAAACAAAGAAATTGTCAAAAGCTTAACCAGGTCCAATATACCAAGCTGCTAATATAGTTTCTTGACCATAACTCAACTCAATTATCATAGATGCAACAACAACATTACCCCGTTGCCTTAGAGGCTTATGGAGGGATATAGGGGGTCGGATGTACGCAACCATACCTATGTGTTAGAAACACACAGAGGTTGTTTTCTATATTTGTTTCTTTCACTATTTGTGTAGCATCAAAGATGTTACTGTGGAGCAACTTTTCCATCATTTTTCTGTTTTACAGTGGGTAATGCAATTCATCACACTTACAAAAGAAATGCAACATCACTTTCACATGAACTCGACACTGGATAGACAACAGGGATCACTTCGTTTGAGAGCGATTTAGTCCTTAAGAAGATGAACAGATGAAGTAAATCATGGCTAAGAAAAAGAAGTCATCTAATGATTCAGAACATTTCTTGAACTATAAAGTCGTTTTAGAAGTTCCAAGGGGTGACTAGTGAAATGTAAGCTGCAAATGAGGAAGAAACAGATTTTGTTTCTGAGGCAGTTTCGCATGATTTACATGATACAGGCTCTAGGAGGAAGAAAAAGAAAATTGGATACAAGTAATTCTCAAGAAAGAATCTCTACATTAACCTCACACAAGTCATTTTCTGATCCTTTCAACATCTTTCCAGCTCATGTTCAGACTAAACAAGAACAGCAGCTCCAAGTTGTGGTGCCTTGTACAGCAGGAAAAATTGCCAACTTATAGCCTCTGCTCCAAAGTACAAGAAGATTGCGTCCCCAGATGTTTCAAGAGGAGAAAGCAGAGCACAAAGCAGATGTAGAACTCGGACTGGAGCAGAGTTCATTGGGTCATGGAGCCAAAGTTTTCGCAGGCAGGTTGATACCGCCACCTCTTATCGACACATTGGGGCCTTTTAGAGTGCTTGCCCTACTCACTAGATTTGAATCTATAAACACGACTATGACTGAAATGTCATCATGGAAATGGCGTCGAACCCCACGTTCTATCTTCTTTAGGTCTGAATACCTCATCTCCCTTTTCTTGGCTGCTTCCTGCAATGCAGTTTTAACAAGCCTCCGAGCAATCCCCTGAAAGATTATTAATTGAAGCCAGCAGAGTTTAGCCTGAGCACAACAGTTCAATCCCGCATCACTAACATTCCTTTGATTTAATTTACATAAATTTTGCAATTACTTGTAACAATTCAATAAGAATCTATGAATTCTGGTCCATCAGCTCATTTTGTACGTCACATCATATGATAGATCACTAGTTCATTCATCATGTTATTCTGGGAAGAAGTGCTTACAAGCATACCATCAAGTGAAACAATGAAATTCGATATTCAAGTCTTACAATGTGCGGGTGATTCCGAACAATGTCAACTGCTTCCTGATTGCTGAGATGCTCCCAAAGGCCATCTGAAGCAAAGATTAAAAATTGATCGTGCGGCTGGAGTTCATGCACATATATTGCAGGTTCAGCGCTTAATATAGGTCTCTTGAAAGTCTCCCGAAGGCGGAACTTAGAATATAATGGATCCCTATTGAATTCAGCCTTCTTTAGATACACATCACCTAATGACCTTGAGATCTATAAAAGATAAATTGTCAGAAGGAGGAAAGGTACTATTTATATAGAAACAATGATATAACAAACATAAACTAATGAAAAAACATCCAGTGGCAGAATAATATAGGAACATCAGTCTTTATTACAGAATCTGATAATTACCGTCAAAACAAGTACAGCATAATAATTGACCCACTTAAGCCCTATTCTACCTTGATCTAAATTTCACTGCCATTGGGAAAAAAATAAATGTAAAAACATCATCTGCTAAGCATCCCATAATTAGGTTGTATCAGGAGAAGAAAGAACTCTACAGAGACCAAACCGCTTGGTAGTCAACAAAAGAACTAGAAACATAGATGCCTGGAATCTTCAAATATCGTTAACCACAAATCTGATTTTCTGAACTTATCTACTTGACATAGTTCTATCATGCCTATGCATTCACGTGCTGAATATGATGGTGCCGATTCAAAAGATCATACTATATGGATGTGTATGTGTATAGTGAGAACGACTCTTTCATTCAGGACCTGAACCCTGCTGAAACTATTACAAGTTATTGAACAGGATTAAGAAAAAATGAGTCAATCACAGCTCTTCCAACTTAATATCTCAACTTGCAAATATGTTTGCTAACATGTTTCCTTAGCTTAATATCTACTGCAGGACACACAACACCATCAGGGGAAAAAGAAAGTTCCCTAAAGACTAAAGCTACCATTTTTTGCATATACAGTAGATCATGGATTTTTTTCCCATGCAATGCTGCATTTGCTTTAAAATTGTTCACCTATTTCTTTCAATAAAAGGAGATATAACAAACTAGAACAGATTGCACGTTCCAACATTATGAGTCACATACTACATGACAATAACAGAATAAAAACAACGCATAAGCATGATGGGCAAAATCCACACCGAAGAGAATATATACAAATTGCATCATTCAGAGAAATCCAACACGTCCCCTTCAGGTTCATTATCCATCATCCTGTAGAGGCGTGTTTGTCACAAAGAGGTACTCAGATCGGAGTAACGTTAAGAGAGGTAGAGGTAGAGATGAGAAGGAGAGAAGGCCATTGACCGTGGAAAAGAGCACCAAACTTCTTTCATATTTTTAGTAATTTCATGTCAACCAAACGCAAAACCAAGGTAAGAATAAGATGTAGGCAGGATATCTTCAGTTCCTGCCATGCCCAGCAGAAAAGGGATATCTAACTATGCCTGCCTGTGCATCACATCTTCAAAACTCCCAAAGTGTGTATAAAACTGAGAACACCGGGGAAAATAATACAGATGACTAGAAAGAGTAATAAAACATGTTACACGGAAAACAATGACAAATTGCAAAGTATCCCCCATCGCTATATTCAGTGTCGACTTACCTTTTCATAGAAGAATTTGAGAAGAAAAATTAGAGTTCTGAAAGCACAAAAAAAAACAAAGGAGCAAAGGGAAAAAAGCAAGACTAAAACATTTGGCAACAAACACAAGGAAAAATTAGCAGAAAAAAAGAATCAAGCTAGAATATAACATCATATCAATTGACAACAGTGCATCTAAAACACCGTCAATGCCTCTCGGAGGAATCACACCTGTATTAAACCCTTCACACGCCATACATTATGCTTGAGAACAACAATTTGCGGGTCATCTGGGTGCAGAGATTGCATTTCCTGTCTCACAGACTCTATGTTTGCGTTATGCTCAGTCGACAACTGGACTGCAAGGACCTCTCCTGTAGCCTTAACAACCCTCCCCAAGACCGCTCTAGAATCGCCCGCATTAGCAATATAAAGGGTCCCGTTACATATCACGCCAACTAGGCAACATGATCCAACAGCAGCCAGTTGTGGCTTCATTGGCCATTCTTTCGAGACAAGGGAAAAAAATCCTTCCTCTGTTGCTAGAAATGCTTTTCTTATTACGTCAGCTGACATGGAGTTTTGCTCCAAGGCAAATCCTATAATAGAGGAATAATGAACTTACATTTCAGAAGAGTTACTTTGAATTGTAATTGCTACAAGGTCACAAATAAATTTCTCATACAATTAAAGCTGAACAAACAAAAAGCAAGTGATATCCAAGGGTTAAGCATGTTCAATAGAATAGATAAAACAACTAAGAAAAACCACAAGGTGTTTGATTTAGGCCATTTACCTTTCAAATTCTGAAACAGGTGATCATTGATATACCGTGATGTCTCCGGTCCACCATGACCATCATACACACCGACAAATGTTCCATATGGACCAGAATCGAGCAAGCTCAAGGGACCTGACTCAACCTGGCATTGATCCTCAAGCAAATTATTGGCCTGTACAACAGCCATAGAAAACTCACCAACCAAGTGGTGCCCAACATCCTTATACCAAAGAAGCCCCTCTTGCCTGCCTGCGGTGTCTAGTCCCTTCACAGATCGTCCAAGAAGCCCCTCTTGCCTGCCTGCGGTGTCTAGTCCCTTCACAGATCGTCCTGAAGATGACTGCCAACAGGCCTTGAAGAATTCTATCAATTTTGATAACATCCCTCATCTCACCCTTGTTAAACTTCAATTCTTCAACATCCAAACTGGATGTAAAGACCCCTCTAACTGTAAGTATATCCTACTACTGGTCTCTTTTCCTGCAAATCGGAAACCTAGATTACAACCATAGATCAAAATACAAGCAAATTGTTACAATTAAATCAAAAGAAGACAACTTGATGGCCAAGATGGTAGCTTTAGAAATGAAATTCAGGTAAAGAGAAGTCCAAATATTTAATGATAATATGAAGATAGAACTCCAAAACCCATCTGTCTTTGTTCTCTAAGAAGGAAAGGAGCACAACCCTGGTCTGAATATTTTCTAAAGCTCATGAAACATATAGAAGCAAACCAATCCAGAAGTGGGTCAATTCTTCCGATACAGTTTAGACAATCCTTAGGTCCCAATAGCAGAACCCAAAATATTAAACACACCGAATAAACTTAAGAATACCACAAAATACCACAAAATAGAATTAAAGCATAAGACATGATTGCAACTAGATAAGAAACTTACTCCAGAATTAGGCCTACTATGTGCTTTCTCGTCAGCTATTGAACCATAAAAAAAGACAGGGACAAAGATCTAACCAATATGCAACATCCCACGTGTTTGTCCAATCATATAGATCTATAGATCCATCAACTCAAAACCTCCTGTGCACATGCGCAAAGTCTACAAAGATACAAACTTTATCTTTCTATAAGGCTGAGCAGACGTTCAGTTCTCAATCTTTTTCTGGGTAGTTTGAAAAGTTTAGTTGATGAATGAAAGGAAGAGGAAATATAAGTAGTTTAGCAGATCAACAGCAGCAGAGGAAGTAGATAGACTAGTTTTTACGTTAATCAAACACATCACCACAGTGATTCAACGGAGAGTCTTTGGTGGGACTAATTTTTTTCTGAAGATTAGAAGTTTATGAGAGTAAAAATTTTGGAAGGTCTGGGGTATACTTTTACCCAGCAGACAAAACCCCTGCGGAGAGGAAACCTACAAGAACGATGGATGAATGAAGTTGCCGTGGGCTCCACTCATGAACCAAGCAGGAAGCTGCAGTGCATTTGGAGATTTTAGAAGGTTGGACAAATTTTATATTTTATTATTATCGACTTTAATACCATATTGAAATAAGACTATTATTGGTTCCTCGTTAGCTAATTAATAAAATGTTCAATATACATACATACATACATACATACATACATATTTATATCTATATATGCGGTACAGATACAGGTTGCACTCCTTTGCTTCGCATTTTTTTGCCTACGAATGTGAGATTGGCCTATATTCCAATTATATATTCTAAATGCTTTCTTGAACGGGTGAGATATCCTAAAAAGAGAGATCCTCATTGTTGAATCTTTGGCAGAATTGTTTTTGCACGTAATTAGGGCAAAACCGTTACCATAATAACGACAAGTACGTCTAATTCAGTCGTCAAGGTCACTGACGTTTGACTCTATAAAGGTGCATGTTAGCGCAAGTACACCTTCCCTCAAGTTCGACTCAGAGAGCATAGTACCCCCAAATTCGGCCCAACCATTTGGCACCGAGATTGACATGCACTCTAGCTGTCTACTACAATTAGACACAGTATTCACTACTCCAATTGCGATGCTCGGCCATGCTCTCAAGGGCACGGCCTAAGGCTGTAAACGAGCCAAACGAGCCGAGTATTGCGTTGTTCAAGCTCTGTTCATTTAACTTAGCAAACGAGCCGAGCTTGTTCGTTTATTTAAACGAACATATTTACTTGTTCAAACTTAGTTCATTCAACTCACGAACAACATTAACGAGCCGAACACCTTAAACGAACGATACCACTTACCGAGCTCGAACAGAAAAAGGTGTTCAAGCTCTGTTCATTAACCTTTTATCCGAGCCGAGCTCGAGCACGAGCTCAAACAAACGAGCCGAACAACCGAACGGCTTGGTTCATTTACAGCCCTAGCCGCACGGGCTCTTCTGTTCAGATCGGCTTAACCTGAACATGCAACTGCTAGCAAGCAACACTAGCCTTGCACCAGGACACGTGGCGCCACGTGGCCGCCATATAGCACGAATAACCAACGGAGCAAAACACGTGTCACCATCTCACGGCTCCTTGACATGCAGTGGTTGTCCAAGACATATAAAATGGAGAAAAGGACCCATGACATAAGATGTTGGAGAAAAGGTCCACGAGCGATTATTCATATGTAGAGGTGTTAACGAACCGAATAATAGGTTTTCGATTTCGGATTCGTTTAGCTAAACGAACTGTTTGGCTCGGTTCTTTAGCTAAACGAACTTTAAAATTGGTTCGAATTCGGATCGATAACATTTTAACTGTTTAAACAAACCAAACAGTTCGTGAATAGTTCGTCTCATTTTAGTAAACGAACCCAAACAGCTGTTTGAATTCGGCTCGTCTACCGACCATTACAGAACGAAAACGAACTGAACTCGAACCGAACCCGAACAGTTCGCGAACTGTTCAATTCGTTGAACAACAATATTCATATGGTTAGAATTTTGATAGGTGTTTGTATTTAGAACTTTATAGACTATTTTGAGTGAAAAAGAAAGTCATAAACTCTATAGCTTTTCAACGACACAAATCATTTACAATTTTTTTAAGTTATGAAACCCATTTTTTGATTATTTATAAAATGGTCCGCTCGAAGATTTTGTGAAAGGCCACGGCCTGTATAAAAGCCAGCGCACAAAGAAGAAAACCACGTGTCAGGGGGTGATTAATCAAGAAACGCACGTCGGTTCCATCATTACATCAAACTCAATCCCCTCCCCCTGCCCCCTGCGAATGAGATCCTCTAACCCCCTGACCGCCCACGTGACCGCCCACCACGTGATAGCGGGGAGGGACGGTGAGACTGAATACGGGTGACTCCTATCCAGCCTCACTACCCCCTCTGCTGCCACGTGGTGGGCGGTCGCGAAGGGGGTGAGGGAATGAGGGGGGTCAGGCGATCCTGACCCTGCCCCCTGGCGCCTCCGCATCCAAAAAATATTGGACCCACTTGAAGCAAAATAGAAATCTTTCGGATCTACACAGTTCTAGCCTCAAAATACATTATGGAAGATGCGAATCAAGAGTACAACAGTCTTCTAAGCTGAGTGAAGACTTATGCAGTGATCCACATAAGGTGCCTCTGGAAACCAGGCCTTCGGCTTAACAGCAGTGGAATACCTATACTGTGCGTGTCTCTGAATCGAACTCTTGACCTTTTGGAACAAATTTCAACCCGAATAACAATTGTATTATGCCTTTGGGCATATTGGAATCACTTATTGTGATTGTTTTTATCACAAGACGTTCTCACTGCACTAAGCTTCTGCGTTTACGCAGGGTCCGGAGATAGGTCATATCACTTCATGATCTGTTGTACGCAGTCTTATCCTACACTTTGTGCAAGAGACTGTTTACATGATTCGAAATCGTGTCTTTAAGTTCACAAAACAACAACCTTACCAGTTGTTCCAATGCGTGCCTTCTGTTTTAGGATCATACTGTAAAATTATATTAACACAATGAGGTAAAAGTGTTCTTAGTGTTGGCGTTTAATAGGGTTTTATGATATATATGTAAAGACCTAAAAAATCAAAAAATGGCAGCATATAATGGAGAATTTTGGAAAGAGGAGAATTTTCCAACTCGTGTAAAAATGACCTGTTTGAACATTAATGTTAATTTTTCTGGTGGAACACTGGAACTCAACTGATAATGTCAAAAGTATGTCATGTGTTGATTACATAGAAAATAAGATAACTTTTAAAACTATACATAAAAGATTCGTTATTCCTGAATTTTTTCGAAACTTTTTGAAAGTCTCTGATTTGATAATTTTATTTATCTTCTTTGTCAAAAATTATTTATTCATATAGTGACGCATCATGGAAACTTTTGCTTTTGATAATAGGAAATTATGAACAATATAGCTAAATTCCTTTCGAATTTTTTGTTATATTAACAACGGTTGAGTGTCACAATCAATAAGATAGAGCGAAAAATAGAAGCAATATATAGTGAAATAAGCACATTTCTTATGTATAAATTGTACACTTATTGCAAATATTATAATATATTCTATTTAGCAACAATTATCTGTTATGAAATTGCAACAATTAATTTTAGATTACAAGACTAAATGGTGGGTATAAATAAATGTTACAATTTTAACAGCCATGCAAATATAAAGATAACCGTGGTTAATATGCACAATGCTACAATAACTGTGCAATATATAAATAAGAACCGATAAAAGGCGTTCTCGATGCACTAGATTATCATATTTATACATGATCTGAGTAAAAATCGGATCATTTTACGATCTAATGTACCAGCTTTAATCTATATTTTTTTGTACGGCTGTTTTTACGGCTCGAACGACTAACCCCACGTTCAAAAAATAAATAGGAAGATATGTGAATATTGAACACAAAACCCAGTGCGATTGTTTTGCTTTACAGGCATACAAATTCACTGTTTTCTCCTCTTCAAAATGGGATTCTTCTTCGTTCTTAAACCCAATTTATTCTAATAACCAATCTTCAAATCACATGAAAAATCCCTCAATTTTCCCTGCGACACCGCCTCAGTATTTTTCGTCAATCACCATGATCGGCGGAATTGCTACCGGGTCGCCACCTCCGTCGGCCTCCAACGACGGCGACTTCAATTACGAAACCGCCTGGTACGGCAGCATCCAATATTTGCTTAACATCTCCGCCATCGGAGCGCTGACTTGCCTTCTGATATTCGTTTTGATTAAGCTCCGGAGCGATCACCGCCGCATGCCGGGTCTGACTGCTATTGCTTCGAAGTTGCTCGCCGCCTGGCAGGCCACCTGCCGTGAGATCGCCTGCCATAGCGGAGCGGATGCTGCTCAGTTTCTTTTTATTGAAGGTGGTAGCTCAGCTCTTTTGATTTCCCTCGCGGTTGTCGCTGTTGGTGTTATTCTGCCTCTCAATATCTATGCCGGTAAGGCTTCGTTGGTTGATGAATTCTCGAAAACGACGATTACTCATATCGAAAAAGGTTCGCCTTTGCTTTGGGTTCACTTTATTTTTGTTGTGATTGTTGCTGTTTCTGTTCATTACGGTATAAATGAGATAGAGAAAAGGTTGAAGATTACTAGATTAAGAGATGGATCTGGAAATCCAAGTAATTCTGGTGCAAATTCGAGTGCTATCTTTACTGTAATGATACATGGGTTGCCGATAACGTTAGGGTTTGATAAAACACCTTTGGTTGAGTATTTTCGGCATAAGTATCCTGGAAAAGTGTATAGAGTTATAGTCCCGATGGATTTATGCTCATTGGATGGTTTAGCTTCAGAACTAGTGAAGGTTAGGGAGGGTATTTCGAAGTTAGTGGCGAGGATCGAGTCACGAGGGTTTTTAGATGAAGGAGAGAACAATGAGGATGGAACTGATGCAAGGGGATTTTGGGAGAAAGCACGTAATATGTGGACTAGAGCAATGGATTTGTGTTATCGAGCTATGGATGCTTTAGGGTTCTCTGATGAGGACAGGTTGAGAAAGTTGCAGGAATTGCGGGCGGATTATGAGATGGAGATGGCTGCTTATAAAGAAGGCAGAGCCAGGGGTGCTGGCGTTGCTTTTGTGGTGTTTAAAGATGTCTATGCTGCTAATAAGGCAGTTCAAGATCTTCGGAATGAGAAGAGAAAACGCTTTGGACGATTTTTCTCCCTGACTGAGTTGCAACTCCAAAGGAACCAATGGAGAGTAGAAAGGGCCCCTCTGGCCAGCGACATCTATTGGAATAACTTGGGATCATCAAAATTGACGTGGACGTTGCGTAGAGTGTTGGTTAACACGTGTCTGCTGTTAGTACTGTTGTTCTTCAGTTCTCCTCTTGCTATAATCAGTGCCATTAGCAGTGCAGCTAGGATTATTAATGCTGAGGCAGTGGATCATGCTCAAACATGGTTGGCTTGGGTGCAAAGTTCAAGCTGGTTTGGTTCCATAGTCTTTCAGTTTCTGCCCAATGTTCTTATCTTCGTGAGTATGTATGTTGTGATCCCGTCAATTCTTTCTTATCTTTCCAAGTTTGAAAGGCATTTAACGGTGTCTGGGGAACAAAGGGCTGCACTTTTGAAGTTGGTATCCTTCTTTTTAGTCAATCTTATTCTTCTGAAAGCTCTTCTCGAGTCATCCCTTGAAAGTGCTATCTTGAAGATGGGGCGATGTTATTTGGATGGTGAAGATTGCAAGAGAATTGAGCAGTACATGAGTTTCTCATTTCTGTCAAGATCATGCCTCTCATCGCTTGCATTTCTGATTACTAGCACTTTCTTGGGTATATCTTTTGATTTATTGGCTCCAATACCCTGGATAAAGAAGCAACTTCAGAAGTTCCGGAAAAATGACATGCTCCAGCTTGTTCCTGAGCAGACTGAGGATTACCAACTAGTAAATGGTGATAGAACTGACTTGGAAAGACCTTTGATACCTGAAGCTCTCGCTGCTGGGAGGCCAATCAGCAACGGATATTCACATGATTCTTCACTGGGTGATATTGATTTTCCAGGGCAAGATTTATCTGAATATCCTCCAGTCAGCCGGACGTCACCTGTACCCAAGCCAACATTTGATTTTGCTCAATATTATGCTTTCAATCTCACAATCTTTGCCTTGACCCTCATATATTCTTCATTCGCACCTCTTGTAGTTCCTGTTGGCGCTGCTTATTATGGTTATAGGTATGTGGTTGACAAGTACAATTTCTTGTTCGTGTACAGAGTTCGAGGTTTTCCTGCTGGTAATGATGGGAAATTGATGGACACTGTTCTGGGTATTATGCGCTTTTGTGTTGATATGTTTCTTCTATCAATGTTACTGTTTTTTTCAGTACAAGGGGATACCACGAAGCTTCAGGCAATATTCACACTTGTGTTGTTAGTAGTGTATAAACTTTTGCCTTCTGAAAGCGATAGTCAACAGCCAGCCTTGCTGCAAAATGTTCAGACTATCGACAATGCTATTGAGGGATCCATAGATTACGAGGTTCTTTCAAAACCTACGTTTGAATGGGATATTCCTAGCTTATAGCAATTTCTGCTCATGTGAAATCTTCTTTGTAGAGATACCTGTATATATACATTCATTTTTTGATGTTCCTGGCTTACTTACTGCCTCTGGGGTGGTGTGTCTTCTCATAAACTTTGCTTTCTTTTCAAAGTTAGTTTCGCAGGCTTCACAAACTGTAAGCTATTGCGTAAGTAATTTCGGCTGAATTTCTAGGTTATTCTGTGTGTGACTGTAAAAATATAAACCTGGTGGTTGCCTGTTTGTTACCCTTTTTTATTTTGCGACGGTTTCTTTAGTTTTGGTGCACTGGGGTGTTTTTGTGTTGCCCAAGGGACTTTAAGCACGCATGGATATATGCAAGGCATGGATATAACTTTCATGAGCTATCCAGCCTGTTCTAGTTTGCATTTACAGACTTGAAATAGCTGTATGTACAATACTTGGCGTATCAGTATCGCGTTGTCATAGGCCTTCAACTCAGCTAGAAGAAGATTACATAGACAGCAACGTGATTGGAGGGCGAAACGAGGAAGAGATGATGAAGTAAACTGAAAAACTTGGGACTAAACGAGGGACTGGATTCATCGGACTTCACAGTAATTGCTACCACCTGACCATGGCTGCGTTTCTGGTAATAGAGTTTGATTAGTCTGGTGTTATTGCAATTCTTTCTTCTCCCTTTGGCCTTTACTAATTTCTTCTTTTTGGAAAAAGAAAGAAAGAAAAAGTTATCATTCTTCAAAGTTTTAAGAAATGTGGTTATCTTTATTTTGAAGGAGTTTGTTGAGGTGTTCTTTGTTCATATGCTACCTATTTGAAATGTTAATATACCTATTACATATATAAAACATTTGGCTGTGCAAATGTTACCATTCTTTGACAGAGGTCGATTCATGGACTGGGGAACTATTCAAAATGTAGGAGTTGATACGAGAAGTCGGGAACAAGGATAGTCATATGAAAGAAAATGTATCGTGTGTAGGAAGATCATACAACAACTAACATTACTCTACTGTTTTAGATACTTCCGTCTATGGCAGGTATGAAGGATCGGAAATACGTAACCATACCCGTTATGTTTAGAAATACACATAGAGAGAACCTTATCACTTGACGTGGTGGCTTTTTCTTTGGTAGCAATGGGTGATTGATACGTTTGGAAGATCACAACAATGTCAGTTCCATCATCCTCTCGAAGCGAATTCCTCCAATGGATAAGTGGAGGTACAAATGATTTAATTCGAATCAAATGTTTTTAAAATTTGTCACATTGGCACATAATTAATTTTTTATACAACCAACTTGTTTTCATTTTTGATAATCAACCGTTAATCTATCGTTTGTATTAAACAAATATACTAATATAACGTCAAATCATACATAATTTTTATATGTATTTTAAGTTCAAGTGTGTTCATGAGCTAATAACTCAAGCATTAATATGCTCAATAGTGGCTCATAAAGTATTTGAGCCGAGCTAAATTTGATCTTAAACAAACTAGACGAACAAAAATTTAAATCGAACTCAATCGAGTGCACAATGAAATTAAGTTCATAAACACCAGAAGGATTGCCAATGTCGATGGTTCGATCAAAGATGGAATGACTGTGATAGGCCTTGCTTGCATTGAGACGGAGGCCGACGCTGTTTGCCATTTCGAGGTTGAAGAGCTCGGATCAGGACTTGTCGGACTTGGAAACTATAGGGATGAAATCTTCTTACCCCTTTTTCTTTCACCTTCTTTCCATCGTCCGTCAGGTGACCGCAGGGGAGGTTAGTGAACCTAGATGAGAGGATGCGGAGGAAGAAGTGTATTAGGAAGGGTGAGGGACACGTGACGGGCGGTGGGGAGGGGGTGAGAGAAAAAGAGATGGGAAGATCTCATCCCGAAACTATAGCGGATGATATTTTTTTAGATATGATAATCAGATAAGATAAGAGACGGAAGACTGAGATGGTTTGGACATGTCAAGAGGAGACAGACAACGGCGTCTGTCAGAGCAATTGAAAACCTCACTGTAGAAGGGAAGAGGAGTAAAGGCAGAACCAAAATGACGTGGGATGAGCAGATTAGGCATGACTTACTAGAGCTGCACCTCTCTGAGGACATGGTCCAGGATAGGAATTCATGGAGGCAGAGGATTAAAGTTAAGGAGGGGGTAGACAGGATACAGGCCATCTTAGAGTATACTTAGATGATTAGATAGTATTTGCACTTTAGTTTGACTTCACATATTTTGTTTTGGTCTTATTCTTTCAATTATTTGTGCATGTGCACTATTATGACTATGTTAATAGCGGAAGACTTTTGTACATATTTAAGTTGACTTTGCACTTGTTTGTTTATGGTCTGTCGTTGTTTTATATTATATGTACATATACAAGTTAGAAATATTTTAATATCGGCAGCATCCTGTTTATATTTCTTGAATTACCTCACTAACACACTAGCACATCATAACCGTAGTATTGAGCCGTTTATGTAGGTACATATAGAGCCGTGGGTCTCACTGGAAGCAAACTCTCTATCCCAGGGATAGAGA
This sequence comes from Eustoma russellianum, assembly GCA_036186865.1. NCBI lineage: Eukaryota > Viridiplantae > Streptophyta > Magnoliopsida > Gentianales > Gentianaceae > Eustoma > Eustoma russellianum. Next base: position 44,683,872 of record AP025040.1, read on the forward strand.
TATTGTTTGCCTGCCATTTACCCTCCCCAGACCCTAGCGACAGCTTTTGCTGTCGTTGAGAAATACTGGGTTCGATTGATTGATTGATTGATTGATTTTCTTAGAGTAAACCAAATCTTTAGTCTCGAAGATTTTCACTGTTTCAATCACATGGAGTTGTATGAATGAGGTAAATTAGAAGTTCAGAAGCTTTTTAGATTAATAAAGTGTTATCGGAATACACATAAAAATGCTCTTGTGTGTTAATCGTTTATGTAATATTCTGGCGCGTTTACTTGGACAGCACGGTTAGAACCTAATGAACATATCGACTAGGGCTACGCCCCTGGCAAATCTACTATTTGCTGTGGCGGGTGATTTGATTTGAATTAAAGTACGAGTTTTACCTTTGAAAAAAAAGATTAGCATTCGATTTCAAGACGGGCCAGTTAGAAAGTTGTCCTACTAGAAAAAAAAAAGGAAAGTACTCAAATTTATTTTTTTAATTTTTTTAGAAAATAGTCAAAGTTATTGAGGAGGAGGATTAGCAGTGGCGGAGCCAGGAGTCTCTTCTTGGAGGGGCACTGACAGGCTTCGCCACATGAATACCACCGGTCACCATTTTAGACCGGAAAAACCGACAAAATCTTCTCGGCATATTTTTGTATTATAACATAAAATACGTGAAAGAAAACACATCTACCAACCAATGTACAAAAAAAATAAACAATACACAACAACAATATGCGGATCATAATTATTAAATCAATATATTAATATACATCAATATATACCTTTTATTTGCCTATTATAGGACGAGAAGGAGTTGCCAAAGGACGCAAAAAGGTCCTTCGAGATGATATTGATTGAAATTGTTGCATAATATCTTCATCTTCAAAAAAGTTTTATGCTCAAAGTAACAAAATAAACAATGCGATAGTACTCTCATCCCTTAACTGGTTGCGTAGATCATTCTTGACAATATTCATTGCAAAAAAAATTAGAAACAAATAACTGTCACAAAGGCTAGTGTTTAACAATAGGCATTTGGAAAAGCAAGTTACCTTTTACAGTTTATTGCCTGAATGCTGAATCAATGAACCAATCATATATGGTGTACACAGTTGCTTGGAATGTGTAAAATAGTTTTCACACCGGCAACATCCTACACTAAGGTTTTGAATGCAACCTAAAGATATGTGTAGCTTTCAACTTTGAAATGACTTTAAAACTGAATATTTATCTCTTAATGAATTATTGTTAATCCTGCTTGAGAATTTAATTGTTAAAACGTTTGTTCTTGCTACCCTTCTTGGCCGACACTCAGCTCCATCTAACACCCTAGAAACCGTGCATAAGAGAAAACCCTAATACTAATCATGAAACCATTTGGGAATTGGAAAGGGAATCCACCAATTTGTGTTCCAAGATTTTTCAAATCTTGAATTCTTCCTTCTTGGCCGATTCCATCTTCCAAAATAATTCAAACCTTCATAACAAAAGAAAAACACCAGCAGACACAGTTCAAATTACCAAACCAGATCCTATTCCTGCAAGGAACACCCAAACCGCCGAAGATAAACTCCAAAATATGTGGGGGCTGTCCAAAATGTGTCTAAATGATGTGGAAAACGTGTGTGAATTTGGGTAAAAACCACCAGCAACATAAAAAAAACCTAGCTATTCAAATTGATTGGACACAACTATGGGGACAACTGAAAAGTCAATCGGGTTTTTTAGTTTTAATCTTTTTGTAATTTTTTAAAAAAGTTTTAACCCTTTTTAAATTTTTTTAATATATTTAATAGATCATACTTCCGGTAAGTTTTAGATATATTTTAGTCACTTAACAAAGAATTGTCGAACGCTAAACACTATGTGACTACGTAATAGAGAGTTAGTGTTCTGTCAAGCAGGGACACACTTTGAACTGAATAGCTAAAAATACAACTACACCTACCTATCCATAGAATTTTTTCGCCGACGTTGGGGGGCACGTGCCCCCCAGGCCCCCCTTCCCTCCGCCCCTGAGGATTAGTTATACATCATAATCAGTTTACGTGTTGGTGGAAAAGAAAGGTCAGTTTTCTTCGAATAAACAAGAAAAGAAATTGTGACCGCTTTGACTTTCCTGGAGATTCTAGAAAGTTTGCATACTGCAGGCACTTTAATTTGACTAATTTTATGTTAATCTAATCGATGATTTTGAACATATAACACGTATTGATGGTCGTTCAATCATAATAAAGAAAAAAAATGGAAGTTAGACTTGTAGTAAATGTGGACATAAATTCCTGGTGTGCTTAGTGTCATGTTTCCTCTTGATGGTAGTTAACATTTCATGTAGGCTTTATCCAAAAAAAGGAAAAAACGATAAGTTACACGAGACCAAATAACATATTTAGTTGTGTCTCCATAAGCTAAATAATGAAATCAAGAAGTCAGAAGAACATCATCTTTTTTTTTTTTTTTGATACCGACAAAGAATATGAAAATGAAGATTATAAGAAACGATAAATTACATGAAAGCATTGCAGCTCATGCAGTTACTTACGCCAAGTAGTCAAAATGGCCATTTGAAGACGATCTTTAGAGTAACTGGTAAGATTGATGACTGGTTTAATCTTACATAAACCGTAAGGTAAGACTGTGTACATAAGATCGCGAAACGATCGGGCGTTTCTTCGGATCCTGCGGGAACGCACTTTTTAGTCAAAGTGGCCATTTATCATTATAGAAATTAATGTGATGAGAAGTTGTTAACCGTTCACTGGTACGTTGATATTTTGTCAAACCCCAAAATTAAGATGACAAAGTCCAACATCACAACTACAAAGTTAATATAGTTTCACCACAGTAAACAATCTTGTACATAATTTTACCTCTCAAAATTTATTCACATATGACAGCCGTTTAAAGTTGATGGTTCCGATGTATTAGGCTTTTGCGTTTGTGCCAAACATTAAACAATCTTGTACAGATTCTAAGAGTGCAAAACCATCAACTTTGGTAAAAGGCCAGCATCTTTCATCTACAATTCTAGTTTAGCAGGAGGATTTTCTTTTTTCCAATGCGGTTTAGTTCATCCTCGCAGTAAATTATTAACGGTAAATTTATGTTATAATATCCAACCCAATTAGATTAAAGAGTTGATGACTCAGTTTACAGTAGGCATCTTGTTTGTGTTGTCTGATAAAAAGCTTTACCAATCTACGAGGTCGTTCGATACCTTATTTGCGTCATTCACAAAACTCTTTAAAGCTAGAGCGGTGAATAATTCCCTGATCAAAATATCAGTCTTTTTCTTCTTTTTTTTCCTGTTTGAGCAGACTTAAACACCCAATCTCAGTTGACCTATAATTAGGGGTGTTAACGAACCGAGCCGAACCGAATACTAAGTTTTCGAACTCGAATTCGTTTAGCTAAACGAATAGTTCGGCTCGGTTCGTTTAGCTAAACGAACTTTAAAATTGGTTCGAGTTCGGCTCGATAACCTTATAACTGTTTAAACGAGCCGAACTGTTCGCGAATAGTTTGGCTCGTTTGACTAAACGAACTCGAATACCTATTCGAATTTGGCTCGTTAACAAATAATTAACGAACGAATACGAACCGAACACGAACCGAACTCGAATAGTTCGCGAACGGCTCGGTTTGTTTAACACCCCTACCTATAATATGTAAAGAAACCGCTATTGTAAGTGAAAAACTAACCATTAAACTAAGTGAAAAGAATCTACAGTTGTAAATGTTTGATCACAAGACTTCTTAGTGTTAGAGTTTCAATTTTAACCACTTGTACTACGTGTTATAGTCAAATGTTATTTAATTAAAGCAGGTAAAGTATTTTTTTTAAATACATGTAAAGTTTATTTAAAACTTACAATGTAATTTATGTGACTGGAAGATTGATAGATTGCTTGATTAGTGCAGATATATGGTTGAAATAATGATATGACTGTTCTATTTCTTTCTTTCTTTCTTTTTTTTAAAAAAAATTTCTAGTAGTGCAATAAGGCAAAATCAATTACATTAGTACCATACTTGTATTATTTTACGAAGATATTCATAGTGCAGCAACTTTTTTTTTTAGTGGAGTTGTCAGTCTAAAAGCCAAAGTTGTATTATTACAGCTTTTGATCTTTTCCACTCTTACATGGGAGATTTCTTGTAGCATGGTAGCAAAAGATTGATCGCGAACCCAAAGGCCCTTCACACTTCGGTCCGACGAGACAGCTGAGAAAATGTAAATCAAATACTCATTGGTCTGTTAAGGAAGAGACATAATGTCTACAGACCTACAAGGAGCCCAACCTCAAAACTAGGGCTGTAAATGAACCAAGCCATTCGGTTGTTCGGCTCGTTTGGTTCGGGCTCGAGCTCGAGCTCGACTCGGATAAAAGGTTAATGAACAGAGCTTGAACACCCTTTTCTGTTCGAGCTCGGTAAGTGGCACCGTTCGTTTAAGGTGTTCGGCTCGTTAATGTTGTTCGTTGAGTTAAACGAACCAAGCTTGAACAAGTAAATATGTTCGTGTAAATAAACAAACAAGCTCGGCTCGTTCGCTAAGTTAAATGAACAGAGCTTGAACAACACAATATTCGGCTCGTTCGGCTCGTTTACAGCCCTACTCAAAACCCTTCATTGGAGTAATACTTCATGTACATGTTATATCCTTAATTTGAGTAACTTAATTTGATTTGAATACCATTTAAAAAATTAAATTATTTAATCACTATTCTTATTCTATTCTGATTTAAATATAATTTAAAAAATTAAATTATTTAATCACTATTCTTATTATATTCTTAATTGGTTAACTGATATAAAATAGATAAATCATACAACAACAATATTATCCTATTGCTTCAGAAGCTCCCGTTTATGGCGGGGTATATCGTTCGAATGTACGCAATCATATCTTTGTGTTAGAGATTGTTTTCCGATGACCCAAAATGAAAATTGCATCAAGCTGTGTCGATCAACTGCTACTTCACAATATAAGAAACACATCTAATTTAGTGAGGCATTTTGTTTTATTTCATCATATTTCAAAGTCAAAGAAGAGTGTATCCTTCATTCCATTGGATATGAAAAGAGATAAATCATATATATACTAAATAAAAAGGTAATATAAAAGCTTTTATTACTAAATAAAAGAAAAATTGCAAGCATGGATAGTAATAAAATCTAGCAATTATGTAGTCTGGAAATTATTGGGACGAATTTGATCATTTCTTGTGACATTACTTCCTGACGATGTAAGAAGAACAAATTGTTTAGGGTTTAGGGTAAGAAGAACAAATTTAGGGAATGTTTTCTGCCTATAAAGTTGGTTGAGGAGGGAGTGATTTCAAACTTCAACATCAACGCCGATGGTTCTTCCGACCATCAACCACCAAACACCTCAGCCGTGGACTGACTTTTGTCATCTCATTGCCAATGACTTTTTCAGCTCAACTGATTCCATTTTTCTCACCTTTACTCTCTCTTTCTCCCTCTATATAAACCTATACACAACCCCTTTTTTTTCTCTTGCTATATATAGATACGTATACTTTATAAATCAATTTTTAATGATTCAACTTTATACTTATATTTATTGATTCATTTCTCAGACGTCGCTGACAGAAGAATCAGTTCATTTGTTTCTCCAGTGTACAATAATTCAATGGTTTTGGTTTGTGAATATGGGAAATTCTCTAATTCAAATGGGATTTGTAAAAGAGTTGTCTTTTTGGGTTTCTTGGTGACCCTTTTTAGCATAAAGAGATGTGGAGCTTTGGGGAATTTCGGATTTGATATTCATCACAGATACTCGGAAGCGGTAAGGGGTATTTTTGGCTATGATAGCTTGCCGGAAAAGGGTTCGCCGGAATATTACTCGGCTATGGCCCAACGTGATCGGCTTGTCCGTGGCCGCCACCTTGCCGCCACCAGACCTGCCCCTGTTACTTTTGCTGATGGCAACGATACTGTGCGGATTAATGGTCTCGGATAGTGAGTCTATGCTCTGTCTCTAATACTAATATCTTTTTGCCATTTTTGGGTATCACTTATGTACTAGACTTATTTTCATTTGCTTAAGTTTTTTTCTTTATCTTTATTCTTTTAATGTAAAACACTGTCTAGTAATAGACTCTTTGATGTTATTGATCAATGGAACTTTGCCTTGTGACTGTTAATAATTGAATTCGACAGGAATATCTATTGGGCATGTTTGATTTTAGTGGTTCTTGGCTGTTTAAGTATTCAAGAAATTATAGCTGGAATTGTCCTCTTGTCTTCAGCTTTTATCGTCTATTCTTTTAAATTTTTATCTTCAGTCCAATTGTTAGAAAAATGTTACTCACCTGGTGATAATTAATGATTCTGTGATTATAATGGGTTTGGTTACTGGCAGTCTGTTTTGTAAATAATTTATTTGCTCTGATGACCGTGCTTATGGAAAATTTTCAGCTTGTATTATGCAAATGTCTCCATAGGGACACCTGCCTTGTGGTTTCTGGTTGCACTTGACACTGGAAGTGATTTGTTCTGGTTGCCTTGTGATTGTAGCAGTTGTGTTGGTTCCTTGGTGACCAGATCTGGACAAGTATGTTTTATGTGTTTTTCTTTTGTCTTCTGTACAATAAATTATTGGTCCCAAAAACACCATTGAAGGACTTATTTCCTGTAGCATGCTATACAGATAGGCATATTAAAGCACCAAGGAATTAGTTTCTCTTTAAGCTTTCTTTAAAAAAATAATAATAATTATACTGAAGTCAAAATTTTCCTCTGGTTGAAATGAAATTTATATTCCTAGAGGACTATCTGAATACTTGTCAAGTTGTCTATTATTCTTTATGCTTCAAAATATTCTTAAAGTCCTAACATGATCATCTGTGAAGATGTGTATAGCTAAGATGAATTCGTAGTTTCAGAAGATATTTTTAGTTTAGAACTTCCAGAACAACAGCCGAAATGAATATTTGTTTAAACTGTTATTGTGTCAAAGGCTATGATTCCATGGTAAATGTGCTTTACAGATTTAGTTTTAATGGAAGTTCCATTTTTCACATTTGGTCTTCTATGAACTTCATTTGTTTGGATAGGCACCAGCCTTTTGTGTCTGTCTATGTGTTATGTGACAAATACGTGGTTTACTTTATCTGAGAAAGGAATGACTACTTATACCTACTCGTTAGTCACCATAAAATTGGTGTTTGCCCTTGGTCTAATTTTCTCTGTTTTTCCTTGTCTTGTTCTGTTTGAGCAGCAAATAGATCTTAATGTATATTATCCAAAGGCATCATCCACCGGCAAGGTAGTCTCCTGCAACAATCCGACATGTGGTGCACAGTGGGCCTGCTCTACTAGACGAAATGCTTGCGCTTACCAAATCAATTATCTGTCAAGTAATACTTCATCTACAGGCATATTGGTGGATGATGTTTTGCATTTAGCACAGGAAGATAGTGATCAGGAGGTTGATGCAACAATTACACTAGGGTGCGTATACATGTTCCAATCTTATTATAGATACAGTTGTTGTTTACTTTTTCAGAACCAAAGCTAAGTGTTGAACAAAATTGGTAAGTTAATAGCGATACTGATTTGTTTTCGGCATTCCAGCATAATCTTGTTTGTCAACTTATAGTAGTCCAAGGTCAATTTGTTGTGTTTGCTTTCTTCTTTGAAGTTGGCTATCCAACCGGACCTTTTAATTAAATAATATTTTCTGGGTTCTGCCTAGTCGAGGTTTTATCCTATTGCAGTGCCCTGGATCCTGAATTATAGACCATTGATGTAGCTTTGATGATGATCTCAAATATTGGTAGCCAATTTATCAACTTTCAGATTTTCTGTATGTCCAGTTGAGATGGATTTGTTTTCATTTTGATGGGCTATTGTCATGTAACATGCATCCCCTTGCCAATTCCATATTTATTTGATATATTCTGCATTCACTTTGCCATTTTCTGCTTTTTCTGTTTTTACATGAGTTCTTCCTATGTTCTTTTTTCCTGTTTTTCACCCTCAGGTGTGGGGTCATACAAACTGGAGGGTTTCTGAACGGGGCAGCTCCCAACGGCCTCTTTGGGCTAGGAATGGATGGTATTTCGGTTCCTAGCACATTAGCTAGCCAAGGGTTTGCCTTAAACTCGTTTTCTATGTGTTTTGGACAAGATGGAATTGGGAGAATCGTCTTTGGAGATAAAGGGGGCTCTCATCAAGGACAAACACCTTTTAATATTTATCAACCCCAGTAAGCAGCCATATTGTTACTCCACATTAACTTCCTTTTTCTCAGCTTAAATGTAGAAGAGCCCATCTGAGCATATGGAATAACTGAGCTGTACTAATTATATTTCCCCCCTCTATACTTTTCTCAGCCTTACTTATAATATTAGCTTGACTCAAGTTGCTGTGGGGAAGAACATTACTAGTCTCAGTGATACTGCTGTAATTTTTGATTCTGGAACCTCATTCACATATCTGAATGACCCTGCATATTCTGCCATTGTTGAGAATGTAAGTCATGTAGGGAGTTGTTCTGTATTTGTGTATTATGTGCATTCACCATTCTCAACCACATCTAAATATCCAGTATATTGCAGTTCAATGCGGGAGTACAACAGCCCCGTCACGCTGCTGATCCTCAAATCCCATTTGAGTGCTGCTACGACCTCAGGTCTGTTTCATCAGGAGAATGTTACTTTTCTCATATGTAGTACCCCCCCCCCCCCCCGGTCCCGGCGCTAAACTAAGGAAGCATGAAGGGACTGACTCTTCTTGCGCTTGCAGTGCTACAGAAACAACGATTGAGGCACCTTCTATGAATTTGACGATGAAAGGTGGAAGTCAGTTCTTTGTCAATATGCCATTTGAAGTATTTCCTACTAAGGTGCCAACTTTTTAGCACAATGAGGCTTGTCTCCATACTTTTTTTTTCTTGGATCTTGAAAGTAGTAACACTAGTGACTTGCAGGGGGGTGGATATGTATATTGCTTGGGTCTTCTCAAGAGTGAAGATATAAACATCATTGGGCGTAAGTACCTAAATTTTGACTAGTTCCACAGCGTAACGTTGACAAGTTTATTTACCGCAGTATCTTTCTATCTTGTTATATATATATATATATATATATATATATATATATATATATATATATATATTTCGTGCTCTACTTGAGTGTTAAACCTTTCAATCATTATGCAGAAAATTTCATGACTGGTTATCGACTAGTCTTCAATCGTGAAGAGATGGTTCTAGGCTGGAGCCCATCTAACTGTTGGTTCCTTTTCGTTCTCTCCCTTGTTGTTTTTTTGTTATAACCTAAACTCTGTGCTTGCATGTTTGTTCTGCGTTTTACGCGTGAAAAAGTGCATGGCGTTTGCAGCATATCACAGGCAAGGCAAACCTGAAGTATCATGATGAAACTCTTCTTTTCAGGTTATGATGCTGTGCGAAATAACACTGGATCAAACACATTCCCCATAAACCAGCAAAATTCGACAGAAGCTCCTTCTCCGTCTTCTGTTGTGCCGGAGGCAACGTCTGGGAAGGGTAATGGTACTCCGTCGTCGAATACTACTCCATCCCTACCCACTTCACGGAGTTTGGCTCCAAGTTTGAATTCCTTCACATCCGAATTCTTGATTTTTGTCGTGTCATTCTTAGGTTTCTATCATGCGATTCTTCTTGAGTACTGAGATGAGGAATAGCTTTTGTAGTATTAGCAGAATAGATATACTTTAGCTACTTCAATAGTATCCTGTGGATTTATAGCTTGTTACACACCTGGTGTATTTATTGTAAATAATCGTATCTCATTTTTGGAAATTTTATGGAAGTTATCGTTTTTTTACCCTAATCTTTTGCAACAGTCAGTCAATAGTTAAGTGTATGTTGAGAGCGGCATCTGGAGTGCTGCGTGACAAGAATTTCTCAAATAAATTAAAGAAGTTTTTTTATAGGGTGGCAGTGTGGCTGACAATGTTATATGGAACAGACTGATGACCCATCAAGAGGACACAGAAGATGGAAGTGTCAGAGATGATGATGCTGAGGTGAATGTGTGGGCATGCAAGGTTAGACCGGATCAAATGAGGTATTTAGTAAAAGGTTAGAGGTGACTAGTGTAACATATAAGATAAGGGAGGGATGACTGAAATGGTTTGGGCATGTCAAGCGGAGATATACAACGACGTCTGTCAGAGCAGTTGAAAGTCTTATTATAGAGGGGAAGAGAAGTAAATGCAGACCAAAATTGACTTGGGAGGAACAGATTCGGCATGACCTACTAGATTTGCACCTCTCTGAAGACATGGTCCAGGATAGAGGTTCATGGAGACGGACAATTAAGGTTAACAAGGTTTAAGTAAGAGATAGAGGCACCTTAGAGTATATTTAGAGGTTTAGATATTATCTCAACTTTATGTTGACTTTGCACTTTTTTGTGTTGTCTTTGTCTTTCATTATTTGACTATGCAGGTATATATAGCACGAAACCATCTGAGGAATAACCAGAGATGCCTGCTTGTGCCCTTTGGGCCGGAGTTTTCACTTCTTGTTCTCTGGATCCTTCTTCCCATGAGGAGCAATTCTTATAATGACATAAACTAATCTGGAATGACAGGTTTCCAGCCATCGTTGCAATAGAGAATTCTCGCTTCATTAGCAGATATCGCTGCCGTCCATATTGCTCCCTCAGCCTAGCAGTATCGTCTTAGCAGACCTGTTGCTTGTGTGGTGTCCCGAGTTGCGAGCATTGGCAATCCTGTGCGCAAGGCGCATGATGCTCTTAAGCAGAAAAGTTATGCAGAAGATATAAAGTTGCTATGCGGCAATAGAAATCATGAATTCATCACTGAAACAACAATAAAGAAGTGCAAACACGTAAAATTGTCACATATGTGGCTAGGCCGAAGCATCACGAGTCATAAAAACAACTTGTGGGCAGTTCAAAATATGTCAGGCGGAACAAATACCTTCCAAACTGAGGGACTGTGAATCCCAAGCCTATACTGGCAGGTTCGGTGCGTCACCTCCGGCATTTTTTCGAACCTCTATAGCTTAACGTTACTACAAACAGCTTCTGGGCATTACAACTTCAACAGAAAAGCGTAGGAAGAACTGCTGTTCGATCCTAATTAAAGACCTACTCTCCTGCCAACTCCATGGCCTTTTAATTAAAGACCTGCTCTCCTGCCAACTCCATGGCCTTTGTTCACTACTTGATAGCAGCTGCTCCGGTACAATCTTCCAAGCCTCGGTCGAAATTTCTTGAGTCCTACACCATCATTTTCTCCCTCAAAGTCTCTTATTTCATCCGCTTTCTCCGCTTTCTCTGCTTTTTCCTCCCATAAGTTTAAAGTTCCCAAGCTCTCCGTTTTTTCCATACTTCACAGAAGCCTCAAAGGTAACCTCTGACGCTTTCTTTTTTTATCCAACAGTTGCATGACTTTTTTTTTGTGTGTGTGTGTGTGTGTGTGTGTGTGTGTTAAGACTGTTTTAACTATCCTTCAATTCACATGTTGCCAAGTATTTTCTGGATTCTCGTAGTTTTTCACCGTATTGTTTGCTACATTCCCGGTTATCATGGCAAGTCCCCAGTATTAATTTGTAATATTAAAGGGATGAGTGGTTTGCTAATATTGATGAGTAAATTCCACTTGTACCTGCAACCATCAGGCTGAAGCCCTCCTCTTGCCTTTGTTATTATGATATTCCAGCTTTCCCCAGAGCTAACTACTTGTTCTTTCAAAAGATTAAGGCGAAGTTTTAATGCAGGGTGGAAGTAGCTGTATCCTGGTTTATAGAATGCTGAACGAGCCTCCTGTTTGTAATTTAAACCGTCTTTCCAGCCATTTGTTTGTTAATTGATAGTAATCATGAATTTAAGTCGTTGGCATATTGAAGATAACAAGGAAAATTAAAGTATATTGGTTTGATAGTGCCTTTCTTTTGTTGGTTATGCACAATGAGATTTAGTAAGGAGGCGACTTTGTGATATAAGCTATCTTTATTCAACCGTTACTTACATAGGACTTACTACAACTCACACGAATCAATTGTGGAGGGTAAAAAAGGGTTCCGTCTTTGAGGAATTATGGTTTGTCGGTTCATTTGTTGTTATCGTGAGCCTCATGTTTGTTCATTTATCAGGATGTCATCTTCCTGATAACTTTGATTACAAGCGGTGCAGTCGGCTTGAGTATGACGTGTCATCCTGTGACTTAAACTTCACAGTTGGGATTTTAGTAAAAAGCTTGTTTCCAAATATTGTTTTGCTTCTTAAATACGGTGTATATTTGGTTTTAGACATCATAAATGCGCATGTAGCCAGGTATTTGTTCCATTGTTGACAAGTGTGCTCTAAATATTCAGTCAGGGCAAACCCGCAGGAATCCTGCATCGTTCCAGTGGCAGAGTCTTTTTCCCCGTTCAAACATCTGCTTTTACCAATTACAGACCGAAATCCTTATTTGTCTGATGGAACTAGACAGGTTTGCTTCAAACTTAAGCCATCGTTTACCTAGCTATGCTCGACTGTGGTGAGCTAAATTATCTCATTGCATCAGATGCTAGCCTTATGTTGAAAAGTGACTTGCACAGAACGTAACTTTGCATCACAAACTGAGGCTTTATGTTGTTCCTTTAATATATGGAATGGATTAAAAGCACATCCATTGTTCAAATGTCATGTACAATCTGAATAATGTGGGAAAGCGTTGAGAAATGGACATTCTTGACCTTGGAGTCTATTGATAGCCTTGAGAAATCTGGCGCTGTTGACCACCTGGGCTTCTATTCTTGACTAACAACGAGCCTTGTTTTTGTTGAATGTACCGACAAGGCATGTTACCTTACATTTCATTAATTGGTTACCATAAACTTCTTAAGTTCAGACGCTGCATCAAACTCTAATGATATTTTGTCTTAGTTTGACAAAGCACAGGTTTTCTTTTTTCTTTTCCCCTCTTTTACTTGACTTTCACTTTCCATGCTTCTTGAAAGTTTTAAGCTTCCGTATCAGAATTTGTGTTGTTCATGGTGAACATATTTATATTTGCCTAAACCAACAACGAAGCCACAGCTGCTAATGCTAAATATAATTCTGAAAGTTGCTGTTTACTTAAGGGCTTCACCTCCTGCTCTTCTCTTATTGTTATGTCATGTTATAGGCTGCAGCAACCATCACATCTCTGGCAAAGACCTATGGATCTGAGATAACGGTTGTAGGTAAATAAGGCGTTTGCTTTTATTCACCGGTGAGACTAGTAAGGGTATAACAGTTCAAGATAGCTTTTGTGTTCTCTATACTTTTAACGGGTTATTGGGCTTTATGGTCTTTGTAGTCATTGATGAAAAGGAGAAAGATTCATTTCCAGAGCATGACACCCAACTTTCAAGCATTCGCTGGCATTTATCTGAAGGTGGGTTGATAGTCTGATTGTCCTTGTTTGGTTTGGGTGGCTGTTAGTCTGGGTAATTTTTGATCTAATGAATATCTGTGACGTCTCAGGCCATTCCAGTTGAGGTGTCCTGATATGCACATTCTTATTAAGTTATCCAACCATTTCAAGCTATTTCTGGTATAGATAGCCTGAGCAGAATTCGCATATTCAACTTTCATGAGGCTGATCTATTCTTTGCTGCCTAAGAATCTGGCATTTAGTTGCTACACTGAAGTTTATAGTCTAGGGAACACTAAATATCTCGAGATTTTTTATTGTCATGTAGGTCTAGCATTCATCTTAATTTACTTCATACTCGTATAATCTTTTCCAACCCACCCTCCAAAAAAAAAAGAAAGAAAAAAAAAGCAAAGAACAACAACATTTCTGTAATGCGTAGAGACTCCCGTTTATGGTAGGGTAAAGGGTTCGGATGTATGCAACCTTGTCTATGTATTGAAAATACATAGAGGTTTTTTTCGGATGATTCATAATGAAAATTGCGTCAATTATTGTGTCAATCGATGGTTACTTCACATCACAAAAAGCGTAGACAATTTAGTGAATTATTTTGGTTTATTTCATCAAATTCCAAAATGCAGAGAAAGTATCTATTGGGACAAAAATGAAAAAGGAAAGACAAGGGAAAAAAAGGTTTCGGATGACTCATAATGAAAATTGCATCAAGTATTGTGTCGATCGACGATTACTTCACATCACAAGAAGTGCCGACAATTTAGTGAATCATTTTGGTTTATTTTATTATATTCCAAATCAAAAAGAAAAAGTGTCTTTAAATCTATTGGAACAAAATTGAAAAAAGAATCACAGCTAATTTAGTGAGTCATTTTGCTTTATTCCATCATATTCTAAAGTCAAGGTTAGAAATGGAAAGAATTTAATGCTTCCAAATGCAACCAATCACCAGAATTGCTTGTGACGTGCTAGCAGTACTTGCGTTTCCATAATGGTACCCTCTCAGATGCTTTCCAGTCTCGAAATGTTTTTTTTTACTCGAAACGGATCATTCTATTAATGGGTCAAACTGGCCAAAAACAAATTTACAAACATCATAGCCCAACGGGCCCTGATCCCCAAGACAGCATGCCAATGTTAAACCCGCCTTCTAGAACCTTTACCTACCGCTGCAATTTACAAAATCAAACTACCAACTACCACATTAATTTCATCATTAACATTTCCACTCCTCCGTGTTTACACCGCCATCCCACATTCAATGCAACCAGCTGCACCACCGTCCCCCTCCTTCACTTGGACTGCCATCTCCAGCTATGCATGGCCGTCCACTCTTTGATCCACGGGATATCATCCTACTCCTTTCTTTTCACAGCTCATCACTATCTCACCCCTAGATGCCAGAATCATCCGATGCATCTCAGATGGTGGGGGATGGTGTGGCACCGAGCCATGCACCACCCTATTCCTCCACCACCAAGCCGCTAACACCCCCTCCCTAAATATGTATTAGTCACGAAATGTTTTTGTGTTATTAGTCACCCAACCCTTGCTTAACCGATCACCGTTATGAGCAAGTGCTATGCTAATTTGGCTTTCAGGACAGTACTTCAGATGGTACTTAAGTGATAGATCGAATCTTAACAGCTGCAATGTGGATGTTTGTGTTCTGCTGTCAGTTCTTCATACCAGAACGTATTTGGACTCATACACCTTGTGAACACCAAGTCCGGGGTCTCTCACCTAGAAGACCGTTGAGTGATTTGATTTGCATTCTTTACGAAGCTTCTCGAGACTGGGGTGATAGAAACCTTTGGAGAGAGCTAATTTGTCTTTCATGTATGTGGTCCGCAACATTTATCTTTCCAGCCTAGCAGCTCGGTTAGTGTTTACCAGACCAGTGTGATTAAAGGTAAGTTATCTTGTCAATCGTGGACAAGAAGTTTATAGACTACTCTTGCACTAAAGATGTCCATCCAAAATGGAAAACGTGGATTATGTTTCACTAACTTGGAATATAGACGTTTTCCATTGACAAGAGTGATTATTGTTTCTTTTGAAACAATCCAACATCACATGTCAAAGGTTGACTTTACATATTTTGGCTAAATATATATATATAAAGACTATAAATATGTAATTCGTTTCTCAAAACTTGTTAGAGATGAAAACCACACTTTTAAAATTTATTGAATGATAAATCTGAAGGAGCCTATAAAGACTACCAAGTTTGAACCTATATGATTTCGTACTTAGAACTTGACAGGATTGATATTTTTCTTTTTTGAGAAACAGGATTGAGATTCACCTTCTAAAATTGGAGATAGGATCTCCTCATCTAAATTCTCTCACCCCATGCGTCACCATACGACACGTGACATCAAGGAGGGGTGGTGAGGCTAGATGAAGGTCACCCGCTTCTAGTCTCACTACCACATCCTGCTGTCACGTGTCGTGTGGTCATGAAAGGAGTGAGGAGATTGAGGGTGAGGGGATCACAATCCCTAAAATTGATTCATTTTAGAAAAAAGTGATCTCCAGCACTGGGAGAAGCTAGACTTTTCAGAAAACCTAATCGTTTCTGAGAGGAAATCTCATAGTTTATAAATTTAATAATGGTTTTTCTGTTGAGTTATAGTGGGTATGGTTGTTGTTGTTCTACCCAATAAGAAAAAGTTAAAAAGAAAAACTTAACTTGAAAAGTAATTGCCAGCGAGATAAAACTATTTTATTTATTAAAAAAAATCTTTTTGGGAGAAACTGAAAATCATAGTACCAAAATCATTCCAAAGAAAATGTTATAGTACCGATTATGTTCTTTCCCGTCGGTCGGTCAATCAATCATACCTAGTATATTTCAACCACATCAAAAGCTATCGTTCTGGTCTAGGGAAGTTGAACGGCAGACAAATAATACTTCTATCCCAATGGATAGAGAGTTTGATTCCAGTGAGACTCCCGACTCTATATGTACATGCATAAATGACACAAAAATAGGAATATGATGTGCTAGTATGTTAGTGAGATAATTCAGTAAACACAAATAGAAAGCTTTCGATATTAAAATGCTCATAAACGTGCATATGCACATAGAGTGCAAGACAAAGATAGAAACAAAAACAAAAACAGTGCAGAGTCAACCTAGAGCATAGATAGTAACTAAGCCCCTAAGTATACTTTGAGGTATTCCTATATCCTGTCTAAACTTTGTTAACCTTAATCTTATGCGTCCATGAACTCATATCATGGACCATGTCTTCAGAGAGGTGCAAATTTAATAGGTTATGCCTAATCCGCTCATCCCAAGTCAGTTTGGACCTGCCTTTACTCATCTTTCCCTCTACAATGAGGCTTTCAACTGCTCTGACAGACGTCGTTGTCTGCCTACTCTTGACATGCCCAAACCATCTAAGTCTCCCCTCTCTTATCTTATCTAATATACTAGCCACCTCTAACATTTTCTGAAACACCTCATTTCTGATTCGGTCTAGTCTTGTATGTCCACACATCCACCTCAGCATCCTCATCTCTGCCACTTCTATCTTCTGCGACTGTAGCCTCTTGATGGTCCAACAATCTGTTCTATATAACATTGACAGTCGCACTGTCACCATATAAAATTTCTCTTTAATTTAGTTGAGAAATTCTTGTCACATAGCACCCCTGAGGCCGCCCTCTATCTACACCAGCCTATTTGAACTCGGTGTGCTACATCACTATCAATGTCTCCATCCTGTTATACAAATGATCTTAGGTACTTAAACTTACTTAAGTACCATTTGACTTCGATGATGAGTTGACTATACACAAACTCAAGCACCTTATACTAAATATCTAAAATACATTACTTATACAAGGAGGTAAATAAGACGATTTGGACGTGTATACTACCTTGCCCACCTCTATGTGACGATGTATTGTCTTCCGTACGACTTCAAAGCGATACATGACACTCTTGTGACACCTAAAAGAAATCTTTCTTTGGGTATGAGAAATAAGTTGAAATTGTGTGTTAAATAATTTAGTTTTCCGATGAAGAAAATGATCAATATGCACTTATTAGTTTTAGCAAAAAGAAGAAAAAAGAGATTCACATCATGTGAATAGAGAACATGGTTGGCGTGGTGGTTCAGCACCTCGTCCTTTAAGCATGTGGTTGGGGGTTCGATCCCCGCTCATGTGAATAGAGCAAATCATTTGGCCAGTCCCCTACCACTTTGTGTGCTGACCGCAGGGACGGATGATTAGTCTTCTGGCTTTCGGCTGGGAGGATACCTCGGGGCAACCCATTAAAAAAAAAAGAAGAAAAAAGAGATTCACATCAGTTTTAGCCAGTAGCCGCTACATGAATACAACAACAATATTACCTTATTGTCTTAGAGGTTCCGCCTATGGTGGGGGTATGTGGAGTCGGATGTACGCAATCATACCCATGTATTAGAAACACAGAGGTTGTTTCTCGATGATCTATGATGAAAATTGCGTCAAGCTGTGTCGATCAAGTGGTATTGCACTATAAGAAGCGTAATCAATTTAGTGAATCATTTTGATTTATTTTATTATATTCTAAAGTAAACGAAGTATGTGTCATTGATTTTATTGAAAGAGATGAATACTTAAATAAATTGATAATTGATAGTATCCAACCGATTAAACCACCTGTGCTATCTAACAGTTGAAATGCCGTATGGTTTCTTGAAGAATATAGAGTATCAAGGGCAAGGGTGCAATAGGTCCATCCCTACTAAACTGAATATGCAAATACCACACACCAAGAACCACTTCATCATCATCATCCGTATCCAGTATATCCCAACGACGGCAGAAGCTATTGCTAGGATCTGAAAAGGGTAAATGGTAGTCAAACAATACCTCTGTCCCACACACCAAGAACCATTATGGAAGATTTATTTCCATAAATCCCTGATGTGCTAGCGTCCTTTTTTTTTAATTGTTTCTATGATGCAGGCAGTAAACTCTTGATGATTATGGATCAAATCATACCATTTACATTCTCGTAGGAAAAATGTTTTCCATCCGTATGAAAGCTAAATGATTGATTAGCTCATAAATTTTCATGCATATTACATTTCCAGATCTTATACGGTTTTATATATATAAAAACTTCATAAAACGTTCCCTTTTCTGTTAAATGATATCAACAAATTTATGAGATATAATAATTTAATAATCCAAAAGTGAAACAAAATGAAACCATGTGTTGGAAGTAAGTAAATAAAGAAAGAGGTTGAGCACGTGGTTGAATTGGTATTCAAGTCATACATTGTATTTAAGAAAATAAATAGGCCTCTATATCATAATTCAATTAGTATTCGTATTAGAATATTTTTTAAAAAGGTACATATTCTAACCAAAACATGCATAGTGTGAAAGCAACACTGTTATTTGATTCTGAAGGCTAAAAACTTAATCCGACTTAATTGGTAATGGGTTATAGACTGAGTTTCCAGTAGACTTAATATGCAAGTCATCTGGTAATACTTTACTAACCTAAAAAACTGTTGGATTCTTAATTTATGTTCATGGAGATAGATAGTGGGGCAAAGAGAAAGAGCCACGATACGATGGGGATGAGATCTCCTTAACCCCTTTTTCTTCACCTCCTTTCACACCGCCCGTCACGTGGCAGCAAGGGAAGGTGGTGAGGATAGATGAGGGGTGGAGAGGAAAAAGGTGTATGAGGAGGGGTGAGGTGAGGGACACGTAACGGACGGTGAGAAGGAAAGTGAGAGAAAAAAGGGTGGGGAGATCTCATCCCGATACGACGTGGCATGAGTAGGTGGCCGTGCAAACAATTACTCCGTAATTCGGACTTGCTTTTCTGGGACGCAGACAACTGTTGAAAGCCAATGGAAAAGCCCTTCCTTATCAGACTACCCAGACTTGACACCTGTCATCCCTGACTACGACTATACGCTGCCCTTCGCCCACACCGTCCTTCCCCTTCTCTACGCTTTACCTTCCCTTCGGCTGAAGCTTCTTCAAAATAAAATTTGTCCTTATTAGTGTATTAAGTATAATCATGATTCGATGATTTGATGATTTGATAATTATGATTGTGTTTTAGAAATATAAACTTACTCAATAAATTATTACTAGATATGTCATCTAACTTATACCGATGATGTTGATACATGTTAAATCTAACCGTCTTTTTAATGAGTTATGTTTGAGGTGCGTAATTTTTTTTGATATACTCTATATATATATCGAGTGATGTGTTCTAATGACTACATGCTCAAGCACAGCTCAAGCCAACGTGGCGATAGAGATATACTATCTTCACCTGTATTGAAAGAACGGAAACTTTGTAATTGAACGCCCTTACTCTAGAAAAGTAGAAACTAATGTCGATTGAACTTTCACCAGAAAAATGATCTCCTGTTTAAATATCAGATGTATTAACACTAAACAATGGCTCGTTGATCTCCTTCTCTCACTCTCATGTACAATTTTATTATATTTGAGCCATTAAAGACCCCATGACTTAGTATCAGCCGTACCCCTATATAGGAGCCGCAAACATGTGTTGTTCGTGTTTTTTGGATTTCGAGTATCAAATTACTAGACCCATACCTAACCCATTTTATTCGTGTGTATGAAAGTAGATACCCAAATTTGTACATGTCAGGTTTTGTGTCGTATATCAGGTTTTGTGTATTTTTCAGGTATTTTCAGGTTTTGTGTATTTTTCAGGTTTTATGTATTTAAAATGACTACTGTTATAATGTATCATTGAAACAACAATGTAGGGACGACGGAGGTAATTGTGAGGGTAAAAAGGAAGGGATTAGGTTTTAGGATTTTCGTTTGTTATTTTATAATTTTTACTTTAATAATTATAATTTATATTTAAAATACTGTGTATGACGGGTATAAATGGGTAACCCGTGGATATACCTGGTCACGACCCCCTCTTAGCGGGTAAGTTTCAGGTCTTACCCGATTTATACACGAAACATGTCAAGGTTATATCTATACTCACGAGGAACGTGTCAGGTTCGAGTCTGAGACTGCCACCTCTACCCCTACATGTCTAGGGTTTCTTATTTTTTTTAAAAAAAATTCTGATCTTAGTTTGATTATTTATCTTCAACAAGGAACTTTTCTCTTAAGTTTTTGTTTGATCCAAAACTTGAACAATAATTTTATCTTAAATATACATTGACTAGTGACAAATGGAATAATCACGAATCTCACTTTTTCTTGTGTGGGATTTTATTACACTTCAGTTTGCACTTATATTCTTTTACCATAATCAATAATTTACATTCTTTAAATTTTATATTAATACGACTCGGTACCGATTTGAAATGGAAGGCTCGTAATATCTTACCGTAGCACAAATAATAAAACAACACATAATCGAGTTAGAGACATTATTGGCCTCAAAGCATATTTCAGTTGGTATTCGTGTTGGAAGTTACTCCAAGAAATATATGGTTCGATTCCGAAGACACGCGCAGTTTATATATTTCACTGCTGTCTGTATCAAAAGCCAAGTTTGCAGTAGACACCTGTGCGAGCTCCTTGTGTATGACTTCTCTCCAATCTAGAAGGCCGCTGAGCTCCTGATTTGTATCATCCACAATGCACCTTAAGAATGAGGCGATAGAGACCCTCAGAGTCAGGATATGATTTTTTCTTACGAGAGTTGGAGACATTATTCCTATGTATTCGAGATATTAAAAACTAAAAAGGTTATAAGTTGAATATATTAACTTAAATAATTTAAGGATAAACAGAGAGCACTAAAGAAGGGATAGCATGACAAAAGTTCGTACTACAATTAGTAACACAGCTAAGTTTAAATGGCGAATAAGCTTTTCCAATTTCAGTGCTGAGCAAACAGGGAAACCTAAAACGACCTAAAAATACTGTGAAAAAATTGGGGAATTCATTACAACAAACGTAAAAGGGGGGTTGGGATCTCTTCACCCCCACTTTCCTCACTCACTTTGTGACCACACGACACGTGCCAGCAAGGGAGGATGGTGAAGCTAGATGAGGGTCACCTGCATCTAGCCTCACCATCCTCCCTTGCTGCCACGTGTCGCACGGTCACACGTCACCGTACTCCCTTGCGGTGAGGGGATCCTATCTCCGTAAAAGGGGTCTATTTCTTTCCCATTTTGGTGCTAACTTTTGTTTTGGTATTTTTAATATTACAGACCACAACGTTTGACAAACATGTTGTCTTACCCTAACATGGTATTACTATTTCCTAGGACTCTGTCGGTGAACGAGGAAACAAACAACCAGACAGTTTTCTATATTTCTATATACTGTAATAGTGTTTATAAAATTTCTTGTGATGCTGTTTAATGAAACTTCTATGATGATTTAAGATCATTGTTAAAAAATTACATACTTAATAAAAGTTAACGTACCAAAAAAAAAAAGCAAAGAGATTAAACAAATCCAGTTTACGCCTAGTGGCCCTATTCAGATTAACTTAATCAATTTAACCTTAAGCAAACTTACTTTTTCATGTTCTCTAAAAATGAAAGTAGAACATGTTTATTAATGTTCACCAATTGATTGTAATCAATTTAGTCACCCGAAATTTTTAAAGGGGCAAATTTAAATATTTGCATAAGAAAACTCTAACCAAAGTATATTATATTCTCAAATAACTAAAAATAGGAATTCTCCCCCAACCTACCGTTACTTAGGAACATTACTAGCTGGTGGTTCATGTTTCCATTTCCAACCGAGTCAAAGACACAATCTTCTTTGATTTCGGAATATGATGGAATAAAGCAAAATGATTCAATAAATTGGCTGCGCTTCTTATATTGTGAAGTAGCAGTTGATTGACACAGTTTGACGCAATTTTCATTATGGGTCATTCAGAAAACAATTTCTGTGTGTTTCTAGTACATGGTTACGGTTGCGTACATCCGACCCTCTATACTCCATTGTAGATGGGAGACTTTAAAACAATGAGATAACGTTATTGTACTAGCTGGTGGTTCAAACCGTATAAGATTTTTTTTTCAGATTTTCAGAAATCGTTACATCTAAAATAGAAATAGTGGCATATTACTAGTTCGGTGGTTCAAACCATGTAAGATTTGTTTCGCAAGTTTTATTGAGTACATTCATTGTGATGCCTAGGTAGATTAAGTATTTCATGTTGTTTGATCTATGGAGTCGGTTCTTAAAGCAATTAGTAAGATTGCTGTTTTGTAATCTTGAGTTCACGAGTTCGAGCTGCGGAAACAGTCTCGTGCATAAAAGTATAAAGTAAAGCTGCGTACCCAAACAATAACTTTTCATATAACCTGCAATTCAAAACTAAAATCGAAATAGTTTTCACTGTTTGAGTCATCAACATGCGGTCACAAAATGTAGATTAAATTAATGTGTTTATTGTAGTGTCTATTAGGGGTATCAAACAGGTAGTGTATCGTGTTTCGTATTTTTGAGGTTTCGTGTATCAAAGTACTATACTCATACCTTACCCGTTTGTTTCGCATGTATATATGTAGATACCCAAACCTGTACATGTCAAGTTTCGTGTCGTATATCATGTATACTCATGAACTTGACAAGTACAAATATTTCAGGTCGTGCACAGGTCATTTCATGTATTTTTCAAGTATTTTCAGGTTTCGTGTATTTTTCAGGTTTCAAGTATTTAAACGACTATTATTACAATGTATGCAACAACATGAGGGGATGGAAGCAGAACTGAAGAAAAAATAAGGACTGAAGCAGGAAGGGGGCTACGGCAGAAGGAAGGGAAATGGAAATGGGAAAATGGGGGATTTAGGATTAGCCGATATTAGTTAGGTTAGGTTTGTTTTTACTTTATTAATTTAAAATTTTTATTTAAAATATATTTTTGAAAAATCGGATATGACGGGTATAAACAGGTAACCCGCGGGTATACCGAGACACGACCCGTTCTTAGAGGGTAACTTTCAGGTCTTACCCGATTTGTACACGAATTCCGCCAAGACCATATTCATATCTGCGAATATCGTGTCAGGTTCGAATCGTATTTTCGTATCGTGTCTCAGATTTACACTCTTGTCTATATCATTACTCTTTTGATTTTCATGGTTAAAACATCCTCAAATGAAAGACTTGATCGTCAACACCGAAATGATGTTCCTCGGGAAGAAAAAGACAAAGCGAGTCTGACAGCTCAGTGACAAAATATTGTCACCGGACGTGCAGCCTATTTTTTTTTCTTTTTTATATTGATAAGTATATTTTTCTGCCGTATTTTATGTATAAAATAATAACATTATTAACAAAAACTAAACATTACCGAAACGAACACTATAAATGTTTAAACAACATATTCGATTGCTTTAAAAAAAACATATTCAATAATGTTTTATTAATGTGTTAGAATGTCTAAAAACGACTCTTAAGTAGATACAGAGATAGTAATATATGATAGTTACCCATCAATCATATTAACATTTATATGAGGTAATTATTTAATCAATTTTTGAACTATTACATTTTTGTAAATTTTGTAAAATAGGGTTGCAATTTTCATACTATCCAAAAACGCAACGTGAACGAATGAATATGTACATGTTATTCGTCGAGTTAAATTTGACTTTCGCGAGTTCATAACTAAATCAGGTCAGACTCGAAACCGACCTGAATTTAACTAGCGACATAAAACATTTTCAAATTTATAGATTTACAAGTCAGCCTTAACAGACCCACCAACTTTATTGAATGATACAATTAAGTAAAAATAAATTAAACCATCATTATGATAAAAGTATAAGGTAAAGCTAGATGGAGAAACGATATTTTTCTTTTCAATCCTACACAAATATAAAAGACTAAGGTATAAGTATAATGTAAAGCTAGATGTAAAACCGATCTTTTTTTTTCAATCCTACAAGACTAAGGTACTGAAAACGGGATAGGATCACCTCACCGTAAGGGGTACGGTGACGCGCGTTGACCCTCATCTAACCTCACTACCCTCCTTTGTTGCCACGTGTTGCACGGTCACAAAGGGGTGAGAAAAATTGGGGTGGGTAGATCCCAACCCCTGAAAACGTCGTCGTTGATACAGTGCAACCGTAACTCAGAGCTGAAAAGAGACGGACGCATCATCATCTTTTTAATACTCCCAAATCTTACCGCTTCACTATCGCATCATCAACTTCTTCTCAGTTCTCACCACTCCCAAAAACCCCATGCCTAAAACCATGGAAGACGTTTGGAAAGACATCGCCCTTTCCTCCGACCTCCATGTCCACCCCCAATCTTCTTCAAGAGATCAGGACCTCAACACCACTACTTTTTCCAACATCATTCTTCAAGACTTCTTCCCTCAACCCTTTGTCAATCACAACAAAAAACCCATCCCAGCCGCCCAGTTTATTTCTCCGGCTCTTCCTCCGGCGCCGAATACCCTCCTCACCCTTACTTCTGTGCCTGATGATCAGCTTACCTCGTTCGGGAACTCATCGTCGCAGCAGATTCTGAGCTCGAACTCAGACTCTCAGCCTGATGCCGGAGTCAATGTGCAGCAGAAGAAGAGGCACCACAATGTTATCGGCGATTCCTCCGACCGGCGACAGAAGCGAATGATCAAGAATAGGGAGTCAGCTGCGCGCTCAAGAGCTAGAAAGCAGGAATTGTATCTCTTCTTTATCTTCTTTTTTTTCCTCTGGTTTTATTTTTAACACTTATTTTATCGTGCTCTAATAATAGAATTATTAGGTGAAATAACTATTTATTTATAATTAATAAAAAATGGACATGTAAAAGAATATATATATGCGTGTGTATATATATAAATAAAATACAGTTTAGGAGGCCGCCTTATATACGTATATATTTATGGGGATGAGATCAGCTCACCCAATTTCCTCTCACCCCACGCGTCACCGCGCATCAGATGTGGGTGTTGAGGCTAGATGAGGGTGACCCGCATCTAGCCTCACCACTCACCTCTGCTGCCACGCGTTGATGGGTTTGGGGTGAAGGAATACTAACCCTTATTTATCAAATAACTATAGAGTATTTTAAATTTTGTGTTTTTAGTAGTGGAGCAAGAATATAACTTGTCTATATCTACATTAGTTTTGCTGCTTTTGTATGTGGCTTTATTTTATATTTTATTAGGAATAGCGATCTTTCACGTTTGTTTAGTACCCGAAAGAATAAAATCATTTTGTTCTTATATTTGACTGAATATCTTTTCGAGACATAGAAAAGAAGCATAAATATGGGCACTACTTATTTTCACAAATTGCCTTGATTTCCTGAGTTTTCTCTTTACTTCGACTAATGTGGTAGTCCAGTTTATTTTAAAATAGCAAGAATTTGACTATTATGTATTTTAATAGTTAATTTGTGATTAAAAAAAGCATACTCTGTTTTAATCATAACCATCTTGATGACGTCATATTTGCTTTCCTTTTTATTACCTATTAAGTATCAATAGAAACAATGGCGGATCTTGAAGCAACTGGTAAGGATGTTGCTTTGTGACCTTGAGTTCATAGTTTCGAGTCTCAAAAACAGTTTTTTGCACGAAGTATAGGGTAAGGCCTTGTCCGGATCCTGCGTTAACGCGAGATACTAGTGCATCTTTTAATCAGCAATACTAAGTCAAATATATTTAACTTAGTCAACAGAAAAAGCATTAGGGTGATTAGAAGTAAACATAATATAAATACTAAGTTGAATATATATACAAGTACGTTTTAGGTCAACAATCATACAAAATGCTAGTAATTTTTTTTTAAAAAAAACAAACGAGTCTTCATCATGACGTTCGTTTGGATATTTGTTTTCTAAATGAAATAGACACACAGAGGAACGGAGATGAAGAAAGAGACCAATGGTGCTAAAGAATCTTGATTTTGTGGTTATTTGACTTGTGTAATATATGAAATGCATTAGATTTATGGAGCAAAAGTCATTCGGGCTCTACCGCTCTGGTCCCAAAGAGATTAGTGTAGGATGCAAATCAGAAATTTAGTAGTCTTTTAGGTTGACTAGACTTTGTTAGAGACCTATTGCAAGGTGTCTACTGCAAACCGAACCAGCAACTCTCTAATCCAATTGGGTCGAATCCAATGATTTCGCTATTACTGGCTCAGACAGAAGTATTACACCCATGCCGTGTGTGTCATGGTTCGACTTTGTGCATTTCTTGAACAATATCTTAACTCGAGTACCAACTAAGTATGCATTGAAATCTACATTAAATTTCTATCTAAATTATCTATTTCCAGCTTTGGAATTATTATTTAATTCCTTTTTTTTTTTTGCAGAAATCATGTGCTGTCCCTCTTGAATTAATTGGAAAGTGTTTCTGTTTCTGGATGTGCCCCATTTTGGGTTTTTACTATATTTCTTTCCTTTCTAGCTTCATCCTTTTTTCTACCCATTTTGCAGGCTTACACAGATGCGCTGGAAGTAGAAGTAGACAATCTAATGAAAGAGAATTTGAGACTCAAAGAGCAACAAAGACAGGTAATTTTCTTTGAATGGAAAAACAAAACTATGTTCCACATGGACATTAATTGTTTTAGTTTCATCTTTTACATGTTCGACTTGAGAAAGTCAGACACGCGTATAGATTTCTGTGTAAATTATATCGACTCAGATTGATACAATTTTCATTATGGGTCATCAGAAAGCAATCTCTACGTGTTTCTATCGCATATCAATCTCTGCGTGTTTCTATCGTATGTGTATGGTTGCGTACATTCGATTCTACTATTACCCTGCCATAACCAGAAGTCTCTAAGTCAATAAAGTAATATTGTTGTTATCCTGAAATTGTGTGAAAAAGACAGTCTATATCTCTGCTACAACATTATTTGACCAGTCCAATGAGGAATCTTTGTAACAGATTTCATAGTGTGATGAGTTTTGAATTTGTGGGGTCGTATGACGGTTTTTTTTGTCACATTCTTTATCAGATCATTTCAACAACAACAAGAACATTAACTCATTGTTTTATAGGCTCTCATTTATAGTAGAGTATAAAAAGGTCAGATGTACGTAACCATACTCATGTGTTAAAAACACACAGAAATTGTTTTCCGATGACCCATAATGAAAATTGCGTCAAGCTGTGTTGATGCTACTTCACAATATAAGAGGCAGAGATCATTTATCATATCTAATTGCATTAAGATGCGTATATCAGTATTTGAAAACTTTTATATACATGCTATGATCTCATTGGATAAAATACATTGATTACTGATTAGTGAATGTTATTGAAGATTCTTTTGCCTCATTTATCTAATATAACAAAAGCACATGCAACAACATAGTGTCTTGATTTAATGAATAAATATATTGCTTCTAATGATGTCTCTTTTTCTGGGCAGCTATCTCTTGCTGCAGCTGCTCAAGTCCTTAAAAAGCCAACTCTCCACAGGACATCAACAGCTCCTTTCTAACATTTCTTGGAGGGAGGAAAAAGTGTATATATATTAATGGGGTTTGTAATCTTTCATTGGTTAAGGCTGCTATCAAGTACTATAAGAAAAATGTACTGAGATTTTTTTGGTGGGGATGTTTTATCAAGGAGGTGTGTTTTGGGTTGTGGACTTGTGGGTCTCCACCTTTTTTTTGCGTTTGCCTTCTTGATTTTTGGATGTTTGTGTTAGCATTGTATGCTACTCTTGGATTCTTACTATGCATGTAAAAGTTGTACGTGCTTTATTGCAAGTATTTAGCTTCGGAAGGTTCATCATTTGGCCATTACTTTTCATCGATAACCCTTTATATGTACCTTTCTTTTTGGACCAAAAGTCAAATCTCTGTCCGGGGTCCTCCACTGCTCCAGCTATATGGAACAACGTAAAAGATACAACTAGGAACTCAGCGGCTTCCTAGGTTGGTATGGTATTGCCAGAACATAGTCATTATTTGTCCAGATGGCAGTATTGCACTAACGCTACGTGTGTTTATATCTACTTTTCTTATTTGGGATATATATATATATATATATCTGTGTGTGTATCTGTATATGTATATGTGTGTGTGTGTGTAGAAGTGTGTCTATATATGTACATATTTATGTTTTTATATGTGCTTGTGTGAATTTGACCATACATCGAAGTTAGAAGTGTTATAATAGTTTGTAAAAGCAAGCAATGGAATGAAGAGTGTGTGTTTTGAGATCAAAGATGGAAGTGAAATGGTGTTGGAATAAGCAAGAATAGCTTGACTCATGACTTGGATCGATCCATGTATCAAATGGATATATCTATGTGGCTTGAAAATAAAGTTGAGTATTCTGCCGGACATCAAATCGATTTGTCCTGAATACAGAGACTGATGTCTGACTGGGGACATCGATCGATCGATGTGTCCAGAGTGCAGGGTTCGATGTTGAACTGAGGACATCGATCGATCACATCGATCGATCGATGTCCTGACAGATGTAACTTTTCATGGAAATTCACATATTTTGCACCAAGAGACATGCCCAATCTCCATGCAACCACCTCCAACGTCTTCTTGGATTTTGAGAGCCTATAAATAGGCTATTAACACCCATTTTGAAGACTAATCTTGCATCCTATAACACACAAGCATACTACTTTCTTCTTCCATCACCAAAAACACTTTTGGTTTAGAAAGTTCATTGTTTTCTCTATTCTACTTGCTGAGAATAAGAGATCGTTGGCTGTTGTATCCTAGGAGGAAGTTTGCCTATAACCCTGCAGAATCAAGTGGGGGCAAATATTCCTTACGGAAAGTGTGTATACACGCTTCAAGCCAAGTTTCTTCTTTGCTATTGTTCTCTTGTCCGTTGTCTTGTTTCCTGCTATTTTCTTAACAATCGTAAGGAATAGTTGAAGATAGATTCAAAGACGTTTCTGAACCAAGAGAGCATGAAGCTTGATCGTGTCGATGGCACTAATTATCTTCGGTGGAAGGACAAAATGTTGTTCCTCCTGACTGCACTTTAGATTGGGTACTGTCTCGACCCAAATCTGAAGGATTTACCAACCCCAAAAGAAGAGGACTCCGAGGAGGTCAAGACTGTTTGGAGGAAGAGACATGAGGATAATATGTTTTGCCGAGGGCATATCCTCAACAACTTGTCAGATCGTATCTACGATCTGTTCATGGCAACATCATCACCGAAGGAGATATGGAACGCCTTGGAGTTCAAGTACAACAACGAAAAACAAGACGCAGACAAATTCCAGGTGATGAGGTATTTTAATTTTTAGATGGTTGAAAATTTTTCAGTCATGGACCAAGTGCACGAGTTGCAGGTCATTGTGTCCAAACTGAAAGAGTTGGGTGTAGAAGTTTCTGAGGCATTACAACTAGGAGGGATCATTGCTAAACTTCCCCTAGTTGGAATGACTACATGAAGAAATTACTACACTCAACTAAGTCCTTTTCCCTTGAACAACTTCAAAAGCATTTGCGAATTGAAGAAGAGACGAGGAGTCTTGTAAAGAGACATGTCTTTGATGATGCACCTAGAGTGCATTATGTCAAAGGAAAAGCAGGGGTTTCGGTTGGAAACAAAAGAAAGAACTCCGATTATTCTGAATCCGCTGACAAAGCAGAATCCAAAAAGGGCAAGAGATGTTATAATTGTGGTAAGAAAGGACATCTCAAGAAGGAATGTTGGTTTCGTAAGAAACCAAAACAGGGCGGTAATTCTCAAAATGTCAACAATGCAAATATGGTAGATCTTGGAACCGATCAGCTGGTTGCAATGGTCTCCAGGTTGCATGTTGGCATGGTAACAAAACTTCATATGGCTACGAACGAGATAACGAGTGATTGGTGGTTTGATTCGGGTGCAACAGTGCACGTGTGCAACAACGAGGATCTATTCAAGACCTACCATGTTGTGGATGAAAGCCAACAAGTTCTTGTGGGAAACCGCAGCGCCACAAGAGTCTTGAGTAAAGCTAGTATAGAGTTAGACTTTACGTCTGGTAAGAAGTTGTTATTAGTCAACGTACTACATGTACCCGAGATTTCTAAGAATCTTGTTTCTGCTAGTCTCGTTTGTAAGAGTGGATTCAAGATTGTAATGGAGGGGGACAAAATTATATTGTCCAAGAATGAAATCTTTGTCGGCAAGGGTTATGCTTGCGACGGGATGTTTAAATTAAGTATCAATAAAAATTCCGCAGTTTTGGTTTACTCTGTTGACTCTTCTTTTTCATTGTGGCATGATAGACTTGCACATGTTAGTAACACTATTATTAAGTTCATGTCTAGGCATGCCTTAATTTATTGTAAAGATGAAAATGAAAGAGCATGTGAAGTATGCATACAAGCAAAGATGACAAAGAAGTTGTTTCCGAAAATAGAACGGAAAACCGAACTCTTAGAACTTGTTCATTCGGACATTTGCGAATTGAACGGAGTTTTAACCCGAGGTGGCAATCGATATTTCATTACTTTCATTGATGATGCCTCTAGATATACTTATGCATATTTACTAAGGCATAAAGATGAAGCCTTTGACATGTTCAAAGTCTATAAAATGGAAGTTGAAAATCAATCGGGATTAAAAATCAAAGTTCTAAGAAGTGATCGTGGTGGTGAATACTTTTCTCTTGAATTTAATCAATTCTGTGAGGAGAATGGTATCATACACCAGAAAAGTGCTCCATATACACCCCCAACAAAATGGTTTGGCTAAAAGAAAGAATAGAAGTTTAGTTGACATGCTAAATGCAATGTTAATAAACTCTGGTTTGCCAAAGAATTTGTGGGGAGAAGCATTGTTAACGGTTTGTCATATTCATAATAGAATTCCTTCTAAGAAGTTCAAGGTTTCTCCATATGAAATGTGGAAGAAACGAAGACCAAACCTAAGTTATCTTAGAGTTTGGGGTTGTCTAGCCTATTATAGAGTTCCGGATCCGAAGAAAACTAAGTTAGGGCCAAGAGATCTTAAAGGTGTCTTTATTGGATATGCCGAAAACTTTAAAGCATATAGGATTCTAGATTTAGAATCCAATGTGATTGTTGAATCTAGAGATGTTGAATTTCTTGAGAATAAATTCTTAAGAACATATTCAAATCAAAGTTCAACAAGTGAGAGTTTGAATGCACCTATTGTTGGAGATTTTCCTAATGATCCTTCTAGTGTTGATGATCTAAATCAAGATTCTCCAACTGAGCTTAGGAGAAATCAACGTGCTAGAAAGGAAAAGCATTTACATCCGGACTTTATTTCTTCGCAATCTATTACTTTCTTAGTTGAAGGTAATAGGACAAATGTGTTTAATCAAATACCTATTATACTAAGCGTTGAAGATGATCCAAAATCCTATAAGGAGGCGATGCAATCGAGAGATGCATCATTTTGGAAGGAAGCTATTGATGATGAGATGAATTCGTTATTGTCTAACAATACGTGGATTCTCGCTGATTTGCCTCCAAGTTCCAAAGCTATTGGATGTAAATGGGTATTTCGCAGGAAATACAATACGGATGGTTCACTTCAAACTTTCAAGGCTAGATTAGTAGCCAAAGGCTTTAAACAACGAGAAGGGATAGACTATTTTGACACATATGCTCCGGTTGCGAGAATAACTTCCATTAGAGTGTTGATAGCGTTAGCGTCCATAAATAACTTGGTTATTCATCAAATGGATGTTAAGACTGCATTTCTCAATGGTGATTTAGACGAGGAGGTCTATATGGAACAACCGGAAGGTTTTGTACTTCCGGGGAATGAGCACAAAGTGTGCAAATTGATAAGGTCATTGTATGGATTGAAACAAGCACCGAAACAATGGCATGAAAAGTTTGACACTACCATTTTAAAGGATGGTTTCCGACATAATGGTGCAGATAAGTGTACATATTCCAAGTTTACAGACAAATATGGTGTCATTATTTGTTTGTACGTGGATGATATGCTCATTATCGGTACTAATATGGAAGGAGTAAATGAAACTAAGAAGTATTTAACTTTACAATTCCAAATAAAAGATTTGGGTGAGGTAGATACTATCTTAGGGATTAAGGTGTCCAAACATAGTGGGGGGTTTTGCTCTTTGTCAATCTCATTACGTAAACAAAGTGTTGAACAAGTTCAAACACTTGGAGATCAAAGAAGCAAACACACCATTCGATGCCTCATACAAATTGACTGGACATACCGGTAGAGCGGTAGCTCAATTGGAATATGCTAGTGCAACTGGTAGTTTAATGTATGTTATGCATTGTACTAGACCGGATATTGCCTTTGCGGTGTGTAAATTATCAAGGTATACTAGTAATCCTAGTATAGACCATTGGAAGGCAATCGGGCGAGTACTTGGGTACTTGAAAAAGACTATGGATTATGGATTGTCCTATCGTAATTTTCCAGCTGTGTTAGAAGGTTATACTGATGCTAGTTGGATAACTAGTGTTGGTGATAGCAAGTCTACTACAGGTTGGATATTTACTTTGGGCAGTGGTGCTGTTTCTTGGGCTTCAAAGAAACAGACATGCATAACTCATTCTACGATGGAATCCGAATTCGTAGCACTGGGATCTGCAGGTAAAGAAGCGGAATGGCTGAGAAATCTATTGTTGGATATAGAGTTGTGGCCACAACCGATGCCAGCTGTTTCTTTACACTGTGATAGCCAAGCAACGATGTCTAGAGCTTATAGTAAAATCTATAATGGAAAATCTAGACATGTCAGCCTTAGGCATGGTTATATAAGACAGTTAATAATGGATGGTGTAATAGCCATTGCATACGTTAGATCCTGTAATAACCTGGCGGATCCGTTAACAAAGAGACTATCAAAAGACTTGGTACAAAGTACATTTTTAGGGATGGGATTGAGACGTATGAGATAAGTTCACTTGTGATAGAAACCCAACCTTGTCTAGCATACCACTAGCCAAAGGTTCAATGGGTAACAACAAGTCACAAAGTGAGGTATTAAAGCACTACGATTGATCTTTAAAGAATCAAGCCGCACGACAGATCTTTAAAGAATTGGAATGATAGTGTTAAAGGAGGGTGAGTGTTGAAACACTCTTAATGACGAGTTAAGAGGATTTATCTTAATTGTCACCTATATGAACATAGGAAGTGGTGCTGCTTCGACAAGCAATGATCTTGAAATGTTCATGAATACTAGGGGTAGCACAAGGCCATAAAGTGCGGTTTAAAATGGACTTCGGTTGAGAGTGTGGTTTCATGTGTATAATGTTTCCGGTTCTAACACATAGGAATCTGATTCAAGGCTTTTTAGCTATCATGATTTCGTTAGAACTTTGAAATGTTATACTAATAAGAGGTTCAAATCGAAAGATACTTCTTAAATGCATGAAATGTCATAAGTTGCTTTACAAACTAAGTGGGGGATTGTTATAATAGTTTGTAAAAGCAAGTAATGGAATGAAGAGTGTGTGTTTTGAGATCAAAGATGGAAGTGAAATGGTGTTGGAATAAGCAAGAATAGCTTGACTCATGACTTGGATCGATCCATGTATCAAATGGATAGATCTATGTGGCTTGAAAATGAAGTTGAGTATTCTGCCGGAAATAGATCGATGTGTCCTGAATACAGAGACTGATGTCTGACTGGGGACATCGATCGGTCGACGTGTCCAAAGTGCAGGGTTCGATGTTGAACTGAGGACATCGATCGATCACATCGATCGATCGATGTCATGACAGATGTGACTTTTCATGGAAATTCACATCTTTTGCACCAAGAGACATGCTCAATCTCCATGCAACCACCTCCAACGTCTTCTTGGAGTTTAAGAGCCTATAAATAGGCTATTAACACCCATTTTGAAGACTAATCTTGCATCCTATAACACATAAGCATACTACTTTCTTCTTCCATCTCCAAAAACACTTTTGGTTTAGAAAGTTCATTGTTTTCTCTATTTTACTTGCTGAAAATAAGAGATTGTTGGTTGTTGTATCCTAGGAGGAAGTTTGCCTATAACCCTGCAAAAGCAAGTGCGGGCAAATATTCCTTACGGAAAGTGTGCATACACGCCTCAAGCCAAGTTTATTCTTTGCTATTGTTCTCTTGTCCGTTGTCTTGTTTCCTGCTATTTTCTTAACAAGAAGTAATAAGTTTGACAAGGTGTTAAAACAAAACATAAGAAATATAAGAAATATTATCTTATGTGTGTATGCACATTTTTACTACTCATTGTGCTAGAGTTTCTAAAGTCATTGTGGTCTTCTTCGAAAATGGAAAAACGAAAATTTGTGGTTCAAGAAGTGTTATGTCATTGTCAATTGGGTGGTTGTATATAAGCAAATGGGCTCATTTTTATGTGTATCTTTTTAATAAATGAACAGTACTACTATAGTGACTTTATTTATCAATCAATGAAATTGACAATATCACAGCAACAACTTTATTGGTTGGAAAAATTTTCTTCTGACGTTCCCGAAC
The DNA here is from genome assembly GCA_036186865.1 of Eustoma russellianum. NCBI lineage: Eukaryota > Viridiplantae > Streptophyta > Magnoliopsida > Gentianales > Gentianaceae > Eustoma > Eustoma russellianum. Next base: position 44,718,674 of record AP025040.1, read on the forward strand.
ACTAGGCTCCTATATTTGTGCAGGGTCCAAGAAAGAACCGAATCGCTCTGCGATCTAATGTACACAGCCGTATATTTACATTTTGTAAAAAAAAAAGATAATTTCGCGACTCGAACTCGTAACGTCAATGTCATATAGCAGCAACTTTATAAATTGTTGTGCTTTCATTAGTTGGAAATAGGAAATTCCATAATGTGGAAGTGAGACAAGAAACCTTAATAAAGATGCTATTCTCGTGGGAGACCGTCATTCTCCATGGCCACTTATTAGTGTTGGTTCATTTTTGTTGTTTTGCTGAGGATCCCTTTGGACCGTTGGAATTTATTAATGTTCCTAAGTAATTTTTTTTTTGTCGCGTCATGGCCTTTTTCTTTCATATGCTCATGCTTTATAACTTGTCGGTCACTCTTGGTTTTGTACAATTTTTCTTCCTGCAATTTGTCAATATGATTATCAAAACTGAACTATGTTATGAGACCGTCATTTTTTCTTTCGCGAGTAGCTAGTAGTAGGACTGTAAACGAGTCGAACGAGTCGAGCATCGCGTTGTTCAAACTCGGTTCATTTAGCTTAGCGAATGAGCCGAGCTTGCTCGTTTATTTAAACGAACATATTTAATTGTTCAAGCTCGGTTCGTTTAACTCACGAACAACATTAACGAACCAAACATTTTATATGAACGGTGTCAATTACCGAGTTCGTACAAAAAAAATGGTTTAAGTTCGGTTCATTAATCCTTTAGCCGAGCCGAGCTGAACATACCGAACGACTCTGTTTGCTTAGAGGCCTAGCAGGTAGGATGTATTACTTCTAGTTATATAGAAAGCTTTTGTTATAGGTAGAGATACATAAAAAGAAAAATACGTTCAAAGAGATAGAAGTTTAATATAGAATCTACTGAGTGATAGTTTTGCCATCTTCGTATATCTCGACGATAACAAAAACTATTGCTAGATTTTGAGAAGGGTGAAAAACGATCAAACAATACCTCCATCCCAATGAATAGAGAGTTTGACTCCAATGAGACCTTTGACTCTATATGTACCTGCATAGGTAGCACAATAATTGGAATATGTACTAATGAATGGATTTTATTAAACATAAACAACAATCTTCCGAAATTTTTTTTACTATTTTCATTCAAAATGCACTACACTACATATAGTTTAGCGTACACTGTGGGTGTTCACTGCTGCTAGGTCGAAGACCTAGTTTGTGGGAAGATACCTTGTATTGGTCACTGCGTAAGTCCTCACCCAACTTAGGAGACCGCTGAGTCCTGATGTGCATCATCTACAATAATCTTTGAGGCCGAGGTGATGAGGTCCTCAAGACCAAGGAATGAACTTTTGCTCAAAGAATTAATAAAATCTGATATGGTCAAAAGAAAAAGGAAAAAAACTTCCAATTAGCAAAATCCGAAAACTGCTTAGGTGAAATTTGTCATTTAATTTAATCATAAGTTGGTCTTTTACTGGACACATCTTATATTCATTACTACTATTCAATTTGCCGTCTAAAAATCGATAATATAAAATGATTAGACAGGACCACGCAATCCACAAACCCAATTGTTGCATGACGTCATTTTCTAGGCCAAGAAAGGACATTTACAAATATCAGTTTTTATATAATAAAATAAAAATTTATCGTATCTTGAAATTCAATGTTCATAATGAAAATTTACTTACTTGATTAACGTCATATCATTTTATATTTTATTTGCTAATAATATAAACTATTCTTCGTTAACATGTTTTCCAGTATATTTTATTTAACATAATTCTCACACATAACTCAAGATCCGTTATCGTCCAGCGGTTAGGATATCTGGCTTTCACCCAGGAGACCCGGGTTCGATTCCCGGTAACGGAAGATTTTTTTATTTTTGTTTTTTCTTGCCACCTCTGATCGATAAACTATTTCGTTTCTGTTTTAACATTCAGGTCTGCTGAAAATTAGAAGATCATTCTGATCTTGAATTCCATAAAAAAAGGAATATGATCCATAATTTTGTTTCTCATTATTTATTTTCAATATGATATAGAAACTTGTCCTGATCCATAAATTTGTTTCAAGGTTTTTGATGAAGCCATATTTTCACCAAGGGTCAAAGATGATCTCAAATGAACGTCGTCAGTTAACTTGAAAAATAGCTAACTGGTTTGTAGATGGTAGCTGAAATAGCTTCCTGAAAGTCCTGCATAAGGAAGCAAAGATCAGAGGTCCCGGGGGGATGACCACGGGTAAAATCCTCCGACGCTCAAGTCAGTTTGAACCATTTCTCACTGAGAATATAGTTTAGTGTATGGAATTAGAAAGTTCTCACAGGTCTTAGCCGAGGAGAAAGTTCAGTGTATTAGCTCCAGATTGTATCAAGAATGGATTTTGGATCGGATCCCTTTTCAGGTTTGCATTGGCTTGCTTTTATTAGCTTTTTCCCGCCCTTGTCCTCTGATAGCGGATGAGATGTTTGCTTGGGGCAGAAAGCCTAGGACGCTGTAGGTCTGCTGACGTGACTGGTAGACCGGCTGATGTGACTAGTAGGTCGGCTGAAGTGATTTTGACGTGCACAGGATGGATAGCCAGACGTGTACTCTTCCTTTGAGCTGCACTTCTGCCTGAGGATTCCATGATTTGTGCTTGATTCCTTTGCTGAAGTGTAGAACCAGGCTTTGCCGAAGTGCTATGTTGAAACTGGCCGAAGTGATCTGGAACGTAACACTCAGGCTGAAGCTGAGGTTGAAGTTAGGTGCCGAAGTGCGATCCTTGGCCTATTCTTCGATAGTAAAATGGATGTCATGGGGCACAGCCGAAGTGCAATCACGGCTGAACAGCAATACCTGGGTGCTAAACTGCATGAGTTATACCGTTGACTGTTGTTGACTAACAGATGATTAATTCTGGTTTATCATTTCTCTGTTAGGCCAAAATAAATAGCGGAAGCAGAAAGGTTACCTCCGGCCATTGTCGTTTGTAGAAGCCTTCTTCGTGTTGATGTAGTCCTTAGGGTAGTCTTCTAGCCTTGTTCCTCTTGGCTTGAATGAGATGGTTTGATGGACAACCATAGGCTCTTATTTATAGGCTAGGCTAGGGACCCCCTAATTCTGTCTTGATTAGAGTTCGTACCATCACAAACTCTACTGTATGGTGATAATCCCTTACCACCAAGGAGTTGTAGTCAAATACAAGTCTAGGAGATAAGATGACATGGTGATCCACACTATATGTGATTTAAATTAATAAATCACGGGATAAATCTTAAAGATAAACATTACGTCTAATATTTATCCAACATTCTCCCACTTGGATCAAATGTCAACACTAGACAACGCTACACAAGTGACTAAGTAACTTGGCCAAAACAAAAAATGTCACTCGAACAACTTGACTACCTCGATCGAAAATATAACACATACGAATCAAGGCGGTTGCGCTCTTAGATTAAACAACGAGCACTCCCTTCCAAGTATTACCATGCATTATACAAACAATCAAACAAAATGAATGATTTACTATAAATCATCTCAAAATGGGTCCTCGTCCATGGATCAAATAGATCCTACAACTTTAATTGCGCATATTCAAAGTCAACAAATGTCTAGACAAAATAAGATCAAAGTACAACAAATCAAGGAGAATTAAGAAGTCCCACATCAGCAGCATGATCCCTGAAAACTTTAACCGGTAATTCTTTAGTCATAGGATCAGCTACCATTGACTCCGTACTAATGTGTTCAATCTTTATTTCTCCTTGTTTGACATGATCTCTGACCTTCAAATACTTTATGTCGATATGTTTACTGCGACTCCCACCTTTATTATTTTTTTCGTAAAGAACACAGCAGCTGAATTGTCGCAGAAAATCTTTATGGGTCTATTAACAATATCGACAACCTTTTAGACCACTGAGGAAATTTCTCATCCATAAGGCCTGTGACGTAGCTTCATAGCATGCAATGGTCTCAGCCTCCATTGACAATAGGTGACACACAATTCTGCATAGCAAATTTCTCAAGTACTTTGATGATGTAGGCCTCCTGAGAAAGACCAAGTATTTTACTTGTTCTATCTCTGTGAATCTCTATGCCAAATATATAAGAGGCTTCACCTATATCCTTCTTATCAAAGTTCAAAGCGAGAAATCGCTTAGTCTCATGCAATAACCCAAGATCACTGCTTGCTAGTAGAATATCATCCACATATAGGACTAAGAAAATATATTTGCTCCCACTCATCTTGAGGTATATACATTGATCAACAATGTTCTCTACGAAACCGAATGAAGAGATTACCTCATGAAACCTGATGTTCCATTGACGTGAAGCCTGTTTAAGCCCATATATGGATTTATTCAATTTGCAAACCAGTTGATCATTATCAGAATTGACAAAGCCTTCAGGTTGACGCATGTATACCTCTTCATCAAGAACCCCACTTAAAAACGCAGTTTTCACATCCATTTGATGTAGCTCGAGATCAAAATGAGCTACTAATGCCATGATTATCCGAAATGAATCCTTCTTTGAGACTGGAGAGAAGGTTTCATGGTAATCAATGCCTTCTTTCTGAGTGAAACCTTTGGCTACAAGTCTGGCTTTATGTCGTTCAATGTTACCAAACGAGTCTCTTTTGGTCTTAAAGACCCATTTGCATCCCACCACAGAGGCTCTGTTTGGTAACGAAACAAGTTCACAGACATTGTTTTTAGCCATTGATTCCATCTCCTTTTTCATGGCATCATACCATAGTGACGATTTGTCACAATTCATGGCTTGTGAAAACAAGATAGGGTCATGATTTAGTCCAATGTCATAATCGGACTCTTGAAGATATACAACATAATCGCTAGAAATTGTTGGTCTTTTAATTCTTGAGGATCTTCGTACTCCCACTGGTTCAGTAGATGTGGGATTAGTGGGTTCGGTTTGTTCTTGATGTGATTCTTCAATTTGAGGTTGTACAATTGGTGGCTCTTCATTACGATGAATAGCAACCGAATTGTCTACATATAAAGGTACAACATATGTATCCCTTACTTCCTCAAAATTGAGTTGTCTATTCGAATCACTCCCACTGACTTCATGATCCTCTAGAAACTCAACATTTCTAGCTTCAACCATTTTTGGAGTATGTGAGGGACAGTAAAATCTATATCCTTTGGAGTTGACTGCATATCCTATAAAATAACCGCTTTTCGTTCGTTCATCCAGTTTCTTTATGCTTGGGTTGTATACCCTAACTTCAACTGGACAACCCCATATGTGTAAATGTTTTAAACTTGGTTTCCAACCATTCCACAACTCGAAAGGTGTTTTAGGAACGGCCTTAGATGGAACCCTATTTAAAACATACACAGCGGTTTTTTTTTTTAGAGCCTCACTCCAAAAGGATATAGGTAAATTCGTTATGCTAATCATGCTCCTGACCATGTCCATAAGAGTCCGATTCCTTCTTTCAGCAACACCATTTTGTTGTGGTGTGCCAGGCATGGTGTATTGAGCAACAATACCCTCCTTTTGAAGGAATTCGGCAAATGGACCAATCATTTGCCCCTTCTCTGTGTAACGTCCATAATATTCACCACCTCTATCAGATCGGACAATTTTGATTGTCTTCTCCTTTTGTTTCTCTACTTCTAATTTGAAGATTTTGAACGCATCAAGCGCTTCAGATTTTTCAAATAGAAGATAGAGATACATGAACCTTGAATGGTCGTCGATAAATGAAATAAAGTATTTCTGACCATTCAAGCAAGGTGTATGAAAAGGTCCACAGATATCCGTGTGTATGATTTTAAGAGGATGAGAACTCCTTTTGGCACCCTTAATGGTCTTGTTGGTTTGCTTGCCCTTTTATGCATCCCACACAAGTACCTAAATCAGTGAAGTCTAGAGTTTGTAAAACTCCTTCATTCACTAATCTTTTCATTCTTTCGATTGAGATATGTCCCAATCTTTTATGCCAAAGACTTGATGAGTTCTCATTGATAATACAACGCTTTGTAAGAGTATGCTAGTAAATGGGATCTAGCTCAAGTTGCAACAAAAAAAACATTCAATTTCGCAGAACCAATAACTTTATTCTCTTTCAATACATTCATTACAAAAAGATGTGAATAAAAATCATATCCAATAATCGAAAGTCTTGAAAGAGAAACTAAATTTTTGGAAAAAGAAGGTACATAAAAGGTGTTTTCCAAATCAAGTTGAAAACCAGTTTTCAAAATGAGCCTATAAGATCCCACTCCTTCAACAGTAGAGCGCATCCGGTTTCCAGAATAGATGCATTGCTCACTTTCATTTGGCTTCCTTAGGTTTAGAAAGCCCTGCATGGTTTTCGCAATGTGAATTGTAGAATCACAATCAATCCACCATGTATTATCAGAAACCTCAGTAAAATTAGATTCATGACACACAAAGGAAAAATTACCTTTCTTCTCCAGCCATCCCTTGTATTTCAGGCAATCTTTCTTCCAGTGTCCCTTTTTCTTACAAAACCGACATGTGTCTTTATTGCCGGTTTTCTTCATTGGAACACCTTTGCCCTTCTTTGCATTTCTCTTAAAATGAGTCGCAAGATGCACAGACTCAATGGACTCATTCTTCAACCTCTGCTCCTCTTGAACACACATGGTCAGAAGTTCATTAATTGACCAGTTTTCTTTATGTGTGTTGTTATGAGATCTTAAATGGAGTAAACTCCGAAGGGAGAGAGTTGAGTATGAAATGCACCAGGAATGACTCCGAGATTTCAACCTTTAGGGAACTTAATTTAGCAACAATGTCCCTCATCTCCATGATGTGCTCGCGCACACCACGGCTTCTGTCATGGGTCATGTTTGAAAGCCTCTTCATAAGGGTGCTGGCTACCGCCTTGTCAGAGCTTACAAATTGATCATCAATGGCTTTCATGTAAGCTTTGACATTATCAAGATTAGGGATAGAACCCCTAATGCTTGGACTTATACGAGACTTGATGAGCATCATGCTGAGGCGATTAGATCGCTCCCAACGCTCGTAACTAGACCTCTCAGATGGCGTACTTGATTCCGTGAGATTTGGTGGTTTTTCCTCACGGATTGCCAGGTCTAAGTCCATACACCCTAGCGTCAAAAGGATATTATCCTTCCATTCAGTAAAATTATCACCAGTCAGCATTGGAGTTTTAGCAGAATCAAATAAAGCAGTAGTGGGAATAACTGCATAACCAAAGAAACACATATCATGCTATGAACATATATAACCAGAATGAATTAATCAAGTTAATTCAAATAGCATATTCTAAACCTTCCTGTGGGTAGAGGTTACACTCATGCATAGAATATACTTAAAACGGTATGAAAATTAAACAACCAAAATATTTCCGTACCTGTGGGCATAGGAAATGTTTATGTTTAATTTTTCTTGATCAATAAAATAACCACTTCCCTGTGGGGCAGAGTGACTACCTTATTAATCAAAACCATATGCATGATGACATTTTATTTTCTTTATACCTTATAATTTTAAGATGTTGTGGCTAATCTTAAAATTTAAGAAAATAATCCTTTATATGTCATCAACATATTTATGTAGTTACTCTTTAAAACAATATGAAAATTAAACAACCAAAATATTTCCGTACCTGTGGGCATAGGAAATGTTTATGTTTAATTTTCTTGATCAATAAAGCAACCACTTCCCTGTGGGGCAGAGTGATTACCTTATTAACCAAAACAATAGTTATGATGACATTTTATTTTCTTCACACCGTACAATTTTAAGATGTTGTGGCTAATCTTAAAATTAAGAAAATAATTCTTTATATGTCATCAACTTTAAAACGCTTTATATGACATCAACAAAAGATGAAATCATAATAAAAATGTGAAGTGAACCGATTCGGCAATACCCCAGGAAAGATCATGAATCAATTTCCTAGACAGGTATTACCATTCCACGTAAAGTCCCAGGCCGTGCGGTGGGGTCACAGACGGTCCCGCTTAAGTACCGACTTTCTAGACAGAAATTACGTGTACGGTGTATTTATCACACTTTCAATAGTTCACCTTTTGTATTTGCCACACATTTTTATTTTCAACAGCAAACCATACGACATAGAGTAAAATTAGTAACTTCATAATTTTAAATATCAGATAAAACATGTCTCTCCAATGAATGATATTTTCAAAACTTGAATTAGAAGAGAAAGGGTTTTAGTATTTAATGGGCTGGGGCATGTCATAGATTAACAATGGCAAAATGCCATATCGTTCAGGCGAAGCTTAGCCCACATTGTTGGGCTTTCAGTCGGTAACTAAACATATTCAAAGTTACCTAAAATTTAAAAGGACCATCACGCACAGTTTTCATCCGATCACTATACTGAAAAATAAATTTCACGACTTTATTTGTTTCCTTTAAGCATACAGTGAGCAGAATAATACTTAAATTGGTCAACATAACATTCTTTTCTGCCTAATGCTTATGCAGCCTTTTCAACTATCACACAGCAACCTGTTTGGATCACACAGAAAATCGGCAGAGCAAACTGATGCAATTAGGTTCAACAGGACCTATTAGCTGTTGGTTCAAAATACAATCCGGCCACAGAAATCCGGATACACCAAAACCCGGCAGCAGAAACAGAATCCGGACACAGAAATCCGACAGAATAACAGTACATATAATTGAATACTGAAGGCCTCGAAAACTATAATCCCGTAACCTTTGAACGATTAAATTGCATTAAAGGGTACGGAAGTAAGTTTTCTTCATACAAACGATATGGTCAGGGGTGGCTCTGATACCAAATGTTAGGCCAAAATAAATAGCGGAAGCAGAAAGGTTACCTCCGGCCATTGTCGTTTGTAGAAGCCTTCTTCGTGTTGATGTAGTCCTTAGGGTAGTCTTCTAGCCTTGTTCCTCTTGGCTTGAATGAGATGGTTTGATGGACAACCATAGGCTCTTATTTATAGGCTAGGCTAGGGACCCCCTAATCCTGTCTTGATTAGAGTCCGTACCATCACAAACTCTACTGTATGGTGATAATCCCTTACCACCAAGGAGTTGTAGTCAAATACAAGTCTAGGAGATAAGATGACATGGTGATCCACACTATATGTGATTTAAATTAATAAATCACGGGATAAATCTTAAAGATAAACATTACGTCTAATATTTATCCAACATTCTCTTCACCAAACAACTCAAATCATATAATAGGATAGATAAGCAACTCTAATTTCTCGATTTGCATGTATATTATATCAAATGGTTTTTATGCAGTTCAAACGATGTTCATCTTCATAAAGATGTTAGAGCATGGGAAATTTGTCCATAAAACGTAATGATAGTTAAAAAGGTAGCCCAAAAATTTAAAGTTATAACTACACCTTGATATATGATTGGGTGTTAGGTGATAATACTAACACAAAATCGATCACTCGTCTTACAGTGGAACATATAGCATTAATTAATAGATTCTGGTCCAATTTATAACATTTGAACTAGATGTTTTAACTCAATATAGTATAGATACTGGTCCAATTTATAAAACTTTACATCTAAAAAAGTGTTAAATAATCTTGATTTACATCTTTGATACAATTCTATAAGACTGACCCACACATTTGAACTTTTTGTAGAGAAGCAAAAAAAAAAAAAAAAGAGAAATTCAAAAGCCTGCAGCGACATGAAAAGAAGAGAACCAGCACCACCATGTCCTCACTTTAAACATTCCCTTCTTCACTCTTCTCTTCCGGATGGGATCCCCTCACGACGCGATGAGTTACCGCCCTTCCCACCATGCACGTGACATGTGGTAGCAATGAAGTTAGTGTCCTCATCTAGCCTCACCACTCCTTTACTGCCACGTGTTACGCGGTGACGCACGCGGTAAAGGAAGAGCGATGAGGAGATCTGAACCCCTCCTCTCCACCGTCCCCCACCAAGAACTGGCAAAGCGGGCACGTTTTCTGGCAACTTCTCCACCGCTTATATATATACATTTCCCATGAAACTTATGTATGCATGACAACAAATGCGTCTCAGCCTTATCTCTCTCTTCCCTTCAGCCTTGACAAGCAAACACAGCATATCTCGGCCTCATCATTTCTTGATTCTCCGCCGGCCTTCCCATCGTCTGAGATGCTACGAATATTGAGCTTAACCACCTCCAAAGAGGGCAGCCCTGTATTTTGCTTCTGCCCTATTGGATAAAGATGCTGAAAAGAGAGATAATCAACATTTTGTAGAACATGTGTGCATAGAAGTGAGGTGGGAGGATGATTATTTGTTTTCATACCCATTTCGGTTTCTATTATATATTCGATTTTAAGGTGGCTTTTGGTTCGCAATTGAGTATCGGAATGAGAATCAGAATGGGTATGACAGAGTATGAGCTTGAAGTATATGAGTTTGAGCCTAAAAGTGATAGTTGTTTGGTATTGAAGTGGAAATGAGTATGATAGACATTGATGGTGTCTGGAACGTATCAGAATTGAAATGGATATCGAATCTGGACGGACGAAAAAATTTGACCGGCCGGAATAGTGACCGGCGGGCGGCGTTGACCAGCCATACCCCTTATTACCTTCATTCCCCATATTGATAGACAGAGGGTTAGTATATCAAAAAACGATATCCGTTAGCCCATAACTCCATTTCTCCAAACAAGCAACTTCAATAGATTTGGAAGAAATCTTTATTACTAACCTCTCAACCAAACACCACCTAAGAAAATATTAATAATGGAAAGGGATGAGACGATGAGTAGTAATGTGTTACGCTGTTTCTTAGTAGTTTTTTGGTTTTTTTTCTCTTTCTCTTTTTTGGATTTATGGGGCGAGAAATTAGAAACGTGCTTCATACAGACATACACGGCATATATAATATTCAAAGTTTGGAGCATGTATATTTCCTTTAGAAAAAAGTATAGGGTATATATTTCAAAGTTAGGGATCATGTTGGAATATACATTCAGCTGTATTAAATAAAAATTTCACAATTAAATAAAGGCTTAGTCGAGCTATGTTGCTATGAAGAAATTTAAAAATATTCTCGAAACAAGTATGACTATTGATTCTCAAACAATCAAATGGTTAAATATATATGAATCTTTTGTGATAACTAACTCATTTCTTTGTTGACATACAAATACTTATGTGGTATTTAACATTATACTACTAGTTGCTCATTACTTATTCTTAGAGCTAAAATAAAATATATCGTATGTATATAAGTACTCCGTCATGGTTGAGGATCCATCCTTGGAGACTATGGGAAAATACTTGTATGATGGAAATAAATATTATTCACTCAAGATAAAAGGTTTATTTTGATGGAAATATTGTTGGTGTGGGTTGTGTACCAAAGTATTTGTATCCAATCAGGCCATCTAAACGTGGGCCCGTTTATAAATATCTGTTTAAGGATAGAATGGCCCAATTGCAAGGGCTCAAATCTAAATTTCTTTTTTCTTTTTTACTGCTTCGGTCTAGTCCGTAAATAATTATCATTATTTTCCTCTGGTTAAGAGCTTCTATATCATTTTGAATTGTCCTTTAACGAGTTAGTTACACCCGAAAAGGTCAAATCTTTTGATGATTCCATCATCTATGATTGAGTTACAAAAACTTTTAGATAAATATCTTATATCTGAACCGAATTATTTTTGGTTAAAAGATATCTTTCTAGTTGTTTTAAAAACAATTAGGAGATTTTCTATAAAAAAAATTACAGATTGTTGGCGGCAACATGCTTGCTCTTTGCTTATGGAGTCGAAACTGTGAGACTTACCCTCAAGCTCGCAGAGCGCCATAGTTCATAATAAATAATGGATTGCCCTCCTTTTAAGAACAATCATCGTGGTAACAAATACACTAAATCTAATTTTCTATATTCTAACACTTTGTGTGTAGCAATCCAAAAAAATCCCACATCGAATAGAAGAGATATAATAGCATAATATATAAGTATGACCTAAGTACTAAATGTCAACCAAGATTAATATTTTTCGACCAAGCAAAGACGAAAGTCCGATTTAGTTGACATTCAGTAGTCCCTGCCTATAGTGATGACGTTGAGTCTGAACAAGCACTACGTTTAGAATTGGATGGACAAATTCAACACTTATAACTATTGTATCAGAGGTAAAAGGTTCAAACCAAGACGTTATATAGTCCCTTAATGAAGGTCCAACGAGGACGCTCGCTCAATAAGAAGGTTCAAATCTAAGATGTTAGAATGATCCCAGTCCCTTAAGTGAGGGACCGACGAGGATGCTAATACAATAAGGGGAATGAGATATAAATACCTAAAAAATTCCACATCAAATAGAAGTGAGATGGTAGCATGTGATATAATTGTGGTGTGAGAGTCGACTAGAGTTGTCGAGGCAAAAGGTCTAAATCCAATACGTTAGGGGATGCTGGTCCGCTAGTGGAGATCCAAAAGGACGCTGACCTATTAAGAAGATCCGAATTTGAGATGTTAAGGAAATCATGGTTCCTTAGTGGAGATCCAACAAGGACGCTGACCTATTAGGGAGAGGGGGCATAGTGAGAGGTAAAGACCTAAAAAATCCGCTAGTGGAGATCCAAAAGGACGCTAACCTATTAAGAAGATCCGAATTTGAGATGTTAAGGAGATCCTGGTCCCTTAGTGGAGATCCAACAAAGACGCTGACCTATTAAAGGGGGGGCGTAGTGAGATGTAAAGACCTAAAAAAATCCTACATCAAATAGAAGAGAGATGACGACATGATATATAAGTATGTCCCAAGTACTAAATATCAACAATGATTAATCATATTTGCGCCAGCAAGGACGAAAACCTGATATAGTTGACATTCAATAATGCTTGCTCGTAGTGACAACACCGGGTCCGAACATGAGCAACCTGAAATTGGCTGAAAAATTTGGGTCTTTACATTAGTAACTAATAGTTACTTATAAAAAAATTATTGTTTTAATTACAAAAAATCTTTAGTTATAGCAGCTAAATATTATTTTCTCTATTTTGGGGTTTCGAGTTCGATTCTTCCGATATTTTAAAAAAAATATTGAGATAGAATATTTGACTTAGTTAGAATTTTATTCTAACCAACCTTGTAGATAAAGTTGTTAGTTGTTATCATACAGATAGAGTTGTAGATAGAGTTGTTGTTGTATCCTTCTCCTTTCTTTGGTTTGATAGGTGGTTAGCGGCTATACATACGTGTAACTTCTGATGACAATATACGATTGACAAATATTCTAATATCAAATTTATATTTCTTTATGGTATCAGAGCGTATCAAATTTGATTCCTAATTTGTCATCTTTTTCTGGAAAGTCGTCGACGTCTTTATCCACTATCGTCGATCTCAGTCCTGTTTGGTTAAGTCATGCAGGTTTCTTCCAAACATTTTTTTTGTCTCCTACGTCTTTGGTTGACATCCGTTTATCCTCACCAGTCGGTTTTTTTCTGACTTCCATTGATCACCATAATGGTCGAACAATCACTGATTACTACTGATCCCAAGTCTGCATATTATCTCCATCCGTCTGATCATCCTGATCTTGTTTTTGTCACTCAACCATTGGGCGAAAATGGAGAGAATTATTTTGTCTGGCAAAAAGCTTTTGTCAATGCTTTGCGCTCTAAGAACAAAGCAGGGTTTGTTGATGGGACCATCAAACGTCCGGACGCAGCCTCTATCAATTATTCTGTGTGGCAGCAATGTAATGCTCTAGTCCTGGCATGGCTATCAAATTCGCTAGCGAAAGAGCTTCAAGGCACAGCAGCCCACGCCGACTCAACCCGTGACGTCTGGGTGGATCTGGAGGAGCGTTTCACTCAATAGATTGATGCGCTCCGTCATGCTATTGCCTCCCTCAGACAAGAGAGCAGCATGGTCTCAGCATACTATGACCGTCTCAAAATTCTCTAGAGCGAACTCCAGTCATTTGATGCGGTTTCCATTTGTAGTTGCGGGTTGTGCACGTGCGGTTTGTCCCATACGATGGAGAAAGTTCGTGAAAAGGAGATGGTGTTTAATTTTCTAATGGGTCTTGATGAATCTTTCAATACAGTTTACACATTTTAAGTATTGATCCTTTACAGTCACTTGGTCGTGTGTATGCGATTGTAGCACAGGAGGAGAAGCAACAGATGGCTGCACAAAGTCATTCACCTCAGTTTGAGGCCGCCGCTTTGGCTGCATGACAGCCTTTTGTCGAAGGCCGAACCTCCAGAGCCAAGGGTAAGGGGGAGAGGCCTCGTTGTACTCATTGTGGTAAGGTCGGACATTTGCGTGAGACATGTTATGATCTAATTGGTTACCCGGCTCACTGGAATGTGCCCCGCGGCCGAAAAGAACGGCCAACTGCTGGTTCAGGGAAATCCGCCATGATGGAGTCGACCAAAGGTATGGTAGTGCAGGCAGATCCGATTGCGTCACCTACACCTGTTTTTGCGCAGCTCACACTTGCCTAGAAACAACAGCTGGCAGAGTTTGTTGAATATTTGAATGGAGGTAACTTTGGCTCGAATGTTCCGATAGCTGTCAAGAATGAATCGGGTATAGTCTCTTTTGCTCCTTCCTTATCATCACGTTGGCTTTTTGACAGTGGAGCAAATGCACATATTGTCAACAATTTGTCTATGTTTACCACTATTGTTAATGATAAGGTGGCAGCTACTGTGCAAATACCAGATGGTGCACATGTGCCAGTTTCCGTCATTGGCATCGTCAAGCTCTCAGATTCTTTGATTCTACATGATGTTTTAGGGGTTCCGGACTTTGCTTTTAACTTGATTTCTGTTAGCCGCTTGGTGAAAGATATAAAGTGTGCGTTAATCTTCGGCCCTGATTTTTGTGTTCTGCATGAGATGCCATCGAGGAAGCTGATTGGAGTGGGTAAGCAGCACGATGGTCTCTACAACCTAGTCCTTGGTTCACATAGTCTAGCCCCTGGCGGCAATAGAGAGCGATGAGTCCGTTTGGCACCATCGCATGGGTCATCTTCCTCTCTCGAAATTTCGTTTCTTACCTTCTGTTGTTATTTCGAATAAAGATATCTTTTGTGATGCTTGTAGCAAGGCAAAGCAAACACGTTTACCTTTTCCTGTTAGTGCCAGTGTAACTTTACATTCTTTTGATCTTGTTCACTGTGATATTTGGGACCCTTATAAGACACCTAGTTTGTCTGGTGCACGTTATTTTTTGATTATTGTTGATGATTATAGTCGTACCACTTGGGTCTATTTAATGGGGTCTAAATCTGAAGTCAGTCGTTATTTATTTTATTTCTTTAACTGGGTATGTACTCAGTTTGGTAAACAAGTTAAGCGTGTCTGTAGTGACAATGGGACGGAGTTTACCATTCACACTATCCTCAACTACTATGTTGATCAAGGGATGGATGCTCAAACTTCTTGTGCTTACACTCCACAACAAAATGATGTTGTTGAGCGTAAGCATCGTCATCTTTTAGAAGTCGTCCGTGCTCTTCGTTTTCATACTAGTTTGCCTCTTAAGTTCTGGGGGGAGTGCATGCTTACTGCTGTTTATCTTGTTAATCATATGCCCACAACCATTCTCAAAAATAAAACACCCTATGAAGTCTTGATGGGGCATTCACCTTCTTATTCTCATCTTTGGGTTAATGGTTGTTTATGTTATGGTTATACTTATCATCATACTCGTGATAAGTTCGCTCTACGGTCGGCACCAGGTATATTTCTTGGGTATCCACAATACAAAAGGGTTACAAGATATTTGATTTGTCTAGTCACAAACTTTACGTTAGTCGTGATGTGTCATTTCATGAACATGTGTCTCCGTTTGATGTGAACTCTTCTTCTCACAGCTCCATCACGGTACCCAATCCTAAGACTTGCTGGGATACCCCGTCACACGGTTCCACTTAGCCACTGGACGCATGTCCAGCCTCTCCTGACGTTGCCAAGTTTCGGCTTGTCCTTCCCTTTCACCAGCCGTGGCATCCTAGCACTCGGATGGTACCTCTGGCTTGCCATCCGAGTCTCTTCCTTTGACGCGTGGTCATCGACAGCGTCAGCTGCCGCGTCATCTAGCTGATTTTAATGTTGTGTTACCTTCTTCGCTCGTGCCATCGACTGCGCCACCCACTCCTACAACAAACTCCACGGTATTTTCTTTATCTCGGTTTTTGTCATATAATCACTTATCTCGATCTTATTGTTGCTATGTTGCGGCCATCACTGCAGGGGATGAGCCAGTTTCTTTCCGTCAGGCTGTTAAACATACACACTGGTGTGAGGCAATGCAGCGTGAAATTTCAGCTCTTAAAGCTAATCATACCTGGTCCGTTGTCCCGCTGCCTCCTGGCAAGCGCACCATTGGTTCTAAATATGTTTACAAAATCAAATACAATCCTGATGGTACGGTTGAGCGCTACAAGGCGCATTTGGTTGCTCGTGGTTATACACAAGTCGAGGGCATCGACTTTACTGAAACCTTCGCACCTGTGGCTAAGTTAGTCACTGTACGATGTTTATTGGCGGTTGCAGTGGCGCGTCGTTGGCATATTCACCAATTGGATGTCAACAACGCTTTTTTGCATGGTGATCTCACAGAGGATGTCTATATGCGCATTCCACCTGGTTTTGCTATTCAGGGGAGCAGAATGTGTTTAAGCTTCGTAAGTCTTTATATGGTTTACGCCAGGCGTCCCGAAATTGGTATGCTAAGTTTACTACCTCACTCACTGCTCTAGGGTATACTCAGTCTGATGCAGATCCATCTTTATTTATTTTGTCCACTGAGTCCTCTTTTGTAGCGGTACTAATTTATCTTGATGATGTTATTGTGACTGGCGATGACCTTACGCGTATCACAACATTAAAGACACACCTTGATCATCAGTTTAAAATCAAGAACTTGGGTCCCTTGAAGTATTTCCTTGGGATTGAAGTTGCTCGTTCTCCTGCCGGTATGGTGTTAAATCAACGTAAGTATGTCCTTGATATACTCATGAAGTGTGGACTAGTTGGATGTCGTCCGGCTAGCACGCCAATGGATCAGAAAGTTCGGTTTAATGAGTCTGATCCCCTTTTGGATAATCCTGCCTTTTATCGTCGTATTGTTGGTCTTCTTCTCTATCTTACTGTCACACGCCCTGATATTTATTTTGCGGTTAATATGCTTAGTCAATTTATGCATACCCCTGATGCCGTGTTTCACTTACTGCGCTATCTTAAACGCGCGCCTAGTCAGGGTCTTTTCTTGCCCACTGCGACCTCATTGACTCTTACAGGATATTGTGATGCTGACCGGGCTGAGTGCCCTATAACTCACCGCTCGACCACGGGTTACATGATTTTTCTTGGTTTAGCTCTCATTTCTTGGCGTTCTAAAAAGCAGCATGTTGTTTCGTGTTCGTCTGCTGATGCTGAGTACCGTGCTATGACTTATGCCACAAATGAAATCGTTTGGCTTCGTAAACTCTTGCATGATCTTGGTATACATGTTACAAAGCCAATTGATCTTTACTGTGATAATCAAGCAGCTTTACATATTGTAGCTAATCCAGTTTTTCATGAACGCACGAAGCATATTGAGATTGATTGTCATTTTGTTCGTTAGCACTACACAGCTGGTCTTATTCGTCCGATCAAAATCCTGGGCCAGCGACAACTAGCCGACGGGTTTACAAAACCCCTTGGTCCAGAGGGTTTTCGTCTATTTGTGGGCAAGTTGGGCATTTTCAACATTCATGCACCAACTTGAGGGGAAATATTGAGATAGAATCTTTGACTTAGTTAGAATTTTATTCTAACCAACCTTGCAGATAAAGTTGTTAGTTGTTATCATAGAGATAGAGTTGTAGATAGAGTTGTTGTTGTATCCTTATTCTTTTTTTTGGTTTGATAGGTGGTTAACGGCTACACATACATGTAACTTTTGATGACAATATACGATTGACAAATATTCCAATATCAAATTTACATTTCTTCAAAAAAAAAAAAACAACTATTGTTTCAATTGAGGGGCAGCACAATGTTGTCAACATGCGAGTGCGAAGAAACTGCCATATATCTAATGGAGAAAGGTATAGTTTTCATAACCTGAAAACAGGAAAAGTGAAAATGATGAGAAAAACAAAGATGATACTCTCGTATAATTCGTACGAAATAAAAAGTGTGTGTGTGTGTGTATATAAAGGGTATGTATTAAAAAAGTTAATGAGAACCCCAATCAAGAAAATAGCAGGTGAAATCAATATTTGGTCATGAGAAATGCAAGCGTTACCTAATTGAATGCCACCTGAGGTTGGCATGAATAATAATTTGTGAGCAGTTGGTTTTGCATGCAATTTCAACTTCGTCATGCAAATGCAGTGACATGTACAATCATGGTGACTTTTGAAAATTCAAGAAAACATCATGTTACATACTATCCACTTGGTATTATTACCATCACATCTTCAAAATTGTATTTTTTTTTCATATAGTTTTTTGATAGGTTTGTTGGTTTGTGAACTTGATTTCACGAGTTCGAACTGCAAAAACAGCATATTGCACAAAGTGTAGAGTAATGTTACATACATCAGATCGTGAATCATTGAGGTCCTTCCCCGGACTATGTGCAAACGTATAAGTCTAGTGCACCGGGAACGCTTTTTATTTAATTATTCTAAGTAATTATAATAATAAGATAACATGTATATTTTTCAGTCTTGAAAGAACGACTTCTTATAACCCTATAAGTATATAATCATCTCATAACCATTCTATCTAGTGATGATAGATTTGATACATGATAACCACCTACGGTTCTTGGCTTTATACAAATTCCAATAACGTTATAATTCAACTATTTTTCTCCTTATTCTTTTTTACTATATAAAAATAATAATTTTTGTGCCAAATTATGATATTAATTTTGTTTAATATACACTTTTAGAACCACGATTTATATCAACTTGTCAAGGTAATTGACTATACCATTTTATCAAAATAGTTATCACATCGTTTAAACTAAATATTAAACAGGAAATAATTTAATCTAACATTGTTTTTCTTTCTTGAAAGTATCATAGTATCTTCTAACATTGTTGGGCGTAAAAAAAAGTAACAACAATGCTTCGAAGCATTGCCTTCTCTATCCCGCAGAAACAAAATCCAAATAAAAAATAAAAAATAATAATGAGGTTCAGTGTATAAGAAAAATAAAAAAACCAAAAATATTCTGCGCGAATCTACTAGCCCCCATCAGAGAAACCTACGCCTGACGCCTCACTCGGGATTCTCCGAAATGGGGCCCGCAGAACAGCCACTTCATATTATTTTATAAATTATAATTTACTTTTAAATATAATTTAAAATATCCTACTTTAACTTTAATTTTTAATATAATTTAAGTTATGCAATTGTTTGTTTTTGTCTTTTGTCTCTTATTATTTGTGCATACATCGGTTATTGCTATTTTGATATCATAAGCTTTTCATTTATGTTTACTAACTTTCTTCACTAGTATACTAGCACATTAATTTATATTATTGAATCATCTATATATGTATATACAGAGCCGGAGTCTCACTAGATTCAATCTATATCTCTTGCAATTGATGTATTGTTTGTTTACCTCTTACTCTCCTCATATCCTAGCGGAATATGATGGTTATGAGTTGTTGCTGTATTTTTAAAAATCAAAATATACTTTATTTTTTAAAAGAAAAGAAGCCACGTAAAATCCGTGCCGACTAAAACTGTACGGTTTTGGCATTGATATCGGTAACTGTTGCTGGATAAAAAATTTTGGCGGGCAAATGATCCAGAAAAAGTAATTTCAAAATTCCTTTAAAAAAGCTATGCATATAAACCCTAGCGGCGGTCCCATCTTCATCTTTTTTCCAGTTCCCTCCTCTTCACTCTGAACTCTCCCCAGAACCACTTCATTTTCCTTTCTTTTTTTTTTCTTTCTTTATTTATTTTTCTTCCTGCAATTTTAATCATGGTTGCTTGTGTTTAATACTGGTGGTTATCCTGTTGATTTGGATTAGAAAGAGGAAAACTTCTCCCCCTGGTAAATCTTTAACCTCTGATGATTCTTTACTGCTGGATGTTCTAGCTTGTACATATGTTTTTAGTTTGATTATGTGTAGGGATTTATTTATTTATTTTCCTTTTTTCCTTTCATTTTTCCTCTTTTGATAGATTCATTTGCACTGATTTTGCCTAATAGTGCTTCTACTTCTGTTTTGATAAAATCAGCTTTTAGCAAGATTGTTGTTTTCTAATCAGAGGCCTTATTTTCAATTTGTCTGATCTCCCATTGTTCATGTTTCAGGTCCAAAAGAGGGCTGTTTTTACTGTTATTGTGTTCAGTTTTGATCATTTATAAGGCAAAGTGTAGAAAGATGAGAGATTGAATAGTTAAATAAGGAAGGATTAGGAGGAAATAACATGGGAAAGGTACATCCGAAGGACATGGAGAGTCGGAAAACCAAGCAGAAGACGCGCCAGAGGAATGCAAATAACAGATATTTGAGGCCTGGAGCTCTAGCACAGCTCAGATACAGTAAGGCCTGTGCTGCTAAATCTTCTACGGATGTCGTGAAGCAGGCAGTTGATGTAAGAGATGATGACAAGCCAAAAGATGATGTGGTGGATAATAAGTTTACTGATGAAAGCCCCATTGATTTGTCCCCTGTAAGATTTGGGTCTGGTCCTCCATTGGACAACAAAAGCCCCACCGTTCTTTCACCTGTACCAAATGAGGTAGGGTCTTTGTATGGGCCTTTTGATATATTTAAGCAGAATAAGTTGATGAATACGCCTAAGACGCCCTGTGATGGAAACCATGGATCAGAGTCAAGACTTGAGTCTCTCCCAATGGATTTATTGGTAATTGATTCCTTGATTCCTGTCCTTTTACTATTTTTTATCTGAGAAAGATATCTGAAAGATTGATTCTTGATATTGAATTTTCATTTTTTTTAATGTAAATGTGGATACTTTGTCAGTGGTTTCCATAAATCTATATTTTGTTGTTTCAGTAGCATTGCATGCTGATGGGGAGTTAATCACTGTCAAACATTTGCTTATGTTGGTCTAACGCTTCTAATTTCTTGACATTTGAAGCAGTGTATGTATTCTGGTACTGTTACCCCAACTCTTTTACCACTTGCTGTTGGAGAACTCATGGGGTGTTTGGTTCGCATTTGAGTATCGAATTAGAATCGGAATGATAATGACAGTGTATGAGTTTGGACGTTAAAGTCGTGTTTGTTTGGTATTGAAGTGAGAATGTGTATGATTACCATTGATGTTGTTTGGAATATACCGGAATCGAAATGAGTATCGAATGTGGGTGGCCGGAAAAATTTGACCGCTGACTGGCAGGGGCCTTTGACCGGCTTGTTTGACCATTTGGGGGTGGCTGGGGGCAGCCGGAATGGGTTGAAGGTGGTCAAGCTCGAAACTCATACCCCCATATTATACCTCATATTGAAAGACAAGGGAGCACCGTTACCCAAATACTCAGATATCAATACGAAACCTACACCTCCAATTTTAACAACCAAACAACGTGTATGGGTTTGGAGGCCATCTAAACTCATACCCTTAATGAAGAAACCCCCAACCAAACACCACTCATTGTGTTTTATCCAGATTATGTTTATTACGTTGGTAGAATGAATCTTAAACTGTCCTCTTGTATTTATTTTTCAAGGTCCTTACCTTTTTAAGGAGGCGTATTGATCTGTAATCTTTCTGGTTTTAGGCCAAAATATTGTGCCACCTGCACCACGACCAACTTCGACCTGTTTTTCACGTCTCTCAGAAAATCAGGAAGGCGGTCAGTCTTCCTCATTGTCTGCTTGGTGGTTTTTTCACCTATATGCAATTGGGATGAACATCTTGGATCTTGAACTTTTAATGTTATTCGATTAGGTTATTCAAGCGAGACAATTTCACTTCAACTTCACCACACCTGATCGAGCTCGACAAGAAATGTTGAGTATCATGACACCCCGCCCTACTGATCGCTGGCCATTTCTGAGGTCTAGATGTTGATTTCATTTCAATAACTCTCCTTTTACTTCTATGGCATCAGTAAATCTGCTGAATACAGTTTGCTTAACTATCGATATTCCCTTGCAGCAAGGGAGATAACAAGTGTTTGAGGCTACTGAGCCCTCATACCCCTAAAGCACCAAAGCATGGTCCTCGCCCACCTTCTCGTGTCAAGTTTACAGAGATCCGACAGATTGCAGCTGTTCTATTTAAGGAGCCAGCATTTCCATCCAGGTGTTTGGTGCCTTCTGTACTACAAAAACCTCTATGCAAGTCACTGGCTTCCAATAGGGTATTGTTTTATGAGGATGAATTATGTCAGGCTGTTGCTCAGAATAAACTGCGTTGACATCCATGCAACTCATGGTTTCTCTTAGTATGTGTATATAGTGGCTTTAGCTTGGAGAAAATTAGGTGTGGTGATAGTTTTGCTTGAATGGTTGTTAGAAAATAGAGATCACTGATGTGGAGGTTTGGGCACTGGTGCGAATAATACTGTCAAACTTTATCATTATTGTATAGTAAGTCTATGTTTCTTGGTGAAACTACCTAGCCTTGTCTTTGTTTCTTTACAGCCTACTCTAAAATACAACAATCATTCTCAGTATATTCCAATGACATCAAAAGCTATCGCTATGGTCTGGGAAGGGTGAGAGGCATGTAAACAATACATCCATCCCAAGGGATAGAGGTTTGCTTCCATTAAGATCCTCGGCTCTATATGTATTCCTCTAAAATACATGACCTGGAATCAGGCATGTGTTTTTGGTGTTGCTGACGTCCTTTCTTTTTGTCTGTGTTAGTTTTTTTTTGCTTTCCCCTCTCTGTAAGCGGATGTGATCACCTTACCACACTTTTCCTCACCACACTCCCCACCACGCGACACGTGGCAGCATGGAGGGGTGGTGAGGCTAGATGAGGGTAACCTTGATCTAGCCTCACCAATCCCCATGCTACCACATGTCACGCGGTGACGAGTGTGGTGACGGTTTTGTGGTGAGGGGATCCTAACCCCTCTGTAAGCACTTTCTTTTTCAGGATTCTTTGTTTAATCAACCAAACAGAGAATACTGTCATCCTAATTGAAGCAAAAAAAAAAAAATTGGGACAATATGATCAAAGTTTTAAGCTACAGGTGCAGGAACTAGAGAAGACTAATGTGCTTCTGAAGCTGCTAATTCTCTTTAATAATGATGGAATAAAGCATAATGACTCATTAAATTGGTTGCGCTTCTTATATTGTGAAGTATCAGTTGATCGATACAGCTGGACGTAATTTTTATTATGGGTCATCGAGAAACAATTTATGTGCGTTTCTAACAAATGAGTATAGTTGCGTACATTCGATTTTCATACTCTGTTATAAACAGGAGCTTATAAGGCAATAAAGTAATGTTTTAATGAACAGTGACAAGTAAAAAGTGATTAGCAAATGATGGTGCATCAAGTGAAATTTGTCTAGGATAATCTTTTGCTACCTTTAACAAGGATAGATCAATTACCGAACCATTCAGCCTCTAAGAATATAAATTGAGGCCATAGTTTCTAATACAGTTTGACGCATCATTATGGGTCATCGGGAGATAATCTTTGTGTGTTTTTAACATATGAGTATGGTTAAGTACATCCGACCCTTATACTCCGTAATAGGCGAGAGCCTCTAAAGCAATGGAGTAACGTTGTTGTTGTAGTTCTTAAGATGTAAATCTAATGATGCACCAAACTGTGGAACAAATACGTTGTGTTTCCTTTCTGTTAGTCTCTAGAAGCTCTATATGACAAGAAAAGAGAACTACAAGCGGGCTACCTTTTGGTAATATTTGGATGCCCTTTTTACTATCCAATTGGTGTGCTATTGTGAAAAAATTCGCTTGAAAGTGTACTTAAACAGTTATAAGAGGAAGATTAAGAAGGCTTAAAAGAAACACTCAACAACAACAATATTACTCGATTGCTTTAGATGCTCTTGCCTATGTCGGGCTACGGGAGATCGGATGTACGCAACTATAGTTATGTGTTAGAAACACACAGAGGTTGTTTTCGGATGACCCATAATGAAAATTACGTCAAGCTGTGTCGATTAATTGCTACTTTACAATATAAGGAGCGTAGCCAATTTAGTGAATCATTTTGCTTTATTTCATCAT
Source organism: Eustoma russellianum (assembly GCA_036186865.1). Classification (NCBI taxonomy): domain Eukaryota; kingdom Viridiplantae; phylum Streptophyta; class Magnoliopsida; order Gentianales; family Gentianaceae; genus Eustoma; species Eustoma russellianum. Next base: position 44,742,849 of record AP025040.1, read on the forward strand.
ATTCTAAAGTCAAAGAAGAACGTGTCTTTGACTTCATTGGAAATGGAAATTACTTAAACACTGAACCATTGAAACTTAACATCATCGTGGGCAGCTGTTTATTTTAAGTCTCTGCTCATGTTAAGCAGATAAAGAAAGAAAATCTGTCATTTTATGACACATTTAAGATGAGATTGAGGCTACAAGTCAGCACATAGCATACTTCTGTGTCCAGTTACGTGCCATAGCTTCGTACTTGGTCTTGTCTGTCTTGTACATGTGAGCAATTTCTGGTACCAGTGGATCATCAGGGTTTGGATCCGTTAGCATGGAACATATTGAAAGTAGGACCTGAAATTATTCAGGCAGAGCAAATATAAGCTGTGGACAAGAAAGCAAGAAGCTCTTAGGGATATTATTTAATCGCTTCTGTCGGATGTTTAACATCCGAGGTATAGTTTGCTTGTCTCTTACTCTCCCCAGAACCTAGCGATAGCTTTTGATATCGTTGGGATATATTAGGTATGATTGTTGTCGTCGTCGGATGTCTAACATGTAGGTTAAACCTGTTTGATCAAGAAATGAAGGAAAGAACCCAACGGTATTTTTGTCCTACGAAATGACCTTTTAATGTTAACTATGTGTTTTGTATGGCAGGTACATATAGAGCCGGAAGTCTCAATAGAAGCAAACTCTGTCTCTTGAGATGGAGGTATTGTTTGTCTAACTCTCATCCTCTTTAGACCCTAACGGTAGCTTTTGATGTCATTAGATATACTGGGTACGGTTGTATGCATGTATGTATATGTGTTTTGTATGGTAGTGGGCACTGAACTGGAATGAAAATAATGAGGCAAGAGAGGACATTACCTTAGATATGGTAAGAGCAGGACTCCATTGATCCTTAAGAATATCAAGGCATATGTTTCCATTGTTATTGATGTTTGGATGGAACACTTTTGTTCTGAATGCAACCTGTAAATATTGCTTGTATTACTTTAAGTTCAGTTTCATGTATGTTAAACTACTTTAGTCAATACAAATTTCTATCAAGTACAACTAATGGAGTAGTACAACCAATAGTTCGATATTGATTGTACACTCCAGTAGTTGTACTGTAGGATTTCCATGATCAAAAAATTGCAAAAGGTTTACCTTAGGAGGCTTAAAAGGGTAGTCAGGAGGGAAATGGATGGTTACTTGGAAAACTCCGCCGGCATAAGGGCTGTCGTTGGGGCCAATAATGGTGGCTTGCCAGTGAAACATGTCTTGTGCTACAGGGCCTGCCAAAAGTAACAACAACATTATTCCATTGTCTACGGTAACTAGACAAACAGTGATGGCGAGGCAAAACTACGCTATAGCCAAAATGAATGTTGTCACGTATCAGATCTGCGCATAGAGTATATCGTGGAATTACATAGAGGGTATTGCTTAAGTCCCTTTAGGGGGGAGTGTTAATGAATTACCTGCACTACATGAGGTTGGAGGGTCTCTTTGCAAGTCTTTGAGCTCCTTGAGAATTCTTCTTGAAGCCATTTTTCTGCAGCCTCTAGTTGTTAAGACTTGGAAAACAAGGGTTGATTTTCTTTGTGATAATACACAGAGGCTGAGGACTCTTCAATTATTTATAGCAAGAGTGGAGTAATTGAAAATTTGTAGAGGGCTTTGTTTCAACTTTTATTTAGTGGGCATGGTATCAATTCTATGGAATCAAGGTCCCAGGAAAGCAGGCTCCATCCATTTTGTGTAAATTCCTCCTCTTTCTGTGAAAGAGAACTAAGATTCCTTTCAACCCTATGGGAAAACCAAGTGCAGTTGGAATTCATTAAAGCGCATCAACTTCGGAAAAGCATAACACGGTATTGCAAAAGGGGTTAGGATCTCCTGCCCCTCATTCCCATCACCTCATGCGTCATCGCACGACACGTGGCAGCAGGGATGAGGGGCCACGTGTTGCCACGTGTCGCACGGTGACGCATGGGGTGATCAGGGGAATGAGAGGCAGGAGATCCTATCCTTGCAAAAGGAGGGGCAATTGGACAATTACATAACCGACCCATTTGATAGTAAAAATAAGACTTGCATAAAGTGTAAGGTAAGGATGCATATATCATATTGCAAAGCGATTCGGTCTTTTTTCGGGCCCTGTGCAAACGCGGAAGCTTAGTACACTGGGAATGCCTTTAACATAAAAAAAGATAAACCTTCAATTTTGATAGTTCTAACACCTCTTTCATAGTCATTTAGGAAGGATGTAAATTGAAATATATTACTCAATGAAAATAGTCTTTTTTAGAGTTTGCCTTTTTCATCATAACTACAAAGGATCCAAATCTAAATTCAACCAAGTAAAGATGACACGATTTGAAACCTCACAATAAAGTCTACCAAACATGAATGTTTTTAAGCTCGCGACAAACATTTTTGTATCCCATAAGTGCAAAGTGGGAATGAAGAATTTGGACTGTTTCCATTTCCAATGGATTCAAAAACATACTCTTTTTTGACTTTAGAATATGATAAAACAAAGCAAAATGACTCGCTAAATTGGCTACGTTTCTTATATTGTGAAGTAGCAGTTAATCGACACAGACATAATTTTTATTATGAGTCATCGAAAAACAATCTATGTATGTTTTTAACATATAGGTATGGTTGCGTATATTCGACCTTATATATCCCGACATAAACAAAAGTCTTTAAGTTGTTGGTGGACTACTTTACATCGTCGTCTTTCCTCCGTCCATTGCATGTAGCACAAATCCGTGCCGAACGTAGAAAATCCAACTTGTTCTAAGCATCGCCATCAACTTAAGAATAAGAAACGGTCAAAGCTTATCGAATCGTTTTACATTTCTTAACACATTATTTATAATATCTTTTATGTTGTCACATAAAGTACCTCACGTGTATAAGTATGAAACATACACATGACATAGTCTTGTTGTATATAATACGTATTTATGGCCCTTTAGTTAATTTTTGAATTTCTATATATGCAACTTGTTAAGATTTAAACATTTTAGAAACTCAATTCTTATGTTAAGTTACTGATCTAAGTAATTTGCAATATTTTTTAAATCCATAAGAATAAAATTAAAACTTTACATAATCTCGTTTCAAGCACTTTTCCTGTCAATTTTTTTTTAATTTGATTCATCACTTTGATGAAAAGAAGTGCAAAATGTTGCTAGAGCGATTTTATTTTGGTTGTAGATCAATTAATATAATCTTAGCCGTAGTATTTTTAAAATGCCATATAATTGTAACAAAAATAAAATAAAATAATGCCATATAACCAAGAGACTCATATAACATGCCTTACTCGTACGATCTCAAGAATATTTGAAAGAGCCAAATTAAGAAGTTCCAACCGGATTCAAACTGATTCCGTGAAAGGGGTTTTTGTTTTTCTTTCTTTTACCATGCTGAATTGAAGTACCATTAAGTAATTTGAAAGTTGTGTGTTTATTTTCCCCCCTTTCTTTACCATATGTTTTGTTTATTACATTGTATTTTTTTACCACTATTTTATGTATTTTTTATATGTATGTTTGCAGTTTTTTTTTTTTTTTTTGCTCATTACTCTCTACCTTTGTGGAGGGTGTGTCTTAGAACAACTGATAAAGTTGCTGATTTGTGGCCTTGAGGTTATGGGTTCGAGACACGCAAACAGCCTCTTGCACAAAAAAAAATGTAGGATCAAGCTGCATACATCAGATCGCGAAACGATCCGTCCCTTTCCTCAGACCCTGTGCAAACACGGAAACTTAGTTCACCAGGAATGTGCTTTACTCTCTACCTTTGTGATCATGTATTTAAGAAACTCGAAGACAAAAAGGTTACAGAATGATAAAACAAATATAAAAAAAATAAGGAAACATACTGAAAAAACCTAATAAACATATACCTATATCCTTTCGACATGCTAAAAGAAAGGAAGAAGATCCCTACGTGATGATATTTCCATGTACTCAGCCTGATGAGTGGAAGGAGAGGCATGTTTGTTCAAGATTGATCAATGTGGTACATCCGGATTGGGATCTCATCACCCCCACTTTCCTCATCCCCTTTGTGACCACGCGACACGTGACAGAAAGAGAGGGTGGTGAGGCTAGATCACCTGCATCTAGCCTCACCACCTCCTTTTGCTGCCACGTGTCACGCGGTCACGCGTCACCGCACCTCCTTGCGATGAGGGCATCCTATCCCGGAACATCCTACTTAGCTTGATTTCTGCCCACATTATTCGCTGACAATGAATTAATGAAAGGGCTACTCAACATCATTCTTCTACTTCCTCAAACGCTTCAATCATCATTACTTAAGACTTTTGACCTTTTTTTTTCTTTTTTATTTGGAATCTAAGGGGGAGAGGGAGAAAGAAGATACACTAATGAAAATTTATGGGAAGTAAAGAATTTAAGTACAAGTTGATGTTGAGAATATTGTTCCACATTGGATAATTTGGAGAAAAAAATATGTGAGTTATAAGAGAATTAGGTACTACAACCCATTGCTTTATTATTTTGAGTAGATATGAGTCTCACATCATGTAAGCCCAAACTTCAACATAGTATCAGGGCTAATTTAAAATGTGGACTCGCACATTGCATGGCTTATGGTTGGCCATCTATTGTCTCCTCTCACTCAAGTCCAGATGTTTATGTCTAGGAGCCACGTTGCATATATTGTCTCCTCTCAATCAAGTCCAGATGTTCATGTTTGGCTTGTGGTTTGTGATTGAGGAGCCACGTTGCATCTATTGTCTCCTCTCAATCAAGCCATACGTTCATGTCTGACCTGTGGTTTATAATTGAGGAGCCACGTCGCCACATGAGAATGTGTGTTGAGAATATTGTCTCACATTGGCCAATTTGAGAAAAAAATATGGGTTATATGAGAATAGGTACCAACACCCAATCCAGATGTTCATGTCTAACTTTTGGTTTGTGATTGAGAAACCATGTTGCCACATGAGGACGGGTGTTAAGAATATTGTATCACATTGACCAATTTCAGGAAAAAAAATGTTGCTTATATGAGAATGATGTACCACCACCCATTGTCTTAAGATTTTGAGTGAGTCGTATGGGCGGGTGTTGAGAATATTGCCTCATATTGGCCAATTTGAGAAAAAAAATGTGAGTCATATGAGAATGAGATACCACCACCAATTGCTTTAAAATTTTGAGTGAGTATGAGTCTCACCTCATGTAAACCTAAGTTTCAATGGTTGCTATTGGACAATATAGTATTTCGAGCAAAAAAAAACAAAAATTAGTACTGCACTCACTAACCAAGCGAACAAATGCACAAAATAATTAAGCTTGAAACGGTAAGAAGTGAGTCAAATAAAAACATGAAAATTCAATTAAACCTGTAAGAAAGAATATGTAGGAAACAGTTCACTTTCAAATGTAAGATGGGAAGATGTGGGGAGAGGATGATGAACTGGTAGTTTTCTGGCCCATCACACGAACGTGAAAGATGCTTACAAACCTTGGTGACCTCAAACTTAAGCATATATAATCTTGGAGCTTTTAAATTTAATGAAATTTGTCCCTCCTCAGACACATCGAATCCAAGGGAAAAGGCAAGGCCGCTTGATAGTTACACATACCACAACTTAATGTCAACAACGATAAGAACACATACCCAGTATATCTCAACAACAGCAAAAGCTATCGCTAGGGTCTGGAGAAGGTGAGAATCAAACAAACATTACCTCCATCACAAAGGATATAGAGTTCGTTTCCAGCAAGACCTCGGACTCTATATGTACCTGCATAGATGACATAATAATAAGGATATGGTGTACTAGTGTGTTAGTGAAGGAATTTAGTAAATACAAATAGAAAGCTTCCAATATTATGTCATCAAAACAGCCTCTTCAGACTCAAATAGGTGAAGAGGATGTGATGGAGTATCAGACAGTTACTCCCCCCCCCCCCCCCCCCTCTCCTGCCGCCCCCCAAAAGACAAAAAGCTCTATCTTAAAAATCAACTGACAAAAATGTCACAGAATAGCACAAGAATAAAAGGCAGCTAAGCAAAGTCGATTTGAACGACCACTAAAAGCATGGTAATCTAACAATAAAAGCAACACCATTTTCAGCATCAAAATACCTCAATAGGGAAATTAACACAAATCTATCTCTTGTACATACTGCAAAACAAAAAGAGAAAAACAACGATAACAGCCGCAAGGAAAATTTTCTTTCCTAATTGGATCTTCCAGTTTGTTGATACATCAATACAAATTAAAGAGGAGCAGTGAACTTGGGGGCGAAAAAAGTTGTGACCTCAAGAGTTAGATGGCCCATCAGGAGGCAGTAAAGGAGCCACTTTAGACTTCATCAAGATCAATGGCTCTTTGATGGGAACATGTGATAGCCTCCTACTTCCTCTGAGAAAATGCGAATTGAATATGCCAGGGTTGAATTGACAATTGGTCGATATAGTCACATCCTTGAATTCTAATCTTGATCACAATATAGAGCAGGCCTTTTGGGCCTTGCTCTTTTTCTTCTTTTGCTTTGGCGGCTGGAGCACAACTTTGATTGCAGCATCAAATACTGCTTTCACATTCTGCGGAAACTGAAGAAAGCGTAATCACGCAATGATTCTCATTACCAAAATTGTGTACAACATATAGTAAGGAACAAATCCTATCTAACGTTAATTCCTACAATCTTGCCCTAAAATCAAGCCAATCTTGACTATCACATCTACAACCATAAATATGTATATACACCATAATTACATGCCATATCTAGTATATACATTACATCTAATCACATCTAACGTCATTAATACAAAATATTTCAATACTCCCCCTCAAGTTGGCGCATGAATATCGAGCATGCCCAACTTGCCATGAAACCGCCGAAATAAGTCAGGACCGAGGGCTTTCGTGAACCCATCAGCAAGTTGATGTAGGCCGGGAACTTTGCACGGATGAATGAGCCCGGTGACATAGTGTTGACGAACGAAATGACAGTCGATCTCAATGTGTTTGGTACGCTCATGAAAAACGGGATTAGCCACAATGTGCAAAGCAGCCTGATTGTCACAACGAAGGTCAATGGGCCGAGATATGCGAACGCCTAGGTCAAGAAGAAGTTGCTTTAACCAAACAATCTCACTAGTAGCGTGAGCCATAGCACGATACTCAGCCTCAGCAGAAGAACGAGAAACAACAGGTTGTTTCTTGGAACGCCAGGACACAAGAGCGGGACCAAGAAATACCATATAACCAGAAGTGGATCGTCGAGTAATGGGACAACCAGCCCAATCAGCATCACAATAAGCATTAAGAGTTAACTGAGACTGAGCAGGAAAGAATAAACCCTGACCCGGAGCACCCTTAAGATAGCGCAGCAAATAAAAAACAGCATCGAGATGACATTTGCGAGGTGCATGCATAAACTGACTGAGAGTATTAACCGCAAAACAAATATTAGGACGAGTAACTGTAAGATAAAGTAAACGTCCAACAATGCGACGATAGAAAACAGGATCATCTAAGAGGGGTGCAGTGTCCGAAAATTGCCCCTTTTGGTCCATAGGGGTGGCGGTTGGACGTCCCCCGAGAAGACCACACTCCTTGAGAATGTCAAGGACATACTTGCGTTGATTCAAAACCAAGCCATTAGAAGAACGAGCAACCTCAATACCGAGAAAGTACTTAAGGGAACCAAGGTTCTTGATTTTGAATTTGTGATCAAGATACGACTTGAGAGCCTCAATGCGGGAAATGTCATTTCCAGCAACAATAACATCATCAACATAGATCAGAACGACAACAATAGAAGATACAGTGGTAGAAATAAACAAAGACGGATCAGCATGAGATTGAGAATAGCCAAGATGAAGTAATGAAGACGTGAACTTCGCATACCAATTTCGAGAAGCTTGTTTCAAACCATATAGTGACTTTTGGAGTTTGAAAACAAGATTCTCCCCCTTTCGAGAAAAACCAGGCGGAATACGCATATAAACATCCTCAGTGAGATCGCCATGTAAGAAGGCATTATTCACATCAAGTTGGTGGATATACCAACCACGGGCCACGGCGACAGCTAGGAGACATCGAACTGTCACGAGTTTGGCTACTGGAGCAAAAGTCTCATGATAATCCACACCCTCAATTTGGGTATATCCACGTGCGACTAAACGAGCCTTATAACGCTCGACAGAACCATCAGGATTATACTTGATCTTATATACCCATTTGGAATCAATAGTACGTTTACCTGAAGGTAACGAGACAAGAGTCCAAGTATCATTTGCCTCAAGAGCAGCAATTTCACGCTGCATTGCATCTCGCCAATGAGCGTGTTTAACTGCCTGCTTAAAAGAAACTGGCTCATCGCCATCAGTGACAGCAGCAACCAAAGCATAATAAGAAGGTGAAAGGCGAGCATATGAGAGATAACTGGAGATAGGAAATACCGTAGAGTTCGCCGTGGGAGCAGGCGGAGCAGAGGATGGCACTAGAGAGGGAGGCAATGTAATATCAAAATCAGTGAGACGACGCGGCAACTGACGAGAACGCAGACTTCGTGACGAAGGGACAGGGGTCGGCGGCGAAGGGGTGGCCGCCGGCTGAACTGGCTGCGGCGAAGCAGCTGGGGGGACGAGATCAGCTAGGACGTCGGCGTCCCAGCTGGCAAAAGGCGTGAGGTGCGAAACATGAGGGGGTGCGATGTCAGTGTTCGTGTTCGAGGCAAAAGGAAAGAGATCTTCATAGAACGTGACATCACGGCTAACATAGACTTGACGACTAGAGAGATCATAGATTTTGTATCCCTTTTGAGAATGTGGATACCCAACGAAAATGCCAGGAGAGGAGCGTGAAGCAAATTTGTCACGCGGACCATGATAAGTATATCCATAACATAGACAACCAAATACGCGGAGATGGGCGTAAGACGGTAAACGACCCATCAAAATTTCATAAGGTGTTTTGTAATGAAGAGGAGTAGCAGGCATGCGATTAATGAGGTATACAGCCGTAAGAACACATTCCCTCCAAAATGACACGGGAAGGTGAGCATGAAACCGAAGTGCCCGTGCAACTTCTAAAATGTGTCTATGTTTTCGTTCAACAATACCATTTTGTTGAGGGGTGTGCACGCAAGAAGTTTGTGCATCTATGCCATGATCAACAAAATATGTGCGTAAGATGTTATTAGTAAACTCTAACCCATTGTCACTGCGAACCCGTTGCACTGACTTCCCAAACTGTGTATGTACCCATTGTAGAAAATGCAATAAGAAACGACACGTGTCTAATTTATTTTGCATCAAATAAACCCAAGTACTACGACTGTAATCATCAACAATAGTCAAAAAGTAACGCGCCCCTGACAGACTAGGCGTTTTATAAGGTCCCCAAATATCACAATGTATCAACTCAAAGATGCAACTAGTAGTACTGGTGCTGACAGAAAATGGTAAACGTGTTTGTTTTGCCCTGTTACAAGCATCACAAAAGACTTCTCTATTTGTAACTAGAATGGACGGAAGAAAACGAAATTTAGAAATTGGAAGATGACCCATGCGATAATGCCAAAAAGACCCCGAAGTTTGGATAGCAGCGTGCGCTGTACCCGCAGAACTTGTCAGAAAATGATAGAGACCATCATGCTGCCTACCCACTCCAATCAGCTTCCTCGAGGGCAACTCCTGCACAGCACAAAAATCCGGTCCAAACGTTAGTGTACACTTCGAATCTTTTACTAAACGACTGACAGAAATAAGATTGAATGCAAAATCTGGGACTCCCAAGACGCCATGGAGGGTCAAGTTCGGACACAGGCGGACTGTTCCAACCGCGTGTACCGCGACATGTGCACCATTTGGAATTTGAACAGTGGTATTTAATTTATCAGAAACAATGGATGTGAAGAGAGACAAATCATTCACGATATGAGCATTGGCACCACTATCCAATATCCATCCAGATCGCGAAGTAAGAAAAGAGAGAATAATACCCGATTCTGGCTTGCCTGAGGGCGTCGAGGTAGGACCGAAATTACCTCCATTGAGATGATCGATGAACTGTGCTAACTAATGCTGCTGGGCGAGAGTAAGCCCAGCGAAACTGGATGTGGCCGCAGGCTGCTCCGAAACTGCAGATGATTGCGCAACCATTCCCTTGGCCGCTCCTACAGCAGATGATTGACCAGAACCTGCATGAACCTTACTCCGACGACTACGGTTCCAATCAGCAGGATAACCAATAAGATCAAAACATGTCTCGCGCAAATGGCCAACCTTACCACAGTGACTGCACCGAGGACGCTCCCCCTCAAATGGAATAATAAATAGAATAAAACTTCCTCTTTCCTTGATCATTGGTCATCAACCAGTCTACGTGTCCCAATGTGCCCATTCAGAGTCTTCTCCAACCCATATGTAATCGTACCATGAATCGTCTGCAATAAAACAAAACGAACGGTGTGAGTGACAAAAACGTCACTCAGTAGGTACCCTGCCTGCATCGGCCCTGTGAGATCATACATGCTAGGACAGTAGTGAAATACATATAAGTACGGTAATACGAAAATAGACTGTCCACGTTTTCACAAATACATATAACGGTCATAACTTCTTAAAACAATCAAAACACATAATCATGCGAAATGAGCGTGAAATGCAATGTCACATATATGATGCATGATAAGCCTACATTCTTGAAAACATACATACTATCGTGCAATGCATGACCCCGGGACCTAACAGAACGGAACGGAACGGAACGGAACATAGATGCGACTTAGGTCTCGCATATCATAACATAACAGAACAGATATGCGACTTAGGTCTCGCATACCCTAACAGAACAGAACAGATATGCGACTTAGGTCTCGCATACCTTAACAGAACAGAACAGATATGCGACTTAGGTCTCGCATACCCTAATGCAATGTCGTGATGCATGGATGCACAGAAATCACATACGGAAGGCTTCATTACTTTCCCTTTCATTTTCCTTTTATTTTCCTCTTTTTCTTTATTCTTTTTCTTTATTCCTTTTCTTTTTTTTCTTTCCTGCTTCATGCGACTCCTGCAATTTTATTTTTCTCAAATCCTTCTCTGCCCTCATATTCGTCCCCCTCCTTCCTCTCTGATTTTCCATCTCCCTCAATCATTCTTCCCACACACCCGACCCCTCTCCATCACCCCACCTCCCCGACTCACCCCCAGCACACCCTCCTACTGCCCCCAGACCGCACCACCCTCCCCTCCAGAACACCCCTCTCCCTCAGCCCCCCCAGCCGCACCCTCTCCCTTCACCCCCCCTCTCAGTTCTTGGACTTTCTCCTCTAGAATCCTTGCGATTCTTAAACTTTCCTTTTCCTAATTTCGTTCCCCAGCCCCCCCCTGCGATCCATCGCTCCCCCTCACCCCAAACGCACCCCCACCCTACAGCTGCACCCCCCAGCCCCCGTCGCACCCCCTAACCCCCTCTCAGCCGCCCCCGCTGACCAGCCCCCCTCCATCATTCCGGCAGCATGTGGCTATAGCCCACCACCACCGGCCACGCGCCGCCGCCACCAACACATCTTATTCCGATCCCGGTATTCATATATACAACAAAAATACAATCTTTTCCAATTTCTTCATATGAAAATAACATCTTTCACATATGTACATATACGATCATACATACGGATATATAACTCATCAAATACATATAATAATCAAATATCAATCATCTATACAATCACAAATACTAATGCACGATCTCATTTTTATAAAGAAATTTAAAGATTATCGTTTTACATTCAACGGATGTTAAGGGGGCACCTACCTGGTAATTGATACGCGTTGAGGGTGTGAATTGGGTGGCGGTACTCCTCTCTAGCCTCCCTAAAAGTGGCGGCCTTGGCTTGAACAGGAGACCAATCGTTTTTGGTTTTTCTCTGGGGAGGCAGCCGCACGTCTATGTGTGGAGGGAGAAACCTAAGCGTGGTTTAAATAGATATTTGATTAGGGTTTAGGGAAAATTTGATAATCAAATTAGGTTTTCTAATTAATTAGGCCTAATTTCCATTCTTGCCCCTATTAAAAAAAATGGGATATAACATTCTCCCCTCCTTACAAAAAGTTTCGTCCTCGAAACTTGTGTGCTACGTAATCAATAACTTAGTATAGTCCTACATAATTCATTTACCTAGATCATGATCAAACTTAGTATCCCTTACGTGTTCCGATATGTTACCATTGCATTCATTCGATACAAGACTAAGTCCTCAATTCATTCCGTGTGTATATTTACAATGTAATCTTTAAATCCATCGTCCTTTGCTGATGGATCGTAACCTATTCTTTTTATCGTTCTCGAATCAACCTTAAGGGTATCGTCACTATACTTGCTTCATAACTTAATCATCGGTCTATCTCATACTTATACTTTCTATCACGAGCAACCCTCTAAAATCAGTCCTTAGGTGTAGTACAATCTTTAACTTAATGTCTTGTTCACAAGACGCATCCCTGAAGTTGAATGTATTATTCAGAATACGTTGTACTCTAGTACGGTTTAATTTAGTCATCACTAGCATCTCACAAGATGATCTAGTCCTTATAAGGTTCAATCCTTACTTAATTCTCTATAATTAATGCTTACAAACTTTCACTTATACTACTTGACGTGTATCATTCAACTTATTGCAATCTATAATACCGGATTCTTAAACTTATCATATGATTCATCGCCTAAATAATTAACCATATTAACATCCTTTGTGTATGCCAATGTGGTAACCGTTACCCTTCCTTAACACAACCAAGTCTTCAAAATCAGTTCTTATATACTTACGAACTAGCTTTATGATCATGCTCTTAATTTCTCAGAGATGTAGTCAGCAGCCTAGTATACGAAATATGTGTATGGACATATTTTTCTTCAAGTTAAAAGAACAGTAGCTTACGTAGCTATAATTTTGAATATAGATTTAACTATTTAAAATACTGAACCTTCTAATTTTCGTGAACACAAAACCAAAGTATTATAGATTTGTTTTCGCAACCCGATATCTCAAATGACCATTAAAACGATGACATAACTTTTTCGCAAGGCATTTTGGTAAAAATGCGTCAAACAATTGAAACTTAATAATGTAGGTTTTATGAAACGATTTGAATATGGTACCTTCTGTTTTAAAAAAACAAGTATATTTTGAAAGCTACTTTTTTTCACAAAAGTTAAGTTCATCGTAAGCGGATAAATAACTTCAAAAATATTTAAACGGTTAACTGCTGGCGATATCGATAGTCGTCATATTAAATTAACTAAAATAAATAAATGTAACAAAAACGGAAATTTGAAGTATTCTGTAAAAAAAATATATATATATATATATAAGCACATCATTTTTGCAAGATCATCAATATTTATAAAAGTTTTTTTTTCTTTTCAAGGTCGTCAAAAGAATTGAAATTTTCATTATGCTGATTTACAAGTACGGGAAAAATTTAGCATCGTAAAGTTTAGTAGACTATATAAAGAAATGTGACTTAATAAGGTATTTTCGAAAATAAAATGTATTTTGAAGTCCCTGTAAAATATAGGTATAACTCGGTGTATGTGCTTATATAAAATATTTATCGGTTAGAGAAATAATAGTCTAATATTTCGTATAATTTCTATAATCAATCCTTATTTTCAAGAGAACAATACATCTATGTATCCTTTCTTATCAGTCTAACATTCGACTACTATGATAAAATTACTAACTTAAATTGTTCAATCCTAGCATGGCACACTAAATATTTATCGACTTAAAGTGTTCTAATTCACCGTGCTTCCGCGCTCCATACTGATCCACTGTACTTCTTTACTTGGTTATTTGAACCGCTAATTATCCTAGTTAAATCTCACCTTAACAAGCAACTGCTATTGGTTCATGCTTACTCTATTTCAATTCAAGTATACTAGATTCAAACCAAATGTTCCGATGTCAACACTTAACCCACAATTTTGTAATGATATAGTATTCCAAGGCACATATTATAGTCAATTCTCGCATGTCACTATTGTTCAATACCTTTAATAGGACTAATATCGTCGACCTATTTTAATTACCCCGCATTCAATAACTTAACATTATACTATAAATTCTTTTGTATAATATCCTTAACTAAACTCTACCGATTATAACGCTAATCGTTATTTAGTTTCTATCATTCTACTATAAATCATCCCTTAGTATTTATCATACTATTATAATTCATTTCTTAGTAGCTATAGTCCCAACTTAGACCTAAGCATGCTCTAATATTACCGTACAAGTAGGGATATGGACCCGCTTTACTTTGCCCTAATGGTATCGAGTACCATGTTGCAGTTTCGGTAAGGCAGCCCGAGTTACTGTCTGACCCATTAATGTGTCAACTAACGTTTGTAGTAGGGTATTCTGGTTAACATTGTAATTCATTCAAATCAATTATAGAATATTCAACTAAAGTTACTAAGGTCATGGCTTAGAGAGTTATGATCAACCTTAGATAAGGGAGAATTATATGGGATATCTTAGGTATACGTGTTTCAAAACCGATCGACTTCTTAAGTTTAGGATCATAACTTATTTCTAGGATTGTTCTTAGCACCATCGTTCCTTAAGTCTAAGATCACGTTTTATTTCCATATCATAATTAATACATAATCAACACTTATTACTAAATCAGTACTCATGTCTAAGGTAAACTCTTAATCGAGATTGTTACTTATGTCTAAGATCGTGACTTATGTTCAGGATCATCGCTTATAACTCAGATCAATACCTATGTTCATGATCACCGCTTATGTTCAAATCATCACTTATGTCTAAGATTGCGACTTAGAGGCAAAATCGTAACTTATTTTCTAATATCATTGCCTAATTCTACATTTCCGCCGAGCATCTAGAGGTATGCTCTGAAGATCGTACTGTCGGCACATAATATCTCTTGAACTCATTCTGAAATTTGACCCAAGTGATTGGCAGTGTCAGTTGTGCTGCGCCACCACTCCTCCGCATCCACTTATAGAAGAATCTCTAGTCCGAGTGCGGTGGTGGTGGAGCCTGTGGCTGCTGACGTTGTTGCGCCACAGCTTGGACCATGACCCGTAGTGCGTAGGTCAGGGCCTGTGGAAGCACAACCTACGGTGGGGCCCTATTCTCAGAGTGGTTCCCATTGTCGTTCCTACCGTTCTCTTCTCGGCGGCAAATTTGCTACGACAAGGAAATTTTTTTTTTTGTCAAGGGCATTTCAGGAATTATATAAACTTAAGAAGTAGAAGACAGTCAAATATAGATAAATAAAACAAAAATAGAACCCAACCGTGCTCCAGTCCGATCATCACTTAGTCTAAATCAAACTTATTATAAGGTCAAACTTAGTCTCAGATGGCAACTTATGTCTATAATCAAACTTAGTCTAATGTCAAACTTACATCTACGATCAAAACTTAATTCTATAGTCGTCTCTTACGTCTAAGATCATTTCTTAATTCCATGTTTTTCCGCAGTAGATCTAGAGCCTTGGCTCTGATACCACCTGTAGCGTCCCGTCCCGAACCCTAGGGTCAGAACTGGTACGCCTGCCGTATTCCACTAAGGGATATACAAGGCGTCTGTACGAATCCATGCACTTATCAAAACGACAGAGTATTCGATTGCGGAAGCGAAATAAATCAATTCAAAACCCTAAATCGAAAGTAAAATCCCCAAAATCATATATAGTCAAAATCAAGTCACAATCCCTTAAACGACATCGTAAAGTAACCAAATAAGAAATCGCTAAGCTATGCCCTCAAATGGAATAATAAATAGAATAAAACTTCCTCTTTCCTTGATCATTGGTCATCAACCAGTCTACGTGTCCCAATGTGCCCATTCAGAGTCTTCTCCAACCCATATGTAATCGTACCATGAATCGTCTGCAATAAAACAAAACGAACGGTGTGAGTGACAAAAACGTCACTCAGTAGGTACCCTGCCTGCATCGGCCCTGTGAGATCATACATGCTAGGACAGTAGTGAAATACATATAAGTACGGTAATACGAAAATAGACTGTCCACGTTTTCACAAATACATATAACGGTCATAACTTCTTAAAACAATCAAAACACATAATCATGCGAAATGAGCGTGAAATGCAATGTCACATATATGATGCATGATAAGCCTACATTCTTGAAAACATACATACTATCGTGCAATGCATGACCCCGGGACCTAACAGAACGGAACGGAACGGAACGGAACATAGATGCGACTTAGGTCTCGCATATCATAACATAACAGAACAGATATGCGACTTAGGTCTCGCATACCCTAACAGAACAGAACAGATATGCGACTTAGGTCTCGCATACCTTAACAGAACAGAACAGATATGCGACTTAGGTCTCGCATACCCTAATGCAATGTCGTGATGCATGGATGCACAGAAATCACATACGGAAGGCTTCATTACTTTCCCTTTCATTTTCCTTTTATTTTCCTCTTTTTCTTTATTCTTTTTCTTTATTCCTTTTCTTTTTTTTTTCTTTCCTGCTTCATGCGACTCCTGCAATTTTATTTTTCTCAAATCCTTCTCTGCCCTCATATTCGTCCCCCTCCTTCCTCTCTGATTTTCCATCTCCCTCAATCATTCTTCCCACACACCCGACCCCTCTCCATCACCCCACCTCCCCGACTCACCCCCAGCACACCCTCCTACTGCCCCCAGACCGCACCACCCTCCCCTGCAGAACACCCCTCTCCCTCAGCCCCCCCCAGCCGCACCCTCTCCCTTCGCCCCCCTCTCAGTTCTTGGACTTTCTCCTCTGGAATCCTTGCGATTCTTAAACTTTCCTTTTCCTAATTTCGTTCCCCAGCCCCCCCTGCGATCCATCGCTCCCCCTCACCCCAAACGCACCCCCACCCTACAGCTGCACCCCCCAGCCCCCGTCGCACCCCCTAACCCCCTCTCAGCCGCCCCCGCTGACCAGCCCCCCTCCATCAATCCGGCAGCACGTGGCTATAGCCCACCACCACCGGCCACGCGCCGCCGCCACCAACACATCTTATTCCGATCCCGGTATTCATATATACAACAAAAATACAATCTTTTCCAATTTCTTCATATGAAAATAACATCTTTCATATATGTACATATACGATCATACATACGGATATACAACTCATCAAATACATATAATAATCAAATATCAATCATCTATACAATCACAAATACTAATGCACGATCTCATTTTTATAAAGAAATTTAAAGATTATCGTTTTACATTCAACGGATGTTAAGGGGGCACCTACCTGGTAATTGATACGCGTTGAGGGTGTGAATTGGGTGGCGGTACTCCTCTCTAGCCTCCCTAAAAGTGGCGGCCTTGGCTTGAACAGGAGACCAATCGTTTTTGGTTTTTCTCTGGGGAGGCAGCCGCACGTCTATGTGTGGAGGGAGAAACCTAAGCGTGGTTTAAATAGATATTTGATTAGGGTTTAGGGAAAATTTGATAATCAAATTAGGTTTTCTAATTAATTAGGCCTAATTTCCATTCTTGCCCCTATTAAAAAAAATGGGATATAACAGCTACAATGGCATATGCACGACCAAGCGAAGGTAAAGGGTCAAGACTCAAAATTTGAGAACGTACCGTACCAAAGGTCTCATCTAGACCCATGAGAAAGTCAAAGACTATCTCTTTCTCACGGACTTTCTCCATGGCTTTTGACACTCCACACGTACAAAGTCCACAGGTACAGATAGGGACCTCGTCAAAGGATTGAAGCTCTCCCCAGAGAGCCTTGAGGCGCCCGTAATAAACAGAGACGGTGTGCTTCTCTTGGCGAAGAGAGTTGATCGCACGACGCAGTTCATACACTCGGGCATCGACTCCTTGTGTAAAACGTTCTTCCAAGTCGACCCACACTTCTCGGGCAGATTCCGCATGAGCAGCGGTCCCTTGAAGTTCTTTTGCCAATGAATTGGACAACCATGCTAAGACAAGTGCATTGCATTGCTGCCAGACAGAATAATCATCGGAAGCAGTATCTGGACGTTTGATACTGCCATCCACGAAACCTGCTTTGTTCTTTGACCGCAAAGCATTGACGAAGGATTTTCGCCAGACAAAATAATTTTCGCCATTCTCGCCTAATGGTTGAGTGACAAAAAGAAGGCCAGGATGATCCGAGGGATGCAGGTAGTATGCTGATTTCGGATCAGTGGTGGTGACAGGAACGCCGGTAGTGGGTGCGGCGGACATGGTGGCTCAACCGTGTACTTGGCCGGAAAAGAGAAAACGGTGGTGGCTAGTGTTTTCAGGGTGATCTCTCTGATACCATGAAGAAAGCGTAATCACGCAATGATTCTCATTACCAAAATTGTGTACAACATATAGTAAGGAACAAATCCTATCTAACGTTAATTCCTACAATCTTGCCCTAAAATCAAGCCAATCTTGACTATCACATCTACAACCATAAATATGTATATACACCATAATTACATGCCATATCTAGTATATACATTACATCTAATCACATCTAACGTCATTAATACAAAATATTCCAATAGAAACACAGTTCAGTCCTTTTCCTCCGTATTAATCGCACAAAATGAATGATAAAAGATGTGAAATAAACGTACCTGCTGTGTCTTTGAACTACACTCGATATAAGCAGGGGCCCCTATCATTTTTCTCAGCTCCTCGCCCTAAAAGGTGGAAATAGTTCTAAAATCCAAAAAAAAAAAAGGACGAATGTCAAGATAGAAAAAAGGATTGCTGGTCGTTTTTACCTGAGCTGTAGTGATTGGTACTGCACCGGGATGATCGATGAAGAATTGATTGTCATCCCGCAGATCTGAATTGATACACAGTGAGAGTCATATCCAGATATGAAAAAGAAGTAAAAAGAAGCAGGACAGATTACTACACTGGCCAGTCTCAAGTGGGATGATAAGGCAGGAGAGGGGGGGGGGGGGACAAGAAAACCTCTGGAAACAGAACTCTCATCATCATCATTATCATCCGTACCCAGTATATCCCAACAATAGCAAAAGCTATTGCTAGGGTCTGGAGAAGGTAAGTGATAGGCAAACAATACCTCTGTCACAAGGGATAAAGAGTCTGCTTTCAGTGAGACTCCCGGCTCTATATAGAAACAAAACTCTTTGACAATGAAATATGCAGGCATCTATGGACAAGGAAATGACGAACATATGATACAAGACGAGAAGAGAAAAGAAAGCATCTGTATGGCAAGGAAATTGACAATGTCCGAACAAATACTCAAAAATCAAACAAGTTTCAAATGGAATGAGCAGGGAGACAAAATCAAATAAGCAACAGATGATTAGCATACCAAACCACTTCAGCTAAAGCTTAAATGTATTGAAGCTTATATATAGAAAATAATAGATAGTTAACTGCGGATTCAAACAAGAGTAGATCTGAGCCATGAAATTCAATATGATAAATCTTCTATTAGGAAGAACAAATTGTCAAAAGTTCTAACATGCTCAGCCAACTATAAAATAATATACAACTTAAAAGGAGAAAAATCATTCTAAGTCCACGCTTAGCTTAATTCAGAATATTTTCTTTTCCATAAAACATTTGAGATAACATGAAAGAAGTGAAAAAAAAAGAAACTTTTTTTGTGCAACGTTTTTCCTTTAGGGACCATTTTTTCTGATAGAGAAAAGAGGGTGATGAGAACAGAACTTCTATTTGGTTCTGTTAAATAAATTTTCATACTGTGCAGAAGAAATTACCGACTTCAATAGACAATGCAGAAACAACATGGAATCCTGATCAAAGACCTGTATAAGGCATCCCAAAATCTTTTCAGAGACATATAATCATGCAAAAGAGGTGCACATAGAATCTTAACTAATTATTTGACTCAGCATGGTGAACACCGAAACCAAAATGAGGATCTCACCAAGTTTTGTACCAACTAGAACAATTGGGACACCAGGGGCGTAATGTTTCAACTCAGGAATCCACTGTAAAGTGCAAGGAATTCTCTGAGAGTGTTATATAAAAGAGAGACTGGAAAGAACTCAAATTTAATGGAGCTATTGCTTGTTCACCTTCTTAGAGACGTTTTCATAGCTAGCCTTACTAATGAGTGAAAAAGCCAAAATGAAGACATCTGCTCCCCGATAACTCAGGGGTCTTAATCTATTGTAGTCTTCCTGACCTGTTTATATCAAAATGACATTAGTCACGTTTTCTTCAAAGACCATGTATGAATGAGCAAAGAGCTGCATGTACGCATGTTAGGAATATTGGAACAAATGATAACCAGAACAAAACAAACACTTACCAGCTGTATCCCACAATCCTAGGTTTACTGTACTCCCATTGACAACCACATTTGCACTGAAATTGTCAAACACGGTAGGCACGTAATCCTGTTTCAGGTACAACGTCAAACCGTTGTCAAAATTGAGAAAAGGAAAACTTCTTTATAGCCCCTTCATGCCTGACCATTTTCCCTTTTGCGACTCTCATGTTTAGAAATACATCTTCACTATTCCCTCCCTCCATTCGTGTTTGGAGTGGAAGGTAAAACTAACTGACTTTGTCAATTTTAATGGTAATTAAATTGCACGAACTGCATAAGGTTATTTCCTTCCATATTACAAAATTAGAAATCATAAACAAAACCCATTCTCCAACTCCGACAAGAGGAATTAAAAAATTTACTAAACTGTAGAAAATAAGGACTGTTTGTTTAAGTGTAGTATAGCCGTTAGGAATTGCTTACATCATCCACTGGATGGTATGTCAAGTAGCCGTTAGTTACTTCTCTCTCTGTGTATATATATAGGGCTGTACATTTAAGAAGTGAAGTAGTCTACAAGACTTAAACTATTCATTTGTGAATAAGATTACAGAATTCATCATTCTTCATTAAGTTTTCTACATGGTATCAGAGCACTCTTTGCATCTGAGAAAGATTTACCATCCTAAAATTGATTCTCGAAGATAAACGCTCTTGTTGCTGCAAAACTCTTCACTGATCTAATATATTGTTCTGTTGCTTACAAAGAAATCACGCTCCAAGTATTCTCATCAAATCTTGTGGAATACTGAGTGAATCTGCTGAATATCTTATCGCTGTTTTTTTGCTGAAAAAAAAACAGAGATATCAATTGAAGACGAAAGGAGGAAGAAGATAACAAAGTTGAATTTTCAACTCTTGGGGTCGTGTTGGAAAAACCAAGGCGTCCAAGGGTCTTTTTGGAAAATCACTCAGATCTTGGAATTTTTTTTTTTAAAAAAAAAAGAGGTACAATTAGTCTGAAACCACTACACGTTTATCAACGTGTCTTATATCATACCAGCCACGTGCCTGCTGTACTTTCACATGCAAACTTGGGAGTTGTTCCCATTATCTGTGTACCGAAGTGCCCATTTTTTCTTTTAAAATTTTGCAATTGTGAACTTCAAAATATCTCCGTAGATTTCCCTGTGTACAACATTTAATGCTTTACTCCTTCTGTCTCTATCAATCGATTCGTCAGCAGATTCACAGCCAATCTATTATTTATTTGTTCCTTTTTTTCTCTTAAAAACTTCATCTTCTTCACAACATTTTTTTTCTCTTACCAGCTAAAGCTTCCGTCCATAATTTCTTCCTCATTTCTCTAATCTTCAACCAAAAAAAAAAATGACTGACCAAAGCAGTGAGACTACATCCGTCACTGCAAGTGAAAGAACATCCAACCCCACTGGTTCCATTCTGGACTCCACACCGGTGTCTATCACTAACCAAAAACTCCATGGAAACAATTACTTACCATGGAGCAGAGCAGTGGAGTTGTTCATCACAGGAAGAGGAAAAAAGGAATACCTTTCTGAAAAAATGGAAATTCCTAAGGAAACTGATGACAAATTCTCAACTTGGGAAGCTGAGAATTCAATGATTATGTCATGGATACTGAGTTCTATGACTCCTGAAGTAGGCAACGTCTTCATGTTGTACTCCACGGCTGCAGCAATATGGAAAGCTGCAAAGGACATGTATTCAAAAAGGGACAATATTGCTGAGTTATATGAACTAGAGACTCAACTGAGGGACACCAAACAAGGAGACCAAACGGTTAGTAAATTCTTCAGCAGTCTGTCCCAGATCTGGCAACAGATCGACTCTCTGGAAGTGTATCAGTGGGAATGCTCAAAGGATACCCAGCTATACGTAAAAATCAAGGAAACTAAGCGAGTGTTTGGTTTTCTTGCTGGTCTACATAAAGATCTGGATGCAGTTAGGGGCAGGATTCTGAGTACTAAGCCTCTACCTTCCATCAATGAAGCATTCTCTGAGGTCCGTCAAGAAGAGAGCAGAATCAAAGTGATGCTGGGGCCGCATGCAGTGGTTTCCTCTGAATCTTCAGCACTTGTTTCACATGAGGAGAACAAAACACAGATTGTTGGTCTTAACTCCAGAAAGGTAAATCACAATGAATACCGCAGTTCTAACAAAAAGTATTGCAGGTATTGCCAGAGAGATGGCCATGTCATTGAAGAATGCTACAGAAGGCCAGGCTCTCAAGTCAAGCCTCCACCATACTTCAGGCAAAACCACTTTAAGCAAGGACATTCTGGAAAAACTGACTGTAATAACACAAGGCGTTCAGATGCTGACTCATGGAGATCCCCTAGGGCTACCATTGCTGATGCTGGACCATCAACCAGTGAGCCCGTCTTCACTCAGGCACACCTTGATGCTGTGTTAAGGGTGATTGACAGTCAAAGATCTCAAAGCCAGAATGATCAGATCAGGGCTACTATGGCATGCATAGGTAAGGGAGGTAAGTCTGCACAAACATGGATAGTTGATTCGGGTGCTACCAACCATATGACTTTCGATAAATCTCAGCTTAGGGAATTTGAGTATTTTGCTGTTCCTAAAAGGGTAAAAGTTGCTAATGGAGAAAGTATAGACATCTTAGGCCACGGAAATATAAGACTGTCTGATAAACTTATGTTAAAACAGGTGTTGTACGTCCCTAAACTAGATTGTAATCTAGTTTCAGTCAGACAGCTTATGAGTGATAATTGCTGCTTGACACTATTTACACCATCTGAATGTTTCTTTCTTCCATCTTCTTCTTTCTGTTTTCAGGGGAAAACAATGAAAGAGGAGATGATCCAGAGGATGATTGGCAGTGCTAATCATTGTAAAGGATTGTACGTTTTGGAAAGTATCAAACCAGGCTGTTTTGCAGACTATTCTAGTATTTATTCTTGCATGAACAGCAAGACTGTTCCCAGAATAGATAGATCTGATTCTAGAATAGGTCTTATTTTGTTGTGGCATAGAAGGATGGGCCATCCTAACTTTTTATACATGAAGAAGATCAAGCCTGATTTATTTAAGGATATTTCATTAGATTGTCTTAAATGTGAAACATGCATTTATGGTAAGCTGCATAGAGCACAATATCCTGCTAAACCATATGAGGAAAGTAAGCCTTTTAATCTCATTCACTCTGATATTTGGGGTCCTTCAAGAGTGTTAAATGTGAATGGAAGTAGGTGGTTTGTCATATTTGTTGATGATCATACACGTATAACTTGGGTTTATTTGATGAAGAGTAAATCAGAACTTTGTCAAGTGTTCAAAACCTTTATCTGTTTATTAAGAAATCAGTTTGATACAACTGTGAAGACGTTCAGATCTGATAATGGGAGTGAGTATTTAGATAAAGAAGTCAAAGCTTTCCTAAATACACAAGGCATTCACCATCAAACATCTAATGTTTATACTCCACAGCAAAATGGAGTGGCTGAAAGGAAACATAGGCATATTTTAAGTGTTGCTAGGTCACTTATGTTTGCTATGCATGTGCCCAAGTTTCTATGGGGGGAGGCTGTTCTTACAACAACCTATTTGATTAATAGGATGCCCTCTAGGATCCTCAATTACATTAGTCCACGGGAAAAATTACTTGCCTGTTTTCCTCACTGCCTGTTACTACCAGAAATTCCGCTTAAAACATTTGGTTGTGTGGTATATGTATATCTTCAGTCCCAGTCTAGAAGTAAACTAGACAAAAGATCAATCAAATGCATCTTCTTAGGCTATTCAAATTCACAGAAAGGGTATAAGTGTTTCTGCCCTAAAACCAGAAAATTCTACACTACTCTGGATGTATGTTTTGATGAGCAGTCTCCATATTATACTTATGATGCTACATCTAGTGATTCTGAACAGAGAGACTTCTGGAGTATTATAGATATATCCTCTGTTGGATGCCATTCACCTGGAGGTACACAGATGATTGTGGACAGCAACCAGGATGACCTAACAACGCACAGGGAAGGTGAGGTTGAGCCTTCTGGTGATGTGCATAGCACAGAACAAGGAAGAAGTCACTTGCCTATCACGCAGTTTTACTCTAGAAGGAGACTCAAGTCACTGGATCCATCATCAAATGCCAATCCACCTTCAGGTAAATCCAACTCTAGTGAATCAGTTAGTACAAATGATTGTGATCCTGTCACAGAAAGTCACCAGGAACACTTAGACTTACCTATTGCTATTAGGAAGGGAACTAGGGAATGTCTCAAGTATCATAAGTTTTTGAGTAACCAACAAAGTTTTTCAGTTTATCCTCTTGCTAAGTTCGTCTCATATGACAGATTAAATCCAAAGTTTAAGTCATTTACTGTTCACTTAGATAACCAATTTGTCCCTTTAACGGTTGAAGATGCATTAAGGCACAAAGAATGGAAAAAGGCAGTTTATGATGAAATGTCCGCCTTAATGAAAAACAACACTTGGGAATTAGTTCAAACTCCTAAGAATGCTCATCCTGTTGGTTGTAAGTGGGTTTTTTCTCTCAAATATAATTCTGATGGGACCATTAATAGGCATAAGGCTAGATTGGTTGCAAAGGGTTTTTCACAATCTTATGGTATTGATTACATGGAAACCTTTGCCCCAGTGGCAAAACTTAACACAGTTAGAATTATATTTTCAGTGGCAGTGAACCTTGACTGGGAATTAGCTCAACTTGATATCAAAAATGCTTTCTTGAACGGTGAATTGAAAGAAGAAGTTTATATGAAAATACCTCCTGGCTTTGAGACTGTTGAGACACAAGGCAAAGTTTGTAAGCTTAAGAGGTCCATTTATGGGTTAAAATAGTCACCAAGAACTTGGTTTAGCAAATTTACAGAAGTTCTTCTTGCTTTTGGATTTATACAAGCACAAAGTGATCATACCTTATTTGTTTATGCTTCGGGTAATATAGTTACCATTCTCATTGTTTATGTTGATGACATAATTTTAACTGGAAATTGTTGTGTAAGTATATCGACTGTTAAAAGGTATTTAGCCACTGAGTTCGAGGTAAAGGATTTAGGGCCCCTGCGCTACTTTCTGGGAATGGAGGTAGGCAGGAACAAAACGGGCATGATAATTTCTCAAAGGAAGTATGTTTTAGACTTGCTCCAGGAAACCGGTATGCTGGGCAGCAAACCTGCCTCCACTCCTATGGAACCAATGAATTCAATGAAGGTTTCAACAGGTAAACCTTTAAATGATGTCTTGTCATATCAAAAATTGGTCGGTAAGTTAATCTATCTCTCCCATACAAGGCCGGATATTTGTTATGCGGTTAGTTATGTTAGTCAATTCATGCACTCACCCACTCATTTACATTTACAAGCAGTTATGCGAATTCTAAGGTATCTAAAAGGCTCTCCAGGCCAAGGGTTATTTTTTGGTAAACATTCTTGTAGGGATATTCAAGTCTATACGGATGCAGATTGGGGTGGTTCAAAGCATGACATGAAGTCAACATCTGGATATGGTACATTTCTATGGGGCAATCTCGTTACTTGGAGAAGTAAAAAGCAGTCAGTGGTTGCCCGCAGCAGTGCTGAAGCAGAACTTAGAGCATTGGCGTTGGGTATTTGTGAAAGCTTATGGATAAAGAGAGTGTTAAAGGATTTGCATCAAGATTCTGGGAGCCTACAGATTACTGCATTTTGTGACAACATTTCTGCGATACATATGGCTGAAAACCCAGTACATCATGACAAGACTAAACACGTTGAGATTGATCGGCACTTTATTAGAGAGAAACTTGAAAGTAAGACGTTATGTATAAAATATATTCCCTCCACTGATCAGGTTGCAGATATCTACACAAAATCAGTTTCCCCTAGCTTATTTCATAGATTATTGTCCAAGCTTGGTTGTTCAAATGTGTACACCAAGCTTGAGGGGGGATGTAGAAAATAAGGACTGTTTGTTTAAGTGTAGTATAGCCGTTAGGAATTGCTTACATCATCCACTGGATGGTATGTCAAGTAGCCGTTAGTTACTTCTCTCTCTGTGTATATATATAGGGCTGTACATTTAAGAAGTGAAGTAGTCTACAAGACTTAAACTATTCATTTGTGAATAAGATTACAGAATTCATCATTCTTCATTAAGTTTTCTACATAAACTAGGACTATAAAACAGAGAAACATACACAGAGCACACTTGGTTGCACCCCATGGAATAAAACATGTCATGAAGTTATCAAATGGAGAGTAAACAAAAATGCCCAGTATCCTCTTCTATGATTTCAATTCTATTTCTTTTATTTCTCTTACTAGAGCAAGATGCATAGAATAGGTCAGACATCCAAATGAACTTGAGAAAACGACTCTAATCTCCAATGGCAAAACAGAAACAGTATACATCTGATGAATTCCATAAAACGAACAACATGCCGAAAAGAGTAGCCACAGAATGATCTTGAAGATAAAGCACAATCTTTTCTAAACCTCCCTTGTAAATTTCAAAGGCATAAGATCCTTTAGCTCAATTAACAAAATCCTCAATCAAGTGAGTCACAGAACACATGTTTTTGACTCATTTCTTTCATAAACACAATTGTTATCACTAAATGACAAAATGGATCCAATGCAACAGGCAAAATCCAGCACAAAGTCAAATATAAGAAGGAAAACTTCTAATTGCTTCTCCAATGCCATTGTCCTTCACCTCTCATCCTTCATGGATAAGTTAGTTCAATTAAGCAAGCATACAAATATGTCCTAGAGATCCTACTTGGATGGAAGTAAATAGAAGGGCAGGAAATCGGAGACATTGTGTGAGTGGGCGTTCGGCATTTTAGAATATAAAGGAAAAGAAAGAGAGGAAGACCATATAAAAATTGTCTTAGGACAAAGGTCAAATCTGTTTCCTTTTTAATATATGAGAAGGATCATACAATAACTAAAACATGTATGCTCAAAAAAAAATGCAGTAACTTCATTTTGTTTCTTTGCAGCTGCGTTCTTATTCATAAATCCGTCTATTTCTTCCTAAAAATCCCAAACTAGAGCCAATAATCTGGTTTTGTCTTCGTCTATTCAAATACATCCAACATTTTGTTTGTGACGTGCTCATCATAATTACTGTTGATGGAAATTTAAGCAAAGATATGGAAACCAAACCAATAATAATAATAATAATGAAGAAAAATAGCCGAGATGTAACAAATGTTATGTCTTCACTATTGAGCTAAAGTAGACTACGTGGTAAATGTCTCACATGATATAACAGCTTTTTCTTGTTTTTTGCTTTATGAGAAGAAGATTGAACTTGTCTATTTGAAGTATTTAATATTAGAGGAAGAAGAAGAGAGGAATAAAAAAGTTGCAGGTTTTTGCAAGAGCCTCCAAAAGGTTTTTCAAAGCATATCGAAGTATATCTCTAAAACATTATGATTATTGTATTTATAAACTTTAATAAAAGTTAATTTGACACATCTCTGCATAATTTAACTTTAAAAGTTAATTCCTGACCGTTTAATGTTAAAAGGAGATGTCTCAAGTTGCAAAAGTTGAATCATTTCATCAGAATACAACAGAAAATTATGTTGTCTGCAACCGACCGAATGTTCGATCATTTTGACAGAACTCTGGATTTAAAATTTTTGAATGTTGCAACCGAACATTTAACGCCGAACTCTGGATGAAACGCTCGTTAAATGACTTTAGCGAACATTCGGCGCAACGTTCTGTAAAAAAAGCTTCAGAATTAAACCAAACTCTGTCACCAAACACAGAATTCATCACCAAACGGTCGGTTGAAATCACCAAATGTTTGGTCTTTTCAAAATCAGAGTAAAGTGACAGACCGAACCTTGAATTCAAAGTATGGTGACAACCGATCCAATTGAATTTTACTTATTTCCTTATTTCTAAAGAACTTTTACACGTTTTTTCCTTCAAAAATCATCCAAATGATTCAAAATTATATAAGAACATTCATCAACAATTATAAACTGGTCTCTTTGATATTAAACAAAGACAATGACACATAATGGACGATGACTTGTGACTTGAATCATCACTTAGTACAAATAGAAGTATATAAACGAAAATAAGATGACATTGACGTCTTAAATCATATTTCATTATTGTTTATATAAACAACCAAAAGACATATCATTGTCTATTTCATACACGTTCATGGTTTGTTGCGAATTTGGCCATGCACCCAGTCCTAGGTTTCCATAAGGGCTCTAGTGAGTTATTTCAAACTATCATAGAAAGCATGATGCGAATCGTGGATTCCATCATTTGGATTCTGGACCTATGACAAAAAGTCAAGCTAGGGAACTTGAGATTGACATTGCGAACTTCTTGTGTCATAAGTCCAGAATCCAAATGATGGAATCCACGATTCGCATCACCATGGGTGCCAGGGGTCAAACCAGAAGGAGATATCTTCCCCGTTGCCAATTTCCTTACCAAGGCATTCCTTGAACTTATGCCTGATATTTAGGAATTCATCTTAGACGATTTTTAGATTTTTCACAAAACTCTTTAACATTTAACATAATAATCAAATGTCTAAGGCTAAAAAATTTATGTACATATATGTACCATTATAAAATCATAAAAATAACTAGTCTTAGCTATTTCATTTTCAATATGAAACTCTATTCTCAAAAAATCAAAAGCAAACTATCAAATCTCTATCTCTTAGATTTTTTTACTTAACCATAAAATGATTTCAACATTATGCACAACTAACATGCTTTACATTTGAACATCTAGGCAAATTTCTTCTTAACATGAAATCCACATTCAAATGATAAAGCCAAGCCAAATAGAGAGCTCATGCTCATTATTTAAACACAAAATTTTTACTAAGATATCAGACAAATCATGTCATTATTTTAAATACATGCAAAGATTTTTTCACAAATCATCAAAAAAGACATTTATTACATGCTTTTAGTCATTCTACTGGTGATAATATTTATATTCATTGTCCTCTTAACATTATTAGCATTTGCATGATCTTGTCTTACATACACAAGACATATGAATCAATCACATATAAGAACTAGATGAAAACATATTAAATTCAAAAGATCACGGACGTACTACAAAAACAAACAATCTTAGTCTTGTTTGGTAGCGACTTGGAAATCAATTTCTACATATAATAGGAACATGAAATACATTGCCAACTCCACTCTTGTAAACAAAGTTAATTTAAGAGCACTTTCAACTTTTCAAATCATTGGGTTTCCCGTGCGTTCTTAAAGAAAACTAGTCTACCACTTTTCATTCTTTGAACTTCAAAAATAAATATCTAGTGGTTGCAATGAATTTGACGGCGTCCACCAACTATTCTGTTGTGCCACCAAGGGTTATCTTGAAGAAGATGATGACCGTAGTGATCTTCTTTTCTTTCACCAAGTTGATATTTCCATTGATTTCTTCTCTTCATTCATTGTCAAGGATTATGTTGATGCTATCTCTATTGCATGTTCATCTACTCATTTTGGACTTCATTTGGTTGCTATCAGAATCATTTTCGTGCTTGGTCTTGTCTGCGTCTAAGTCCAATGTTGATAAAAATTGACCACTTCTGAGATGATTGTTCCACAACCAATAGTCCAAAATCCATTTATGTGCACGTAGTCTCCGTGACATCAAGCTTCATGTTTGCCTTCTTTTGGGCATCTTCTTTTGAGCGGTTATAGAACTCTTTGATTTCTTTGAAGATTCAACCCCTCATAGTTTGCCGAAATGGTGAATGAAGAATATCAAGTGAATGACAACATAGATTCCTTCGTAGGATTTGACTATTTCAATTCTATCATCTTCTATAAATATTTGCTTTAAGACTATAACCAAGTCAACCACAAAATTTTTGATGTACGGCAACAATTCCAAATGAATCTCATGGCAAGACTTATTTCTTCATATGACTTCAACCTAAATATATTGGGAACCATAGGTCGTTTGATAGCCATATCAAAAAAAGTTTGCTTTAAAATTGTTGGAAATTTAGGCAAATATATGGTAACCAAACAAAAATAAAACAAAACTGAAAAAGAAATAGCCGAAATGTAACAAACTTTATTGTTTTTAAAGTAAAATTACCTCCACCATTGAGCAAGGTAGACTATATGGCATATGTATCCCAGGATATAATGGCTTTTTCTTGTCGTTTACTCTACAAAAAGAATATTGAACTTATCTATTTTAAGTGTTCAATATCAAAGGAAGAAGAATGAGAAAGAAATGATGCAAAGTCTTTACCAGGGTCTCCGTAAGGTTTTTCAAAGCATATCAAAGTATATCTTCAAAACCTTATGATTCTCGTATTTATAGAGTTTAATTTGCAAAAAAAAAGTTACTTTGATATCTTTCAGCAAAATTTACTTCTAAAGTTAGTTTATGATAGTTCAAGGTTGAAAGGAGGTGTCTCAAGTAGCAAAAAGTTGCACCATTCCATCAAAATACGGTAGAAAATTCTACTGGCTAACCGACCAAACTCTGGATTTGAAATTTTTGGACGTTGCAACTAAACATTTGACATCGAACGTTCTGTAACTGCTTTATCGAACATTCGGTGAAGTGTTTTGTCAAAAAAACAGAATCTTCAGAATCAGAATCACCGAACTCACATCACTGAACCGCCAAAATCACCACATGCTCTGTCTCTTCAAAATTCAAAGTATGGTAAGAGACTGAATCTTAAATTCAAAGTATGACGACAAATTATACATTTCAAGTTTCACGTATTTTTTCAATCAAACTTTTTACATATTTTTATATAAATTTAAAACACTTCTTAAAATACTTTTACGTGCATTGGAGCACTTCCTAATCATTTTTAGGTGCTTTTTCCAACAACCTAAACAAAAGCAGAATTTTAAATCAGAATCTTATAATAAGAGACCTGATAAACGTGTGATCCGACGTCCACCGATAATTATTTTCAAAACAATAATACATGAAAACTAGACAAAGTAGGAGAAGAGAGCGCTTACGGTAGGAAATGTATTGCTGGTGTAAGAGATCAGGAGACAAGTCTTGCCAACAGCACCATCCCCAACCGTGACGCACTTTATGAACCTGGAAGCACTCATATTTCACCCCCTGCCTTCTCTGCACCTCTCCGAAATATTTTATATATAAAATACGAAAATTTATAACATCACTCTTCGTTCCAATTTGCACATAAATGCAGAAAAAGAAAATGCAAAGCGAGATAAAAGAAAAACAAAGAGTGATTACGACGATCACCAAACAAGAAGAAACCCCTAACCCTAACCAGCATAAAAGAGTTTCATCGAAATCTAGCCTTAGGTAATGGAAAAAAATACGTAGGAGGAAAAAAAAAATGGAAGGAGAGAATTGAGGATCAAACCATGATTTAGAGAGAGAAAGAGGAAAAGAAGAGAGAAGATTGGTGTTTTTGTGAGGGGGCGGGGAGGGGGAGGGTATGTTTAGCCGGGAAATAATGCCGTTGAAGCGTTCGCTGAGAAGGACCAACCGCACCACCAAACTGCAACAACAAACTAATTTTATCTCACTAACTACTTGGTCCACTTTTTTAATTTTGTTTCCTGTTTTATTTTGTGCCGACGTGGCCGTAGCTGTTAGTGGAGTTGGATCCACTCGCTCACTGCAGAGTCAACGAATCCGTGGGATGACACATGACAATAAAATATG
Organism: Eustoma russellianum; assembly: GCA_036186865.1. Lineage (NCBI taxonomy): Eukaryota > Viridiplantae > Streptophyta > Magnoliopsida > Gentianales > Gentianaceae > Eustoma > Eustoma russellianum. The sequence continues at coordinate 44,774,841 of AP025040.1, forward strand.
ATAAGACTGGACGAGAATCGAACCTCAATAATAAACTAAGTTTACCTCACTCATTACTTGGTCCCACTTTTTTAATTTTTTTCTTGCTTTATTTTGTGCCGATGTGGCCGTATTTCGAGTGGCTGTTAGTGAGTTGCTGTTGCATCCGCTCACTGCAAAGGCAGCAACGTATCCACCGTATGACACATGGTAGTAAAATATAGTAATGCTGGATTAGGATGGGCCAGCTGAAAGCATCAGGTTTGGTGAGATTGAGTCATGCTCACCGGCAGATGAGTGGATATCGTATTGTGTTATTGGTCGTACTCAACATCAACATTTATTCCCAAATTTCTTCGTACTAAGCTCCTTTAGTGCATAGGTTTGATTGACTAAAACCATTACTTCAATGCATAAGATCTCACTAAATTTAGGAGTTCATTGAATTCCAGATTTATAACTTGTACATATGTTTTTTGGAGTTGAAATTGTGGAAGTCTTCGGGATGAGAGATTTCCCTCCACAGAAAAGTCATTTTGCAAGGGTGTTGGCTAAAAAAAGGGATGGGGAGAGGGGGGGTTTACTTTGGATTTGATGGTCCTTGGACAAATGAACCTCTGAAATTTGATAATTCACACTTCCGGTAGGATTACCAAAACGGTCTTCTATAGTGTATTTTTTTTTTTTTGAAAGTAGAATGGTATTCATTCATAAAGCAAATCTGCAGATGCAGAAGAAAGTACAATAGGAGGGGGATGAGGTCCCCATACGATATGCGTAGCATATTGTAATCCTATCTTGGCTAGGTGGTGAGCCGGCATATTGCCGTCACGTTTTGTAAAAGCTAGTTGACAATTTGCGGATGAATTTAACAAATGCCTACAATCATTTAGCAGAGACCAAAGTGGATGCAATTCATCTCGTTCTCCCTGGATTAATGTGATAGCCATCAAACAATCAGACCAAATTGTGACCTTGTGTAATCCACGTGCATGTACGAACTGTAGACCATGGAATATGGCTAGTAGTTCTCCTTGCAAAACACCAACATGGTGATCAATCCGATATGTTTCAGACCAAGTAATAAGCCCTCCTGCTAGGCGCATGATCAGGCTTGTTGCTCGATTACCATCCTCATGAAAAGCAGCATCCATGTTAACCGCGATTTCCATTCCAGTTGGTGGCGTCCATCGGTTGTGGTGGATTGTGCGCTGGTGGAAGGATTGATGGTCATTGTTGCCTGGAGGTTGGGTAGTTTGCAACAAACTTTTAGCTGAAGTCCATACTGCTACATCATTCGGCTGGGATCGGGTCTCATCGAACACAACGGCACATCTCTCCTTCCAAATCAGCCATAGTAGTATAGAGAAGTGTCGTTGGGTATCCTCCTCACGATGATTCTTGTTGAAGATTCTAGATTCCGGCGATATGTATAAATCTATCCCAAGGTATTATATCTATTTAACTTTATGCTTGGAGATTAATGAAATGGGTGATGATTATGCTAGATTATTTGCAACGATGGATTCAGTGACAACAATGGCACAGCAATTAGATATATACATGCAACTATCAATCTTCAAACGTGAAATAAACTAATTTCTTTTGCTATGAATTCCCAGCAACACTAAACGAAGGTGTGTTCTTTAATTGTAGAGGATGAGGAGGCATTCTTCAGAGACTATGCATTATTACACAAAAACTTTCCGAGCTTGGATTTGCTGCTCCATCCTCTTGCTTCAAGGTGGCTGCGCAGAAGCGCGCATTGCTGGTGGTAGGTGCAAGTGTAGCTGAAGCTGTAGTGATAGGCTTTCCAATTAATTAGGATTTAAATAGGCTTTCAAAAAGAAGGATCTAGTAAATTGATTTTTTTGCCCCCCCCCCCCCCCCCCCGGGGGAATTTGAGTTGCAGCTAGACTGTAATAACAGCAGCAATGGTTTAGTCCCTGTGGCTTGTATATTCTTGCTTTATCTTTACCGAAAGCCTTTCCGCTTTATTGACTTCTTGTAAGGTCTCTGATTCTTGATGAAGCCTACCCTGGAAAACTTGAATTGAAGTGAGTTTATGGAAGAATAAAGATTAACACCTCTCCATTGTCCCAGAAGACCAACATTTTGCTCAAACATCAGTAAAAGAAGGGGGAAAAAAAAGACGAAGTCAGTGTCACGGGGCCCATCCATCGTCACTGGTGGGGGGGTGGGGGTGTCTGATGGACAACAAGTAAGACTCTGCAACATATATTGGAATGAAATTCTTTTATTCCACTGAATAAATCGATTCTCACACTAGGTGAAGTTAATTAAGTGCTAACAAGTAAAACAATACCTATCTCTCTTACATCAATAATTATTGTTTTCTGTCTGAAGAGTGAATACAAAAGGAGAAAAAGTCCATCTCCTAGGGAAAAGCCTAAAAATTGAATTGATAAAAAGGTTGTTACCCAAACAGTAAGGGCACTTGCCACCTCCGATCCGACATAGAAGTGTAGTAATGTAAATCAAGTTCTCAAGGCCCATTATTAGAATTTTGTCATAACACAGGGAAATCACAAGGAGCTCATTGGCACCAAAGAAACAACCGACGGGCTGATATTGCAACCTATCAGGTTATTCCACGGGCCAATAATGCTCCTACACTATGCAACTAGTCTGGATAGGGTTCAAATATTCTTGCCTTCTGCAATGTTCGAACTCTCGACGTTCCTTTCGAAAAATGTCAACCCCTACCTGGAACCATTGAATTGATAAGTTATTGATCTATGCTAATGTCAAGTCAGGCCCTAGGACTCATGGACAGGGTGATGTCTTGGAAAACCTTCAACCTTTTATCAACCTTCCATGTCGCCAACCCACTATCAGTGCTTGATTCCACTGCCTTACCAACTTCATTGCTGGAAACTAATACTGCAGCTATTATTGCCTCTTCAAACTCCTTGCTATCAGGCAATGGTATGTCTGCCCACCTATGCTTATCTTTCTCTGGTGATATCGGCTGCTGTTTCCGTGTTTTAGTTTCTGGGTGCATCAAAGGCCTCCTAATCTCCACTACTCCTTTTTCCCTATTAAAGTTAGCTGCATTTCCGGACCTTGTTCTTTTGAGTGTCTCTGGATATAATGTGCAGTCTCCTATCGGATCCATAGCGAATTTCGATGAGTAAAATGGTGGTGCATCAATATTGAATCTTGCCTGATTGATTAGGGGTTTGACACCCTTTTGTGTAGGAGGAATCATTTGATTTGTCATCATATTGGAGTTGATGTTCTCATCAGCAAATTCTTCTCTAGAATTTGAAGATTCTCTGTAAGCATGTTCCTTACAAGGCTGTGGCTGCCAGATATCTGAAGTGCCCAGAAAAGAATCAAACAATTTAATCTGCTCTAGTCTGTCACCTCCCTTCTTGATCATTGATTCCAGGTCCCAAAGCATTTGCTGTGCTCTCTCATAAGCCTTGAGATGTGAATCTACTCCTCTTGGGCCATCAAGAACTGCTGGTTTCACTCTCCTAAGTGTTTCTTTTGCCTCGGCTATCCTCCCTAGTTTCATTAAGCAGATGCCTAGATTACACATCTTGTTATTGTCTGGTGAAATCACTAGTGCTCGCCGGTAAGCGTCTTCCGCCTCAACATAGTTGTTTTGCTGCATCAAAGCCCATCCCAAATTCCCCTGCATCAAGAGAATTGTTTACTCATTAACTGATGTCCTGTTTGCAAATGGAAATTAGTTGGGGGGGGGGGGGGGGGCTAATGAATATGAGGTGAGACAAGACAATACCAGTAGTCTAGTTGCTTCTTGCTCTACAGAAACTTGAAATTTCTTCCCTTGGGATCTTGCAGTCTTGGTTCGTTTTCCATTAAAGGCCATTCCTTGTTGAATCAAGAACAATTTATGCCTCAGTAGAGCTATTTGATCATCCAATCTCCCACATCTCTGTGCATAATTATGATAGATTAGCATACACAAACATGTCCAATTTGTCAAAAATTGAAGTCTATTCAAAGTCGGCCTCAAGGAAGATTCAATCACTTGGTTTCAATTTAAAAAGTATGAAAAGTTCAGATTAATACCTTGTAGAGGTCAAGCAAGATATTATCAAGAGCCTCTTGAGCCTGATCAGAACACCGGTGTCTCAACGATTTAATCGCTTCAACAGCTTCCTCAGCCCTGTTTTGCTGCTTCATTACAATTGCCATATCCTTCAAGGCACTATCTACTCTATCCCCAGCATTAATCGCCGCCCAGAATAACGGTATTGCCTTTTCAGGATCCTTGTCCACCAACTGATCACAAAAACCAAATTATGCACAGAAAAATCATCAAAATTTGACCCAGAACTAAAAAACAAAGTAACAGAAATAATTGAGATTGATTATGAAGTTCATCCATTTCGGTGCAAAAACTTACTTGAGCATTCTTAGCCCGGACGTAAGGAGTATCACCAACTGGGACTTTGTGGGTTATACGAAAGGATTCGGAGCGCGTTCTAGAGATCCCAAGAGGCTTTGCAGGAGAAGCTGGAGCAGACTTTGGAAGCCTGAAGCCAGGTGGTGCATTCCACATATCTTGCATATTCAATTTCAGAAAATGTATTTGCAATTACTGCAAAAAGATGTCAAAAAGATGTGGGATTTCCGAAGCTAATTTGTGGGTTTAGGCTGGAATGGAGAAAGCAAAGAGAACAGCGGAAGAAGAAAAAGAGAGATGTGGAGAGAGAGAGAGGCGGAGGAGGAAGATGGATGGAAGGTGGTTTGAAATATATGACCGTTGAAGGTTACCGTTTTATGAACTAGCCGTTGTGTATCTTCGCTATGATTCACCGAGGGAGAGTATCCGTTCGTTAACCTTACGTTGACTCTTATGTTAATTATTTTCGTACCGTTGCTGAAAATTTTTATAATTATTTTTTGAAGCAAATATTTTGCGTTTTGTACCAATCCGGTTCCTCCAATCCACAATAAATTATAAATCTTATTAACTTTTTTTGAATAGTGTTCTATATGAATTTTGAAATGAATAAAATAGACCAATAAAGAGTAGCGACATGGTGTAAAAAGGTGTATTTTTAATACAATTTGTCCCTTTTTTATTAGTCCACCTCATTTATGTTCTCGAATTAATGTTTTCAATTCATGTTGTTTTGCAACACTCACTTTTTCTCTCCCATGACCGGGTTAGGATCACTCATATAAATAAATATACAAGTTGACATGGTACTTATTAAATTATGAAAACTAAAAAGCTAGGTAGCGTGAGCGTCTATTGTTGGAAAAGTACTTAAAAGTACTTTAAATCGTGTGATCCAACCTTGTATAATGTTATATGTCAATTGATAGGAGATTGGATGAAGTTTGGAGTGTTTTATGAACAATGGAAGGAAATGGGGGCGTTCCAAACACTTTAAGCGCCTAATGTAGGCGTTCGAAGTGTTCTGGAACACTTCCAGAACACTTGAAGTGCCTCATGTAGGCGTTCGAAGTGTTCGAGAACACTTCCAGAACACTTCGAACGCCTTGTATAGGCGTTCAATGTCACATGAAGCGCCTGATGTCGTTTTGTACAGTCGTTCTATGTGACATGAAGCGCCTCATGTCATTTTGTATAGTCGTTCGATGTCATTTTGTACAGTCGTTCGATGTCATTTTGTACAGTCGTTCGAAGTGACATAAGGCGCTTAAAGTGTCCGTCTGTTCATAAAAGATGCAACTCTTGCACCATATGACATCTCCTTTCAATTAGAATGATAACCAACGATTACCAACCAACTTGGAGGTTAATCAAGTGTTCTGGAAGTGTTCCAGAACACTTCGAACGCCTTGTATAGGCGTTCAAATTGTTGAAAAAGTACTTAAAAGTACTTTAAATCTTGTGATCCAACCTTGTATAATGTTATATGTCAATTGATAGGAGATTGGATGAAGTTTGGAGTGTTTTATGAACAATGGAAGGAAATGGGGGCGTTCCAAACACTTTAAGCGCCTAATGTAGGCGTTCGAAGTGTTCTGGAACACTTCCAGAACACTTCGAACGCCTTGTATAGGCGTTTAATGTCACATGAAGCGCCTGATGTCGTTTTGTACAGTCGTTCTATGTGACATGAAGCGTCTGATGTCATTTTGTATAATCGTTCGATGTCATTTTGTACAGTCGTTCGAAGTGACATAAGGCGCCTAAAGTGTCCGTCTGTTCATAAAAGATGCAACTCTTGCACCATATGACATCTCCTTTCAATTAGAATGATAACCAACGATTACCAACCAACTTGGAGGTTAAATTCTCTACAGAAAGGTGTCTTTAAGGTGTTGATTAACCACTTGAAGCCTATAAAAAGAAGGCTTTGACATGTTAAAGATAGAGATGGAAAAAACACTTGAAGGTGATGAAACCTTAGAGAATTTCTGCAGAAAATTTATCCTCTCTCCTTCTTCTCTTCTTTCCTCTAACAACAATCACTTCTAAGGGCAAGTTCAAACTTTCTCTTGGAGAGCGACCAAAAGGAAGTAAGCCGTTATATGCTGGGAAGCATTTGTTTGAAGTTCACCTTGCTCAATGGTGAAGGCAAAATTGCTTTAAGTTCAGAGACATCTCGAGTCTCGTCTCGGCTTTATTATTCTATTTGTCCTTCTGTCAAGCGTCATAATATTGTTGATTTCTACATTTCAACATCTTTGACTATCACATAGTTGTTGGTTGCATATGTTTATTGTCATCAAATTCAATAGAATTCTTCAAATACCAGACCCCCTTTATATGATGTTCTTAGTCATTTTATTGAACATCATATTCATGCATAAAGTGATTACATTTGAATATCTCTCATTCATGTTTGGTACCATATCGAGCCAAATTTTCAACAATCTTAAAGCAATTTTTAGCGATATGGTTTGCAAATTTGTCACTGCCCAGAAAATTGGTTCGGCAAGACGTGGACATGGAATCAAAGATTTCATATTTGATTAGTTAGTCGTAGCTTATGGTTGAGCAACCCTTTTATATCTCCATTCTTTGCCATAGTGTGAATATAATGTTTTGATGGTACACTCACTCGTGTCATGGTCTTCAACGGAAGGAAATCATTATTTTTATAATGAGATGAATGTGATATTATTTCAATTTCCATCGGCTTGTGGGAGTAGATGCCATTCAATTTGCTTCATGCTCGACGTCAACTGAAGAAACTCCATATGAGGACATGGACATGCGACTCCTACACTATAATGGAAGATGAATGCTAACAAGGTGGAGATAGCGGCATACACCTGGAAACAAGCATTACAAGAATAGAGTTTATTTGGTGTCAACCAGAGAAAGCTCAAGGATACAAAGAAACAAGGGGATTACCAACATGAATGTTGGTGACAGATGAATAGGAGAAGTTGCTTGGAGTATCAACATGATGGAGGATAAGGAGATCACAACGGTCTTCTATGAGGTAATCTTGTTGATAGTTCCTCGGAAAGGATGATAGATATCTATCAAGTTTACTGCAACCAGTAGACAGGTAGCTTAGTTTTTTTAATGATGCACTAGAAATCCAAGAGTTTGGATAGTAGAAGGTGCACTTGAAGTTAACTTTGTCTACAAAAACTGGAGTTGGCAATATGTGTGATATTCTTACACATGTAAGAATGATTTCTGAGTTGCTATCAAACAAGGATTTTAATGTTTGTTTTGTGCTGTATATGTGATTTATGAGTCTTAATAGATTTGCATCTAGTTTATGTGAAATCGTTTCATGTATTATGCATGGTGAGAGACAAGAACATGAGTCTTGCTAATTTATTGAGAAAATGAAGAAAAATACTAAAGCCATGAGAAATATGTTTTGTATGGTTTGTGAAGAAATAGACGCATGTATTTAATCCCATTTAAATATGGTGTTAAATATATGTTTTAATGTGTGTAATTTGTTTTGCATTTCAACTTAGAGTTTCATGCAAAGAGAAATCGGTCTAGAAGTTGAAATGTGAAGCATGCTGTTTATTGATAATAAAAGCATTCTATAGTAAAGAATAAGAAATCTAACAAGGAAAGATTAGATAGATTGCTATCATCTTTCATGAATAAAGTTTCTTGTTGAAAATGGGTTGACTAAGACTAGTTGTTTATGATGAAGATAAACTTATGAAAACCAAGTTTTCTAGTCTTAGACATTTGTAAGCTTTTTGTGGTAAGTGAAGTACTAAGATATGAAGTTTAATGGTTTGTTGATGCTAGTAGAACTCCATTATTCAAGGTGTTTGCTCTCTGATAAAATGTTGTTATGCTATGTGAAAACTTAAAAATCATGGATGTTGGATTTCTAGTTTTAGTTGTTAGCATTTAGAAAACCATGTTTAAGAAAGCGTTAGTCTGACATTTAGTGAAGTATGGAAAAAAAAAACTAAACTAAATGTAAGGTTGATGAATTAGTGTGAAACTATGGTATGATTGTAGGATCAAAATGGATAATTCCTTATGAATTCTGGTTCATAAGAAGATTATTGGAGTTTATTCCAAAGTGACATAGAGAGTTGAGTCTATGTTTGTCGTTGAAAGCCTTTTGAATTAATCTATACCATAGCTAGTTGCTGGTTACTATGTGATCAGTTAAAGATGAATGTTGAAGTAATTGTTGATGAAGAATAAAAGTGGTATGTGATTAATATAGATTGAGGTGAAATGTGGGGGTTTAGCCTTTCAATACTTTCATTTAAGAACAAAATTATTATAACATGTGAATGCTGAACATGTAAATAACTTGTGTTGTTTAATCACCAAAGTAATGGCCACTATGTTGTTCTAGTCATTTGATGATTAATGCTCCAAGTCTATAAGGATGATAGGCTTGCTTGCTGTTTATGACGCATCATGGTACTTTTGATCATGCTTGTAAGAGACAGTTTGTATAAACAAGTTTGATGATTTGCTTGATAAAAATCATTCTAAGTTTGATGATTTGCTTAGTGAAAAATCATCTTAAGTTTGGTGATTTGCTTGTTGAAAAATCATCTTGTTATGTTGAGTGATTTGTTAGAAGAAAATCACTGAAAAGGAAATATCATGAGATTGTGCACTATCATGAGTTTTCTTGGGTAAAACATAGACAATGTAAGGTCTATGAGAGAGACACACAGTAACATCGAGGGGGGTGAGACTTTCCAATTGTTGTGAGCTCTATGTGGCGGGAACCCAACTCACTATTAGTAGAAATCCTACGAACGGAGTTCAATGTGGTAAAAACAAGTCACAAAAGAGTTCTATTCAGTACTGTCAACGTTGTCTCTCCCTATGGTGTTGTTGAAGATAGTACTTGATGCAAGAATTGAGGGTGAGATTTTGAGAATCTCTTAATGAAAATTCATAGCCATGTTGAGTGATAGTGTGAGCAGTACACACTTGATGAATTTCACCTATATAAGTATGGAGGTGGTGCCGCTTCCTGTGAGAGCCTGGAAAACTCTCTAGAGTGCTTATGAACCCTGGCATAGGTGCATGGCCGATTTCGCACCACACCGCGAACTTGGTGAAGTGAGGAGATAATGACATGTCTCGTGGCTATTCATATAAACAATAGTAGAATATGATTCAAGACGAAGTTCATCCTATTCTCGTTTATATAACTCCACTTGTACTACCGGCGATTCAAGACCACAAGTCATCGTATCCGTTATGTGTCATTGTCTTCGCATTGTTGTTAGAGAGGTTAGTTTGTGATCGTTCGGATGTGTGATTATACAAGCTTGGATCATGTGGGGGATTGTTGGAAAAGTACTTTAAATCTTGTGATCCAACCTTGTATAATGTTATATGTCAATTGATAGGAGATTGGATGAAGTTTGGAGTGTTTTATGAACAATGGAAGGAAATGGGGGCGTTCCAAACACTTTAAGCGCCTAATGTAGGCGTTCGAAGTGTTCTAGCACTTTCAGAACACTTCGAACGCCTTGTATAGGCGTTCAATGTCACATGAAGCGCCTGATGTCGTTTTGTACAGTCGTTCTATGTGACATGAAGCGCCTCATGTCATTTTGTATAGTCGTTCGATGTCATTTTGTACAGTCGTTCGATGTCATTTTGTACAGTCGTTCGAAGTGACATAAGGCGCTTAAAGTGTCCGTCTGTTCATAAAAGATGCAACTCTTGCACCATATGACATGTCTTTTCAATTAGAATGATAACCAAAGATTACCAACCAACTTGGAGGTTAAATTCTCTGCAGAAAGGTGTCTTTAAGGTGTTGATTAACCACTTGAAGCCTATAAAAAGAAGGCTTTGACATGTTAAAGATAGAGATGGAAAAAACACTTGAAGGTAATAAAACCTTAGAGAATTTCTGCAGAAAATTTATCCTCTCTCCTTCTTCTCTTCTTTCCTCTAACAACAATCACCTCTAAGGGTAAGTTCAAACTTTCTCTTGGAGAGCAACCAAAAGGAAGTAAGCTGTTATATGCTGAGAAGCATTTGTCTGAAGTTCACCTTGCTCAATGGTGAAGGCAAAATTGCTTTAAGTTCAGAGACATCTCGAGTCTCGTCTCGGCTTTATTATTCTATTTGTCCTTCTGTCAAGCGTCATAATATTGTTGATTTCTTCATTTCAACATCTTTGACTATCACATAGTTGTTGGTTGCATATGTTTATTGTCACCAAATTCAATAGAATTCTTCAAATACCAAACCCGCTTTATATGATGTTCTTAGTCATTTTATTGAACATCATATTCATGCATAAAGTGATTACATTTGAATATCTCTCATTCATGTTTGGTACCATATCGGGCCAAATTTCCAACATCTATTATTTACAAGGAATGACTACTTTGTTGTCGAAAAATGATAAATACATATCCTGATTTGTTAAAGATATATTTTTGTTGTTTAATTAATAATCAGTAATGAATCATGAGATGTAATTAATTGTGTAAAAAAGAAAAAAATATGTCATTATTAAATTAGGCGTGTCTTTATCAATCACCTATATTTATCAAATTAGGACGTGTATTTTCTAATTTAGTAAGTTGTATACCTGTTTGTACTAGAGATCCTAACGCGGGGATATGATTCCCTCACCCATTTTCCCTTACTTCACGCGTCACCGCACGACACGTGGCAGAAAGGGGAGGGTGGTGAGACTAGATGAGGGTCACCCGCATCTAGCCTCACCACCCCACCCTGTTGTCACGTGTCGCGTGGTCATGAATAGGGTGAGGGGATTGAGGGGCAGGAGATCTCATCCCGTAACGCGAGCTTTTACATGCTATTGTTTTTTGTAAAGAAATGTTTTTATTTTCAATAGAGTCAAGGACACATTCTTCTTTGATACTCACTAAATTGGCTGCGTTTTTTATATTGTAAAGTATCAGTTGATTGACAGAGCATGACACAATTTTCATTATGGGTCATCAGAAAACAACTTCTGTACGTTTCTAACACATAGGTATGGTTGCATACATCTGACCCCTATACCCCGCCGTAGGCGGGAGGCTATAAGGAAATGGGGTAATGTTGTTGTTGTAAAGAAATGTTTTAAGCATCATGAAAGCTAACTGTACGACTGTTAGGATTCAACTATTTGTATGAAGGGCACAAGAATAACTATTTGTATGCAGGATCTACACAAATAATATTACCAGAAGGCTTGCGCCTACTTCTCTATAAATGCAAATACATACATGGTTATATATTTCTTTTACTTTTGTGATATTTTCTTGGTCATGTAAACTAGTAAATTACTTATCAAGTCTACAGAAAAGTAGAGAACATTTCTTTGGTTATATGAGCAAGAGCTAGGCTGTTCTCTTGGTCAATGAAAGGATAGTGGAAACCATCAGCTTGCAATCAATAGGCTTTGTAAGATAAGCATCCATTCCCACTTCCAAGCATTTTGCTTTATCTGATGACATTGCATGAGCAGTCAGTGCTACAATTGGAATGTGCAACCCAGTCTCAGATTCTGATTTCCTGATTGCTTTTGTTGCTTCATAGCCGTCCATCTTTGGCATCTGGTTTCAAGAAGATGGATTCATATGAATCAAGATCACAAATTTTCAAGGAGATATGTGAACTTAGATGAAACTAGTGGCAGCACTTTTTAATCAATAAGAAGCATACAAATAGGAAGCAACCCTTTATGTTTTCATTTCCAATAGAGTCAATGACACACTTGACTTTGAAATATGATGGAATAAAGCAAAATGACTCACTAAATTGGCTACGCTTCTTATATTGTGAAGTAGCAGTTGATCGACACAGCTTGACGTAATTTTCACTAAGGGTCATCGAAAAACAATCTGTGTGTTTCTAACACGTGTGTATGGTTGCGTACATTCGACTCCCTCCATACCCCGCTTTAGACGGGAGCCTCTAAGGCAATGGAGTAATGTTCTTGTTGTTGTACCTTGCTAACATGGTACTCTTCCTTATTTCTATATGTTCCATTAGTTAATTAAGTACTAAGATCACTAACAGTTTCTCTAACATTGTAAAACTACTAGGAGAGGGGTATTGGTATTAGAATGTATACAAACCGTAAAAATCAACTGCAACAGGAACTTCCTGAAAGAAAATATAACAGGGAGCAGGGATTTAAGACAATTGAAAATGGGATAGAATTAAACTGTCTTAAAACAACTTACTTGACAATCCATCAGAATCAAGTGATAGGCTAGCATTCCTTCTGCATTGATAGTTTTTGAGTTGCCATCTTTGCTTGGGCTGGAAGAGGTCATGTTTATCTCATCTTGTTGGAACATAATATTTAGAGCATTCAAGACCTGGAGTCCATCTCCCACAGCCATGACTTCAGCTCCCAACTTTTCCAACATTATTTTTGCCACTCTCTGTAGCACAGGTGTATCTTCAGCCAGCAGTATGCGTAAGCCCTCAAGAGATTTTTGTCCAGTAACTATCTTAGAGGCATAGAAAGTATCTTGCTCTGTTGGTAAAGAATTACGAAAACGTTCTTGATTGGACCTCATCAGGCATAGGTTTTCTGTTTTGTCAGCATCTTCCACAAAACTAGGTGGAGGAAACTCGACAAAGTAATTGCCCAGTGCTGTATTTTGATTCAAGAAGGCCTGTCGTTCAACCCTCTTTCCATTAGCTTGGACTGAAGTTGTCAGACAGGAATCATGTTGATCTGATATATCCAGATCATTAGAACTAGCACCACTAGAAGGAACAGAGTCAATTTCTTGGCACTCCCTAAAATCTTTATTCAGTGTAACTTTTGAAGTATTCATGTACTTCTGCAGCTCCAGATTTTGACCCGTAATAGCATCCTGCAAAATCTGAATAATTTTTGCTTTGTAAAGTGGCTTATTGATCATCAAAAAGTGCCCTCTTTGGCGTAGTTCAGTTTTGACAGCAGTTGAAGTGTCATAGTTCAAAATCCATGCAACCTTTGCACTGCCAAGGTACTCATCTAGATAAGTAAGCTGCTCTTTCCATATTTCAGTGCTCAAGTCTAGAATACCTATATCGATTACTATGATGAATAATCTAAAGCTCATGCCCTGCATATCTGATGCTTCAGATTCGGCAAATACACTGGGAAGACAATGCACACATTTTCTTGATGGGAGGTTTTCCTGAAGAATTTGCATGACTCCATTCCACTCAGAGGCTACATGTGTACAAACACCCTTTTTCTGTAACCATTGAGAGATTATCATCCTCCCCATCCTTCCGTTAAGTGCAAGCACCACCTGTGTTAACATTAAAGTAAATGTACTTCTAATAGTACCATAACATTCTTTCTTCCAGAAAGTCATTTCCCCAAAATGTAAAGGTCAAAAAGCAGACAATATATTCTCCATCGGGAAACAACCACTATGTGTTTCTAACATATGGATATGGTTGCGTACATCCGAACCCCCATACCCCGCCATAGGCGGGAGCCTCTAAGCCAATGGGGTAATGTTGTTGTTGTTGTAAGCTTCTTAAAAGGCAAAGCCAGCATGCATAATGTAGTAATTGAGTTATTAACTGCGGCTGGTAAGTATCACCAACGTGGCTTCAGCGCAAGAGATCATGCTGCTATCAGCATGAAGATAAATGGTAAGGCTTCTAGAACAAAAATACTCAAGTAACTTGAAACAATTTACTCACTGTCAGTTTGTAGTCCTCAAACTTGAATTGGCCATGATTTTCCCTCTTGTCAAGATCTACAGAGGTTTTGAGACGTAGGTATAGTTGCATCAGAGTACCTTGTTCATTTTTCTTTACAACTTGGATATCTCCACCCATTTTTTGGACCTGATAGTATTTTAAACATCATTAGACATACTATTGATGGAATGCACAAGCCAACTAGAAATCTACAGAAAATTCATTTTTCAGTTAAAATCAGTATGTATCACTGTTTGAACAGCCCCCCTATATGTAAAACTCTACCATAGGTTTCTCCCAAACACAGCATCATGGCAATCGATGTATCACTCCAGCCGACACGCATAGAGCCACTTGCTAACTTATTGGCTGATAGTAGGGTCAAGCTACATTAGGTAACAAAATGGTTGTTGAATTCTTACCTCATTCAAGATTGTCATTATATATATACACACTGGATAAAGATCAATAACCACTAGCAGTTTTCATCGTCTGTGGTACCTAGTACATAATTCTCCTACATGGCTTTACTTAGATATATGTCCAACTCACCAAAGTTTGTACAATGCAGAGACCAAGGCCAGTACCTCCATGCCTGAAGGAAGTGGATGATTGATTAGGTAGAAAAAGTCAGCAGGAAATCCATTTCTTGACACTTGAAATCAGCCAATTCTTGATAAACAAGTAGGATACACCACTTGCAAACAGGATATTAAGCTACATTATACACTTACAACCGGGTTGTTGAAGGGTCAGCTTGCTCGAAGCTTTCAAATACAGATTTCCACTTGCTCGGATCAATTCCTATTACCATATGCAACATAAAGTCAAACAAAACCTGGTGATTGATCAATATCATAAGTTAAAGATGTCTGCAACCTCCATACCAGAACCACTATCATCAACTTGAAACCAAAGAACAATATCGTGCTCTTTTTTGAAGCACCTATCATCTTGTTCTGGTTGATTCAGGATACACTTCAATCCTGGCAAAGCTGCTTCTTGGCTAGCAGAAGGATATGGATATTCACACCAGCCCCGAAGGATAATGTGGCCTGCTGTAAGCCATCATAAAACCTTAATCTCTGCAAAATTACTTCAATATCTCATGAATGTTGGTGGGCCACATTGCATTGTATGAGACTTTATTCCTTAACTGATCAACATAATTTTTTAAAAAAAAGAAACTTTTTTTATAGCCGTCATTAGAAAGTCGATGGGCTTCCAATCAATGAAAATACTTTAAAAGGTTCCTTATGCCAAACTGATTTTCCAAGGCAATAGTAAATATGAAGCTCAGTTATTTTGAGAACTAATTTTTCTTTAGATGTCTTAGCTGGACCTCCTTTTTTCTCTTTTGTAGGATGAAGTCTTAGCTGGACGTACTTGTAGTGAACTTCATAGAGTTGCTGATGAGGTTTGCAAATATTTGAACAATTCTAGCTGAGTCTCCTTGAATAAGTCTAGGCATGTCATCTGTTAATCATCAAAATCAGCAGTTATGTTCTTGAACAGGTAAAGACTAGAAGTTCCACAATTCCTCCAATGAGCTTAGTTAATTTGAGGCACAACCTATGGGTGGAAAGATTGTACGCATACCAGAGATATCTAGGATTGTTTCAACATTATGGTTAATGCACTGGAAAGAGAACATATCAACGAGTCCTTCAAGTTCTCGACCCAGGTTAAACTCCGTTTCTTCCAACACTAGTTTCCCAGATTCAACCTGTGGAAATTATTCAGAAGAAACTACAGTCACTAAATATCATGAGATACTGTAAATAACTAAGTTCACTTTGCTATTGTATACATATGTGCCTACACACACACACACACACACACACACACACACACACATGTATATAACCTGTGTCTGTATATGTATGTATACACGTTTATATGTATGTATATATGTAGCTAATTCAGGAAATACAAGTGGGTTTGATTTGATAAAAAGCCAACCTTGCTCAGATCCAAAATGTCATTCAACAGATGCAGCAAAGCAGTTGAACATTTGCGAATTTGCGTAATGCTTGCATACTGATCGTTGTTGAGACATTCATCACAAATAAGAATATCCAGCAAACCAATAACGGCAGCTATTGGTGTTCTTAATTCGTGACTGCATCAAGATAAAACAAAAAATACCCCAAATATAGAGTCGAAATGTTAACTAAGTTTCTGACTTCAAACAAAGGAAGTTTGAGACAGCTAACAAAGGGGGGAAAACAGCTGGTTAATTGGCTTTTAGTCACAATATTTTGAGATGGAACTGCACCTCAAACTTATCCTTAGTTCTGTATCAGAGCTACTAGATGATTAGAGACAAATTTCATAGAAATCAAAAGAAAGCTGAAAATACATCAAACTTCGTAGGTGCATAAGTCCCTCTGTCAAGTTATGTACTTTAACTTGGTAGTCTGGTTGTATGTCCTGCTTCCAGACCATCAATCTGGAGTACACATCTCTGAAAATTAAAGGGGGTAGGTAACTCTCACCTCATATTTGCTAAAAACTGGCTTTTGTAGTTGCTTGATGCTTCCGCCTTCCTTCTAGCATCCAGATGTCTTATCAGTTGTGCTCTTAACTGCATCTCCTTTGACACTCCACTTGTCAGAATAAAGATGCAAAAACATCCAACCACTAGTATACATACAGACGCCGATATCAAAACAACTAAAGTTTTCAAAGCTCTCTCATCCACTTTGCCCATTATATATTTTCTAGGGATCATGACAACTCCCACCTGTAAAAAGTTTCTTGTCAGAATATTAAAATTCAAACAGAATGTTATATCGAATCCAACATGCAAATTAGCTTTTGAAATAACGTGAATTGATTCCATTGTACATTCAAGGCTCAAACACCACCTAATGTAATATACTAAAGATAAGGGATAACATAAATTTTAATTTAATGTGATAACTTTCGAACTCACCATTGGAAGTCTCTTCAAGTTGAGAAAAAAAGAATTGATGTAATAAGGCTGATGTCCAAGCCTAGCATCCTCAATATGGACTTCATGATTGGGTGGAATACTGTCACCATATGTTTTTCTTAAACACACAGCTCCAGAGCGTATAATGTTGTCTTTAGAATCAACAGCCATCATGAGCTTTGGCCCTGTCGAAGAGTTTGTCAACAGAGGAGTATTTGTTGAAGTAGCAAGTAGCCAACCTTCTTGAGAGGTCAGATATAAATGTCCACTATGGAGTGCAACAAGTTCTCTCATCAGTTGACCCACACTATAAAATGACGTTGTTACACCTACAACAGCCACTATGCTTCCACTGAGCGAATCTCGTACAGGCAATGCTGCAGAAAGCAACGGCGAGTCTGCATACTTGCTGACTGCCACATGCCATGAAGCTGCACCATTAGGTACCTGTGATGCGCCTGCGATATTTATTAACTCATCAGGTGGGATTGGCCTTGGATTTCCAATTTTTTCCCCAGTTGCAGGATCCAGTGGCTCGCGGTGCCATATTGCAGATATGTTGTTATGTACAGTCTGATCACTCCATCCTTCATTGAACAGTGGGACAGTTGCATCATAGGAACCACCTATCGAATAGTTGAAGAGATCGGAATATATGTAGTATGTGTTGTTACTCCTGTGATCCCTATGAAATGCTTGAACAAAACCATTCCTGTAGTTTATAGTTATTGAATTAAGAGCTCTTCGGCTTGCAAACAAGGCCCATGTCACATCCCTCATTAATTCATACAGCTGTTAAAAGAGTGAAAGTATATGAGAAGAAGTAATATCAGATGATTTGATGAGACCAAAGAAAGAGAGAATTTGTGGAGGAACAACCTCTACTTGCTGTGCCTGGTTAGTTGGATTAATATACCTCCTGATTATAGATTCTGACAACTTAACCTGAGCATTTGTTATTTCAAGGGTGGAATTCAGGATGTTCCACATCCGTATTATAGGACGCTGCAGCATTTCATAGCGAAGCTCATACGCCAGTGTTTCTAGTGATCTTGCTGTATAAATTCTAGTAAAGTGCCATGTCAGTATTGTTAGCATCCCAATCAAAATTGCTAGCAAAACCTGCACAAAGACATTGAGTAGGGAGAGGGGGGGGGGGGGGGGGGGGAAGAAAAGCAATGAGCTTGTGACTAATGTAGACATTTGAATGTCCAAACCATTTTGCTTTCAGAACCCCAAAAAAAAAAAAAAACATGTCAAGTGGAAAATGAAGTGATAGCTTCTATCTACCCAGTAACATATAACTCAACAACAACAACAACATCATCTATTGTCTTAGAGGCTCCCGTCTATGGCGGGATATGGGGGTTCGGATGCTTTTAACCATACCCATGTGCTAGAAACACACATAGGTTGTTTCCCGATGATCCATAATGAAAATTGAGTCAAAATGTGTCAATCAACTTTTACTTCACAATATAAGAAACGCATTCAATTTAGTGAGTCGTTTTGCTTTATTCCATCATATTCCAAAGTTATTAACATAGAACACAATTCTTAATAAGCATACTAAGTTGAACTCTTGTGTGTTAATATGCAAAAAGTATCATATTTTCTTGTTACTTATTGTAGGACTTAACAAGCATATAATTTAGCAATTGCATACTCATAGATAGCCATTGTGCAACAGGAGGAGGGGGTATGCGTACACCTAAATGTGAACTAGCAATTCGAAAGAATCTTTTGCTATTTGCTGCTTTTCATGTTTAGTACATTTGGCAGATCGTCATCTGCAGCATCAAGTAACAGTATCAGGTGTCACTTAAGGAGAAACTAAAGCGTACCATTATGGCAAGACGAACCACAAACACACTGTAGTATGATGAGAGACAAAGAGTACTTGAATCCTGATATTCTTCTGATTCTACATCCCAATTCAAAGTTCTTGGGCTAGAAGAAGGTTGCCTTCTTCTGCAACAATTCCCTAAGCCAAAAACACTTTGAATAGAAGTTTTCCATGATGACGCCATTGTTGTTATTGAAGAAGCAGAAGAACGATGTTGATCAAGGCGTTTGTTAGCCTACGGGATCAGTATGCTATAATCAGCCTTGCACTGAATTTTAGGTAGCAAACTGAAGCATAGATAAAAACATAATGGAGTTGGGGAAGAGACAAAAAGAAAGAATAGGGAGATTGCTGCTGAATATTTTTAATGGCGTACATGCTTAAGTCAAACTGTGATAATATTTTTGAGACGAGAGTATTACCTATGTGTCATATCATATGTTTCGTTTTTGGACACCTTAAGCCCATGGCCATCCAAAGCTATCACCTCAAATCAGCAATATCCTATAAAGAAACCATTTCAATTGACTGGTCCTGTCCCATAAAATCCTGACCTCACACTTGTCTGTCGAATTGACGCACTCGTGTACAGAAGTACTAATACATGTCCCATGATCCATAGCTGCTGTCTGACTCGGGCATTGTGTCAGCCCTTGTATAAGTTGTGATACCTGTCCAGTCACAAGTCACAAGTTGTAAGAGTAAGGATATATTGCTCCATCTCTCGACTCTCCTATTGCTAATAGAAATTTAGAGGAAAAGGTCATACCCAGGTCCTGAGGTCCCTATCGCCCTAGCCGCAAAGAACATCATGAAGGATGTATATCAGGAGCTCAGCAGACTCATTGGTTAGAGGAAGTCACACACAAGGTGTCCACTGAAAACTGGCATTTGGTCCAAACAATTGTAAAACACCCATATTGCGCGTGTCCTTGGAATCGAACCATGTACCTCTTGAAGCAACTCTTAACACGAATACCAACTGAACTATGTCCTAGAGTTCCTCTCCTATTGCTAATAGAAACTTAGAACAAAAGCATACCCTAGCCCTGAGGGTCCTATTGTCCTAGCCCGAAGGAGCATAATAGAAACTTAACATACATTCATGATTGATTAGAAAAATTCACATAGAACTTAACACTGTGATTAGTTCATTTTCTCAACCTAGATTTTCAGTTGCCGAGCTCCACCCTGCCAAGAACTGCATGCAGTTACTATTTATTTCACAACCAATTATAAACTTTTTCGGATTTGCCCATGGAAATAAAATTCAGACACTCAGCTTTGATAATCATGCTCCTCTTCTATGCATCCACAATTGGGTTTCCATCTTATTTAATATTTTCAGTACCGGTTTGATAAGTACAAGCAATCCTTCCCTTAATGTGTCTCTGGTAAAATTAAAAGTTTTGGGCCCTCAAAGCACTTCAATGTGAGAATTCATATACTAAACTAAGTAAAGATAATATTTTGAACCTGCAATTTTCAGTGGAAGTCAGCTGATACGAAGCGTTTGTCGCAATATAGTTGCCGGGGCGGCTATTGCTAATTAAATAAAGATTACGGTCTTAAAGATGCTGATGCACCATTTAGTTCTACGTCAGAAACCATAATGCTGCACTGAGTTGAGAATTCAATTCTAATAAAATCCTCCAGAAAAAAAAAAAGAAAGAAAAAAAGGACAACAACTTGTGGTACCTTGAAAAGTAACGGCACGTTTTGTTTTCAGGGTTCGAATAATAAAGAAAAAAGGAGCAAACTTTTTGGTAATTATCTTGAAGAAAACGAATTAAAGAATGGATAGTGCTGTGAGGAAGAAAGGGGTTGGAGAACACGATGAACAGAATCAGAAAATATGATTGGTCGCTTAAAAGGAATTTCAGAGTTGGTCAGTGAAATCTCTTGGTATGGAAGACGACATTCTGGAAAGCTTAGAAAATATATATATATATATATATATATATATATATATATATATATATATATATCGACGAATATAGATCTTCATCAAACATAAAAAATGATCTGAATGATAACGTCCTAACACATCGTAGAGACATAATTGGTCGCCAAAAATATCATCCCATAAACCTGCATAGGATAAATAATGTTAGAGGCTCATGAACTATGTCCAGAAAAAATTTTCCGACGCTCAAGTTAATAACATGTATAGACATGGTAGTCGATTAAAGATGTAAGGCAAAATAACCAGTTTCAGGTTTTACTTGCTAGATTGGTGGTTGTTTTGTGGAGTTTGTGGGTGTGAGCATGGTTTTTCTATGGTCGCTCATTCACCCATCGACCCCCCGGTTGAGGATTGCTCTCTTTTCATGAGTTGGGGCGAGTAGAGCATGTCAAAAAGATGTGAAGCGATGACACGTGCTTGTCCCGTTGGCTGGCATTGTTGCATGGTTGCCACGTGGTGACACATGTAGCGGTGCATGACCAAGGCTGCTTGCTGGCAGACGTCTGCCCTAGCATGCATAGCCGAGCTGAGATGCGCCACCTTGGCAACGTGGCCAAGAAGCAAGGTATGGACGGTATAGTCTGAGTTGACTCACGCCAAGGTGAATGGTATCAGTCCTTTTACTGCTTGCCGAGCCGAGATGCGCTAGTGGTAGGGCCTAATATCGTTGACTTTTATTGGCCGATGTGATAATACTTGTCTGTGCAGTTTTTGGACACGCCATGTGTATGTGTGTGTGTTTTTTTTCAAAAAAAAATTGGGGAGGGGAATCGAACTCAAGACCCAATAATTGGATAAATGCTACTCAACCGCTAGACCTAAAGATTTTTCACGCGTGTTTATATATATATATATATATATATATATATATATATATATATATATATATATATATATATATATATATATATATAACGAGACGATCAAGAAACGTATTGGAGAAAGACGGTTGGCGTTTTTAGGGATACCTATCACACAAACCGGAATTTTCCCACCTTTCCGTAGCTATGATTCAATTTCTTTAAAGTTTCTTTAAACAACGAATGTCTAACTAAGAAGTTTCTGCTTTTAAAATACAATAGTATAATTTTAATGCGTACTGCGTCTTGTTATTGACATTTCATCATTAAAATATATTGTTCGATTTAAATTAAAGCAAACTATGTAACTCAAACGGCTTCATGTTGAGATTTCTATCAAAACTTGATCATTAAACTACAAATATTGTTCACATGAACGAATTCTTAATAATAAAAAGAAGAGTACAAAATTGCCTTTATGACGTCTAAGGCAATGAAGATGAACAAGGTAGAAGATGGAAGAAGGTGGATTCGTAGGGGAGGGAAGTCGATGGTGGGGGTGGGTTTTTTTATTTTTGAATTATTTTTTTTTGAAATTTTGAAAAATAAATGAAAATTGTCATGTCAACAAAGATGACATGTGCCAATTTTCTTAATAAGTATGGCTGTTCGGCGAATTAGATGAAATTACAGATGCTATTTAAAACTTTGTGGAAAAGATTGTATACCAGACACAATTAACTTAGATCAATATAAGATATGATCAATTGGATTGAGGCCTAGCCAAATCGAGTATTTTACGAGTAGATCATGTTTATAATCGTATAGTTAATTAAAGATCAAATCCTATCGTACTTGTGCATCCGGAAAAGAATCCATATCAATCCACATCCCCCACCATGAAAGGACTGAAGAAAAGCCTAGTTCCTAAGCTTCGCACGAAATGGAATACCCCTTTGTTTCAAAATATTGTTATCGATGACGATCCATTTCCAATGGAGTCAACTACACACTATTCTTTCACTTTAGAATATGATGGAATAAAACAAAATGACTCGCTAAATTGGCCGCGCTTCTTATATTGTGAAATAGCAGTTGATCGACACACCTTGACGCTCATTATGGGTCATCGGAAAACAACCTCAGTGTGTTTCTAACACATATGTATGGTTGCGTACATCTGACCCTCCTATACCCTGCCATAGGCGCGAGCCTTTAAGGCAATGAGGTAATGTTGTTATCGTTGATTCGATACATAGTAAAACCATAATACCTTCACTTTTTCCTGCAAAACTTTGATAACATGTCACATTTTGTGATGTATATGACCTAGTATAACTTGAAAAAGTTCCCTCACATCATTTCACAGGAAAAGATAGTGTCCTTATCCCCAGCTGTTGTTGACTGATTCCTATAAGCAGCAGCATCATAACTTCCTCAAATCCTACCATGATCTGAAGCAACAGATGGTGAAAACTGCACTGGACAAGCCTCATTCGGTCCACATTCTTCCAAAGAATCATCTCTATACGCATCTGGTAGGCCTTGGTATATTTGAAAGCCAGCTAAGGAGTTACTTGAGGCACTGTGAAGACCACTTCTGTATCGGTCTAAGGACAAGCAATCTAATGTGTTGCTATCTGCATTCAGCAATGATTCCAAGGACATGACTGATCTTTTGCTCTCTCCTATCCTGCTGCTTGCCTTGCTTCTCCACTCATGAATGGATTTTCTCACGCTTTCTGATATTATATGTCTCTTGTACCTTGATCCCATCTGCATTTACATGTTTTCTTGCAATCAATTATTGTACCGCGATGATTAACGGAGAAAAGAAATGTGCAATGTAGATGAGGATAGGAACCTGAGCAACTATAACATAGAGAGGAAAAGTAATGAAGCTGCACCAAAACTGAGTCACAATCCTGCAAAAGTATGCAATTTATTGTTTGGTAAAAGATCAGCTTGCAATAATATGGTGTAAAAGGAAAAAAAAAACATAGTGATGTTAATACCCAAATGTCAAACGGATAATGAGTTTAGTATGATTTTGTGTGAGACATGATGGACCGCGAACTTCCCACTGCAATGAAGAAATCATACCTCAGAATCCTTACAATAAGCTACTAATTGGACTAATTGCTTGTTGACATTACTGATAAAGCTTTCAATATTTCTAATAATAAGAAAATATGCAGCAAAAATAGCATTCTAATGTCTGATCTTATGTCCATAGTTCTTACCAGTGACCAGAGATACATTGCCATCTCAAACGCGTTCTGCAAAAAAGCACACAATCAGAGATCCAACCACAATGACTGATACCAAACTTTCAAGTGTTTTCTGGGGCGTGACATTTTCATTAAAAATTGTAATGAGAACATGAAAATGTACCTATTATAATCACCTGGAATGTTAGAAAATGTATCAGCTGCAGAAGAAGTCTGGGGTTTCCAAACCAGAAGAGCTCATCTTTTGCATTATACTTGTACGATTCAATTTGTTGTCTTGTTTCTGTGATTTCTACAGCTAGCTTTACAATAACAAGGTGTAGCTTGGTGCCAATCAGAAGGACCAACTTTCATCCAAGAAAACAAAATAAACGAAAATAAGGTCATTTAGAAACATAGCGAAAATTGCAAACTCAGCCATGATCAAAGGAAAGCATGACAAAGAAAGTTGAAGTCTCACAATAGGTGGAAAGAAGGACATCCAGAAATACACATTTGTTCCTGAACAAGGTCCAAAATTCAAAGTTAGCCTTGGCTACCTATAATATCGAAAATTTTCCTCCTTTCTTTTAGTAATTTCACTACATTTACTTGTAGATTTCATTGTACTTATTTCAGTATTTTTTTCCCTCTTGATTCATCTTATTCAGTCCTTTTTTTTCGTTAGAAATGTTCTAGACGCGGACCTATTAATTTACTTGGGAAAAGACTTGGACAAATTCTCTTGGTTTTAATGCTTCTCTTAGTTTTAGTATGCAGTCCAACCACATGCAGACGTCTAGATATTAACTTGCCAAAACTAAAGGAAATCTTCACTGCATGTACATTCATTACATATATTAGTAGTCTATCAGAATTCTGAAGATAACATTAAGTTCTTGTATCATCAGTGTCATAAAGAAGTAATGATCACAAACTTACCATGGAAGCCCAGTAGAATGCACAATATGGTGAAAATCCAGAGCGGAATACTGCAAAAGGGAAATTAGCTCTCAAAAGAAGTTTTATTTAGACATATACAATAACAACAACATTACCTCATTGCCTTAGAGGCTCCCGCCTATAGCGGGTATGGGGGGTCGGATGTACGCAATCATATCTATTTGCTAGAAACACACAGAGGTTGTTTGCGGATGACCCATAAAGAAAATTACGTCATGCTGTATCGATCAACTAATTATTCAAAAATTGACTGTAAGAATTTCAAAAACCACAAAAACAAGAATTCACTGGGGTGAAAGCATTTCATTCCAAGCAGAAATTTTCCAGATACCTAATTCCAACAACGTATTGAAATTCTTCTTCCATGCTCCTAAACATATATTTGTGGAAGTTGTATGCTAAGGGTAGTTGGTGTGTCTGCAGTGGAAATCAAAGTCATTACAAGACATAGGTAAGAAAAATTTCTTTCTGCTGTCACATTTCAGCACAAATAATTGCATCTTAGAGTCATAAGTTCACATGCTTGCACTAAAATAGTTGTCATGAACAGAATCCTTGATGAGGACTGATCAAATGTTATTCTGTTCAATATGCGAAGATAAAGTGAAAACGAAAGACGAGAGGATTACCGTGATGAAGCCCTGGCGCAAAGACAGGTAATCATTTTGATCAATTGAACTCCAGAACTGACGGGCGAAACAGAACTGGACGTAAAATTGACTCTCAGTGTGACATTTCTAATATTTGGAACAAGATGGAAACAGAGCTAGCAATAATAATTTCTTTAAGCAGTAAAAAACTGCAGCAACTTAAAGCAAGAAAATTGAGCAAACAGGTTTGAATTCATGGGACACATGTAGGAATCTATTCAATTTATTATTGTAAGGAAAGCAAATCAAGATGATTAGCAGTAAATGTGATTGACGCACAATTAGAAATAAGTGACGCACAATTAGTGATAATTGATTTTTTTGTAATAAGTATGATTGATAGACTTTCCTAATTGTAAGGATTAGTCCAACTATTTAGGCCACCCTGTTGTATACGATAAAATTCAAGAAACAGAATTTCTTCAAGATTGTTTATGTTCTAATATGGTATCAGAGCCAATCTTTGAGCTGTTGCTCAAATGACAAGCTTTCCTCATCATTTACCGTTGCTTACCTGAAATCATGAGTGACCAGACACCACTCTCTGGTGCGTCTGGAACAGCCGAGGCATCAGCCACTCCGAACCAAACCTTTAGCCTCTCCCAGGTTCTGGAACTCCTCCAGAACCTGTCACCCAAAACTGATACAGCCGAGAATCTCTCCAGCCAGTCAATCAATCTGGCTGAGAAACTCAATGACAAAAACTATACCGTATGGGCAAGAAAGCTTAGTTTAGCACTAGATGGAAAGGGTAGGCTCACTCACATCACAGCCCCCCCTCCACCGGTGACTGATTCGAAATATACCAAGTGGCGTCAAGCAGATTCAACCGTCATCACATGGATATTAGAAAACATAGATGGAGAACTGGTGAATCAATACATTGATTACCCAACAGCATGGGATTTGTGGAAAGGAATAGAGGCAACATATGGATCTGGAAGAGACTCCCTCCAAATCTATGATTTAACCGTAAGAGCAAACAATATCCGGCAGGGAACACAGACCCTTGAACGGATTTACAGTCAGCTGCAAGCCATCTGGAAAGAAATCGACCGAAGGCAACCCAATCCGATGGAATGTCCATCGGATATGACAAAGTTTAACCAAATCCAACAGCACAACCGTCTATACCAGTTTTTACAGGCGGTGCATGAAGATTTCGATTCAAAAAAAAGGGATCTGCTTAAACAGGATCCCCTGCCCACTGTTGAGGAGGCCTATTCGCAGATCCGCAGGGAGGTTGCAAGAAGGGGGATTATGAAGGAAGGAGGCCCATCATTGGGAGACAATCCCTCAGGCATAGGCAGCGGATTAGCTACCAGCAGGGGAGGCTCACAGCAAGCAACCCACAGATCGGACAAAGGGACATTGCGATCAGAACCATCACAGCAAGGAGCTATGGTTCAGTCATTTCGCAAAGAAGAGGACAAATCTCACCCGAAATGCACCTTCTGTGGCGGAACCAGACACACAGCCAACGGGTGCTTCAAGAGAATAGGCTACCCCGACTGGTGGCCTGATAGCAGGAAAAGGGGACGCAAAGGGGTGGCTGGAGCAACCATGGGCGGCCAAGAGACCACCATCACAGATGCCGAAGGAGAGAAACCCTTTGTGGCCATTAGCTGCGCAGAAGATGAAAAGGGAGAAAAGAGGCTGGCGGCTAAAGGTAAATGGAGAGGTGAGGGAGTAAATAAAGGCTCCCCACCTCTCAACCCTAATAAAAGTCCAGGATCCACTATTAATTTGTCTTGTGCAGGAAATAATTTTAAAGGCAAAAATGAAAGGTGGCTATTTGATTGCGGAGCCACAGACACAATGTCTTTTGATCCGACAGATTTCCACAGTATGGTACACTCGAAAAAATCAGTAATTCAAACGGCTAATGGAGGAAGGTCGCCAGTTGAAGGATCTGGCACTATTGATATTTCCCCATCTCTTCGGCTTACTAATTGTCTTTATGTCCCCACTTTGTCTCACAATTTACTTTCTATCAGCCATGTTACCAAGGAATTAAATTGCACCGTACTCATATATCCTTCTATCTGCCTCTTGCAGGATATTCGGACGGGGAAGATTCTTGGGCGTGGTTCTGAGCAGAATGGATTGTACTTTGTGGACGAAGTGGACCAACATGGAGCAGCAGCACTTGCTCGCGGGACAAGTAATAGGCAAGCATGGCTGTGGCATCGCCGTCTGGGCCATCCTTCAGTAGGGTATATGAAACATCTATTTCCAAAAATGTTTACTAAAGACTGTCAGTTTACTTGTGATACTTGCATACTTGCGAAAAGTCACCGACAGACATTTCCTTTGAATAATACTAGAGTTTCCATTCCATTTGCACTAGTACACTCTGATCTCTGGGGACCGTCTCCAACACCTAGTCCAAATGGTTACGTTTATTTCTTACTATTTATCGATGATTGTACTTGGATGACGTGAGTCTATTTTCTTAAACACAAGTCAGAAGTGTTTGAGAAATTTACAGCCTTCTATACTCTAGTCCACACTCAGTTTCGGAGTCAAATCCAAATACTTCGCTTCGATAATGGGGGTGAATATGTCAACACCAAAATGATCCAATTCTTCCAGTCAAAAGGCCTAGTCCATCAAACTACATGCCCAGACACACCCCAACAGAACGGTGTCGCAGAGCGAAAAAATTGTTTCATTCTCGAAATAACCCGAGCCCTTATGCTTGAATCCCGTGTGCCTCAATCCTATTGGCCTGAAGCTGTTGCAACTACAGTTTATCTCCTTAACCGACTTCTGACCAAGATCCTTAATTTCCATACTCCTCTTGCAACACTTACCAAGCATATGACTATACCTAATATACTTACACTCTCACCCAGAGTCTTCGGTTA
The DNA here is from genome assembly GCA_036186865.1 of Eustoma russellianum. NCBI lineage: Eukaryota > Viridiplantae > Streptophyta > Magnoliopsida > Gentianales > Gentianaceae > Eustoma > Eustoma russellianum. Next base: position 44,803,146 of record AP025040.1, read on the forward strand.
TACTGTCTATGTTCATATCCCTAAAACCCATCGCACAAATTCCAGCCGTGTGTGGTAAAATGTGTCTTCCTTGGGTACGGTGTCAATAAAAAAGGCTATCGTTGCTACGATCACCTGACCAAACGTATGTACACAACTATGGACTGTGATTTCTTGGAAACTGAGTACTATTTCCATCACCAATCTAGCGGTCAGGGGGAGACATCCAGGGATGACCCACTAGATTGGCTCTTTAGTCCTATGCTGCCTACGGGTGTCTCAACAGAGGAAGCGCAATCAGAAACCAGAGATCAATATGAATCCCGACTCTCAGAACCACGTCCGGATTCAACTCCAACCGAATCTCCTACTGAGGTTAGTACTTTGCCCCCTGACATTCAAACTATTTCTCCTGAGATATCTGAACAACCGTTTTTGGAAGGATCAGTGGTTGACAGGTATGTCCTCCCACCAAGACGAAATCGTGGAGTACCGCCAGTAAGATATGAGCCTGAGTATTAGCCACGAAATTCCAGATATCCGGTAGCCAACATGACAAAAGGGAAATTATCTACATCTGCCTGTGCCTTTACTACGTCAGTATATAATGATGATATTCCAAGAACAGTAGAGGAGGCACAAAAATGTCCAAAATGGAGAAAAGCTATGGAGGAGGAAATGAATGCACTGGAAAAAAATGCCACCTGGGAAAAGTGCAAATTGAAACCAGGAAAGAAACCAGTAGGATGTCGATGGGTGTTTACCATCAAATACCGGTTAGATGGGACAGTAGAAAGATACAAGGCGAGACTCGTGGCCAAAGGATATACCCAGACATATGGAGTTGATTACTCAGAGACTCTCTCCTGTAGCCAAGATAGGCACAATTAGAGTCCTCTTCTCAGTAGCAACTAACCAGGAATGGCCACTATATCAGTACGACGTAAAAAATGCTTTCTTGCACGGTGACTTGAAAGAGGAAGTGTACATGGAGGCCCCACCAGGGTACAGATCTGGTTTTGAAGAAGGCGAGGGGTGCAGACTAAGAAAAGCACTTTATGGCTTGAAGCAGTCACCACGCGCATGGTTTGGAAGATTTACCAAGGCTATGAAAGAGAATGGCTACCGACAAAGTAATTCCGATCATACTCTGTTCTTAAAGAAGAGAGGAAACCTAGTCACTTGCCTTATTATATATGTTGATGATATGATTGTCACTGGAAGTGATGAAGAGGAGATGACCAGACTACGAGATAAATTGTTTCGAAAATTTGAGATGAAGGATCTTGGCCAGCTCAAGTATTTCCTTGGAATTGAAGTGTTCAGGTCAAAGATGGGGATCTTTATATGCCAACGAAAATACATATTGGATCTTCTGACAGAGATGGGCTTAGTCGATTGCAAGCCAGCTGCTACTCCAATGATGATGAATCATGGACTGCAAGTGGTAAAGGGAAAGAACTGCGTAGACCAAAGTAAGTATCAAAGACTAGTGGGCAAGCTTATTTATCTGTCACATACCAGACCAGATATCGCGTATGCCGTGGGATAGGCCTGTCAAAACTTACCAGATATCCGACATCCGAATTCGAATTCGGCTGTCCGAATCGAATATGGTAAGAGCTGTACATTCGTTTCACCGTATTCGAATTCGTATCCGAATAGTATTAGAAAAACAAATACGAATATGGTATAGTCATTACCGTATCCGAATATCCGTATCCGAATAGATATTTTTAAAATTAAATAAAAATATATAATAAAATATATAATAATATATAAAAAATATGTAAAAATATTTATTTTTAAAATTTTAAAAAAATATATATGAAAATATGTATACGGCCGCTATACCACTGTTGTAAATTTGCTGATTTCGAATTCGGATATCCGGATTCGGATATTTGAACAAATTTGAAATAGATATAATACGGATTCGGATATCCGGCACCGAATTCGAATCCGAACAAATTCAAATTCGGATGACTTCCTAAATATCCGTCCGGATTCGGATACGAATTCGGATATAGTTAGACAAAAACGAATTCGAATACGGATACTGTGTTACCGTATTCGTTTTATCCGTTTGACATCCCTACCGTGGGAGTAGTAAGCCAGTTTATGCACTGTCCACAGAAAGAGCATATGGAGGCCGCGCTGAGGATAGTCAGGTACTTAAAGGGGACGGCTGGACATGGAGTGTTGTTTCAGAAACATGGCCACTTGGCAATTCAGGCATACACAGATGCTGATTGGGCTGGAAACCCAAATGATAGGAGATCTACTTCAGGATACTTTGCTTTGGTCGGAGGAAATCTAGTTACATGGAGAAGTAAGAAGCAAAAGGTGGTGGCACTATCCAGCGCAGAAGCAGAATTTCGAGGGATTTCTCGAGGATTAACTGAGGTTCTTTGGATAAAGAAATTGTTGACAGAAATAGGGTTTCCCTCTAAAGGAGTGTGTCAGATAAAATGTGATAATAAGGCAGCTATTAGTATTTCTGAGAATCCGGTGCAACACGACCGAACCAAACATGTGGAGGTGGATCAGCATTTTATCAAAGAAAAGATCGAAGAATGGGTGATTATCCTTCAGCATACGAGGTCGGAAGATCAGTTGGCAGATGTCCTAACCAAAGCAGTATCTGCAGGAGTCTTTCACTCGGCATTGAGCAAGTTGAGCATTGGCGACCCACTGACTCAACTTGAAGGGGAGTGTAAGGAAAGCAAATCAAGATGATTAGCAGTAAATGTGATTGATGCACAATTAGTGATGAGTGACGCACAATTAGTGATAATTGATTTTTTGTAATAAGTATGATAGATTTTCCTAATTGTAAGGATTAATCTAACTATTTATGCCACCCTGCTGTATACGATAAAATTCAAGAAACAGAATTTCTTCAAGATTGTTTATGTTCTAATAATTATGATGAATTGTAAAAAACTCCTAATTGATTTATGAATTATTAAGGTGGATCACATAGGTAAACGTATTCGTACATTTTATTGGCTAGATACGTTATAGTTATTGGCTTCGTTAATTAGACAATTTGATTACTAAGTGATTGACAATCACTCAAATTAGGAAAGTCAGAAAGGCGTAAGAAAATCTACTTCATCAACTTCAATCAGTGAGGTAGATGAGAAAAGAGCAAGTGGAAACACCTTTCATTTTGAGAGAGCTAACGACCTAAGAAAAAAAAATTAGTGATGGAATGAATTAATTGTCGGTTTATTTTGGCCTAACAACACAATCTAAATTCCCTGATCTTGCAGCTACAACAGAACTAACCTTGTGCAGCAACTCAGTTTAAAATCTGAACTTCTTTCCAGCACTAACATGAAATTTCACTAGTAACACAATGTACTCAAACTCTAGATTTATGACTTAATGAACTGATCATGAAACAACATTTTCGAAGGGTACTATGTGAGATTTGAATTAGGCACTTACCAGCCAAACAAGGACTGTATGATGGTTCCATGGATGGGAAGTGTGACGGGCAACAAAAGAAGATAGATGCTGCATTTTCTCATCAATGACTTGTGAATCTGGATCACAATAAGAATTGCAAACAGAAGATGGGATATGGTAAGAATGAAGAGAAAAGCATATAAACCAAAAGAAATGATACAGAAAGTAAGAGAAATTTCCTACTAAGTGAGCCCTCAATAGCCATTGACATCGCGTACTTTTCCCAGGATCTCCAGTTGTACATCTACATACCAAATTTTCGGGTAAAAGGAAATAAGTTGGATTAAAAAGAAATGGATAAGTGGAACTGTTAGGATTTGGTTCCTCTTGAATCACTTTCTTGTTGTATTAACCAATATACCTTTAGACGCGGATTCCATTTTCATTGGAGTCCAGAACACATTCTTTTTTGACTTTGGAAAATGATGAAATAAAGCCAAATGATTCGCTAAATTAGATGAGCTTATTATATTGTGAAGTAACAGCTGATCGACATAGCTTGACACAATTTTCATTATGGGTCATCGAGAAACTAATCTCTTTGTGTTTCTAACACATGGATATGGTTGTGTACATCCGACCCTCCCATACCCCGACATAGACGAAAGCCCAATGGGGTAATATTGTTGTTGTTGTAAATCACTGGTTGCTGATACGTAAGGTACATTAAACTTCAAACTTCATATCAATATCTGCATTTGTATTTTGGTTACATTACAAAAATCTATAAGTGTATTGGTTACAAGGTAGAGAAATGCATCCAAGACCAGCCAACTCCATTATTTAGGCACCAAAAGAAAGTTTCAGAAGTGGATACTTACCCTAAAAACTGCCAGAGCGACCGCCACAAAGCTGTATAACACATGAGTGCTTCCCAAAACAAACAAGAAACGATGAAGCTGCTCTAAGCTATGGTAGGAAGCTAATGGTTTTCGTCCCTGGAAGCAAAACAAATGTGGAGTAAATTCTCAGCCACTGCAACTGAAGGTACTAAATGCCATATTGTCTTAAATGTTATTACTTATGAACTTAATCCGAATGCAAATGGCAAATCAGGTACATCAAAGCAGTTGCATTTCCATAGACACCCTTAAACAGGGGAAAAGGACTCTTTTACAGCTTTAGCTAACTTAGTTCATCAACTTCCTGTTTCACCTGATTGTTGACAGAGTAGTAGCTGAAAAACTATTCTGTCAAGAAAATCGATAGGACAACGACAACCCACGTGTAATCTCAACTTCTCATCAAAGAAGACACACATTAATGGCAGGAATGGAAAAGAGTTGTAAGAAACTACCTTGGGGCAATTATGGTCTGGATGCTCTTCATTATCTATAGATAAGTTAGATGAAGATGAGACGTTTGAGTAGTCAATCCTTAAACTGACTAAGTGTTCAGTAGGAAAAGTTGTCCTTGTAACGACAGCACTCCCTGGTGCACAAGGGTAGAAGTTGCTACTCAACTCAGATGACTCCACACAAATCTGTGCGATGTAATATGCCCAGTGTCCCAACAGCAACGATAACAGTCCAAATATCATCAGCTCTGATTGCACAAATCAGAACACACATTAGATACCAAGGATTGGAGAAACAATATCAAGTTACCTTTTCAAATCCTAGGCTAGCATCCTGAACATTCTTCATGTGAATCTTAGCACTTCAAATGTTGTACTCAACATCTTTCCTCACTAGGAAAAAGATAATATACATACATAGACACCAAAATACATAAATACACACACACATGTATGTATGTAATATGTATACATACATATTATTACATACATACATATATATATAAGTGTGTGTGTGTTTATTATCATATGTATTTATACATACATACATATATATGTGTGTGTATGCATTGTTCATTGCTGAGCCATACACCAAATGGCTACAACTGAGGACGGCCTTGGAGCACCATAAAATGACTGTAGCAAATTATTTGGAAATTAAAAAAAGAAGAGAAAACAGGGGAGGCGGTATTGGTATTACACTATTACATTCTCAACTATTAGGCCTCCTCTGTCAACAAAATGAACAAAAAATAAAAAATAAAAATAAAAGTACAATAAAATTGACGTACCATCTTTGACCTTCTCCAATGCTGAAATCAGAGGCTTCCTCTCTCTCTTGTTTAACCACTATCAGCAAAACATAGCAATGATCATGAAAGTAAAAAAAAAAAAAAAACCCATGAAAACCAGGAAATTGGGAACAGACAACAGAAAATCGAATTTGATTGCAAGAAGGGGCTTACGTGGCCAAATTTCTTCAGGCTACCATGAATCAAGAACCCAACGATAACCAACATTGAGATAACTGTAGCAACAGCCCATGAGGGAGTTTCTTCCAACGATCGTCCCTCACGACCACCCTCACCCTCACTCGACTCCATTTCGATCCGATAAAGAATTTATTATGTTTGATGTACATTAATTGTCAGAAATGACTAAGAAGAACCCAGATGGAATCTTGATTTTCTGAAAATTTCGGGAGGGGGCAGTGTCTTATTCGGTTTGGAGAATCATGAGTAATGCAGTGCAGGCCGTGGAGGTATTAACCGTCTGTCCGTATAGTTATAACGGTATTGACATATCAACAACTTATGACGTACTTTCCATATATTTTTGTTATATGCATCAGTCCTTTATGACTGTGAAAATCTTCCACTCGCCAATCGTCTGCCACGTGGCAGTAAGTGATAATAAGTGTGATTTGATTGTATTCATGACTGTATATTTACTTACGATATACTAACGATTGTGTAGAGAAAAATCAGGAGACATGATTAGCGTACATTATGTATACCATATTTAGACATTTTTTGTAAACCTTAAATAGGGCTGTATACTACGAATGAAATCAATGAAAATACTTTCACTGCAATCGTGCTTTGCTTAACATGGTATCAGAGCGGGCACGGTTCTTGCAATTGTGAAGTTTTGGGCATAGGCTCAAAATAAAACGTCATCACTGCCATTAAACCTTTCCCGGCCAATATTCCGGCCAAAATTACCTTATCTGACCAGATCTGCTCTTATCAGCTATCTGGTAACTCTTCTTTGATCAGACACGGATTGTGCCATCATAAAATATTCTGATTTCAGTAACCTGCATCCAAACAGAATATCAGAAACCCCTGAATCATCAACACATAAACCAGAAACGAATACCAACCCGGGAGATCTAGCCATTCAAGTGGCACAAATCCTAAAGGACAGTCTAAATCCATCAGGATCCACGCCTACCCTCCCTGAAAATTTGAATATCGCTGTCAAACTCACAGGCAGTAATTTTTCATTATGGTCTAGAGTCATTTACAGAGCTATTCTGGGACGTGGACAAAGCTCACACTTAACGGAGATACCCCCACCACCAACACCAACGGACCTGAGATATTCCAGGTGGAAACAGGACGACAACTCTGTTTTCACCTGGATATTACAAAACGTCGACCCAACAATGATAAATAACGTATCACGATACCCTACAGCGAAGGCACTTTGGGACGGTCTAGCCCTAACTTATGTATCCCTCATTTTGCGTGTTGCAGGACATTCATACTCAGAAGATCAATGGACGTGGTACTGAGCGAGATGGCCTTTACTACGTAGATGCAGTGGTGCCACAGGGTAAGTCTAATCTTGCCACCGGATCGGTTACTCGCCAGTTGTGGTTATGACACTGTCGATTAGGGCACTCATCATTTAGTTATTTGCAAAAACTTTTCCCTACTTTATGTTCTACTTCCTTAAATAATTTGACATGTGATACTTGCCTTCGGGCCAAATTACCACGAGCGACCTACCGCTCCAATAATACTCGTGTGAGTCATGTTTTTTCATTAGTACATTCAGATGTGTGGGGACCCTCTCCTCACCCTACTCCTTTGGGCTTCCGCTATTTTGTCTTGTTTGTTGATGACTATTCCCGCATGACATGGTTATATATTCTCAAAAATAAATCTGAAGTTTCCGCAAAATTTATGGAGTTCTTTAATATGGTCCAAACACAATATCACATGACCATCCAAATACTTCGATCTGACAATGGCGGAGAATAATTTGATGGGGCACTTAAACAATTTTTCCGTTCCCATGGCATAATTCACCAGACTTCTTGTCCTGACACACCTGAACAAAATGGTACGGCAGAACGCAAAAACCGCACTATACTAAACATGACTCGGGCGATAATGTTGGAGTCGTCAGTCCCTCGGGGTTTTTGGCCAGAGGCCGTCTCTACTGCTACCTACCTCAGTAATCGTCTCCCCACTGCTATTCTTAACCACAAAACACCACTGGAAACCCTCTCCCATCAGGTTACTATTCCATCATTTCTCACCCTTCCACCAAAAGTGTTTGGGTGCACTGTCTTTATCCATGTTCCCAAAAACCAACGTACCAAACTTGATCCTTGCGCAGAAAAATGTGTCTTTGTCGGCTACGCCTCCACCCAAAAGGGCTATCGCTGCTACAACCCTCGTACTCGCCGTATACATATCACCATGAATTGCATATTCCTCGAGACAGAGTTTTTCTTTGTCACCCAATCTCGGTCTCAGAAGGAGATAACTAGTGATGGTAGTGATCCTCTCGATTGGTTGTCTAACGACCACTGGTTGACGACTGGACCAACACGGCAAGTAGATGGCTCCGACTGTTACAACCCGGATAGGATTAGAAAATAGTAATAATTAAATTTTTTAAAAAAAAAACTCTTCAATAACCCCACCATTAATACCCTTTAATTGGTCTTAATACCACTACCTAATCCTATTCTAAAATCCCCATCTATTAAATCAACATTATCTGCTCTTAATTCTCCTCATAAATATCCACAATGTAACTTCCTGGCTTTCTCCTCTTTATTTGGACCTCTCGGCCAACTCCAACCATTGGAAAAAAAAACAAGTGAGACTTGGAAAATAGATGAAGAAAGGAAAAGAAATATAAGAATTGCCTTTTTGCCATTCCAGCCGAGGACAATTGGTGGAGAAAGAAATTAGTTTCGGTCTTCAACAAACCTTAGTCCAATCGTACGACATAGTATGGCAATCGATGTAAGTAATCTCTCTATACTTACTATATTTTACGAAAATCTATATGTTTATAATGATTATAACATTTGATCATGCATTAGTATTCTTGATTGCATAGTTTGTTATATCTATACATATGTATACTTGATGTATTTCTCACCTATGATGATATTGGATATATGTATATATGTATTAACACTGTTTGAAAACTTTATATATGCTTATGTAATCGGGTTCAGAGTTGCAAGGAAATGTATATATACTATTCTATTTTATTGTTTACTATATAAGTCATGAGACAAATTGCTGAAATATAGTTAAATGGATATAAGTTATATAGAAGTAATTTGGGCCACTACTTCGGTTGATATTATATATATCTATTTACAGTTCAGTTTTTTTTTATTATGTATATATATATACAGTTTTAAAACCAACATATACACATACATAGTTTTCGAAAGTTATATATAAATATATCTAAAGTTACCGTGTTGTATTGAATATGTGTATATAATTTCAGAAAGTCTTTTAGCAAATCTAGACAAAAAGGAAGTCCTGTTCCGGCAGGTGTAAGGAAAAAAAAAGAAAAAAATGATATATTTTATTGTGTTTCCCTTCGGCAGAAATAGGTGCATGTGGAAATATATTATGTTGGCAGTTTTATACATAAATGATTGTTTACATGAGTTTCATTAATTGTTTTATACAAGTACTTTATAAACTGGTTTTAATATATTTGAAAGTATAAAGAGTGTTGTTTATAAACTGGTTTTAATTGAATCATGAATGTTGTTTATGTGTGCAATTATAAAGGTGGATTTGTGGGAGAAAATAGAAAGCGATGAACTAATTATTTTAAGTACGTCAAACTAACCTTTTATTATTAGTATTGATTTGTTATACTATAATTGTTTAGATTCGAGCCTAGAAGAGAAGAAAGTGAATACCGAATTCGAGGTAAGTGGTATATCTGTGCCGTTATACTGTCATGCATCAGAGGTAAGTGGTCTATCTGTGCCGTTATACTGTCATGCATCAGAGGTAAGTGATCTATTTGTGCTCGTTATACTGTCATGCATCAGAAGTAAGTGATCTATTTGTGCTCGTTATACTGTCATGCATTAGCGGTAAGTGGACTATCTATGCAATAATGTTTATCATGCATTAGTGTACTGTTCGTTGGATATATGTATATGGATGTGTGAGGGTATACATGCACGTATTTATGCACGTGTATGGGCGCGGGTATATATAGGAGCATGTATACACCAGATTGTGTGTGAAGCATTCATGGCACGTGCATTGCATTGCATCCCTTCGGGGCGCTGACTCCACGTTACGGAGCGTGTGTTCGCTGACTCCACGTTACGGAGCGTGTGTTCGCTGACTCCACGTTACGGAGCGTGTGTGCGCTGACTCCACGTTACGGAGCGTGTGTTCGCTGACTCCACGTTACGGAGCGTGTGTGCGCTGACTCCACGTTACGGAGCGTGTGTTCGCTGACTCCACGTTACAGAGCGTGTGTTCGCTGACTCCACGTTACGGAGCGTGTGTTCGCTGACTCCACGTTACGGAGCGTGTGGCCCTATGAGGCGTGTGGTCCTACGGGACGTGTGGCCCTACGAGGCGTGTGGTCCTATGAGGCGTGTGGCCCGACGGGGCGTGTGGCCTGACGAGGCGTGTGGTAGGATCACCTCGAGGTTCATGCATTGCACGGTAGAGATATGAGCATCGTGCGTGACATGACTTTTGTTGCGTGTGACACGTAGAGAAGACATGCATCATGAAGTTGCGCATTATTATGTGGAGTGACTTACTTTCCGCAGTTTATTTACTCGATTGACATGTATGTTAATTTGTAAATGTTATTTGTAACTGTCTCTGTATGTATGATTTTCATAATGGATATAGATAGGTTGCTTACTGAGCCCGTTGATTTGGCTCACACCACCACTCACCAGTTTTGTAGGTGGGAGAAGTTGGGTATGCTTACACAGGAGTTAGTATACCGTGAAGATCGAGACAGGAGATTTCGAGACTAAGGATATTCAGACGAGACTTTTGAGGGTTGGTTGAGACAGTTGTTTCGATATTCAAGGTTTGTGTATTTTCGAGATTAGTGTTCACATATATTTGACTATTGTATTGATTTAGAAATTCCTAGACATAGTATTAATGGAGAAGATTATTTTATCGAGGATTCTTAGTAATGATTTCCGCTGACATCGATTTACATTATTGTGATGACGTGTAATTGAAGTATATCGACGCCTTGTATTCTCCTTAGTGAGATACGGCGGGTGTACTGTTCCCGATGTTAGGGCTCGGGAGCGGGGCGCTACATGAGACAGTTGTTTCGATATTCAAGGTTTGTGTATTTTCGAGATTAGTGTTCACATATATTTGACTATTGTATTGATTTAGAAATTCCTAGACATAGTATTAATGGAGAAGATTATTTTATCGAGGATTCTTAGTAATGATTTCCGCTGACATCGATTTACATTATTGTGATGACGTGTAATTGAAGTATATCGACGCCTTGTATTCTCCTTAGTGAGATACGGCGGGTGCACTGTTCCCGATGTTAGGGCTCGGGAGCGGGGCGCTACAGTTGGTATCAGAGCATGGCTCTAGATCCACAGCGGAAGCATAAATTTGGTTTGGTTTGAATTATTTTAGTAATTTGGTTTCATAAAACTCGAGATTGAACTCAGCTTGACTTGAATATTTAGCGAATCAATCTTGAGCACATTGACCTTGAGTCTTAACTCGAACTTAGAATATATATATATATATATATATATATATATATATAAACATTATGTACGACTTAATGTTATATTAGTATCTGAAATTGATAAAACAATAAATTAAACTAGATATATGCTAATTATTGGAATAATAATGAGTTTTTCGTGTAAAAGATTAATAACGATTCAATAAAATAAAGGTTTTTCTACTTGTATATACCATTTTAAAATAAAACTATTTTTAATTTTGCTCAAAACAAATTTGAATTTCGCTCGAGTTTCAAAGATGTCTGAGTTCGAACTGGATATTAAAAAACACACAAAAATCATGTTCGAGTTTGAGTTTGAAATTTTAAAAACCGTCGACTCTAAAAGCTAATATTCACATTAGCTCGAATCTTTTATAGATCAAAGTTAAGCACAGAGGTAAATTTTATCTGTATATATTACAATCAACCAATATCGGGATTCCCATTCCTCTCTCCTTTGTATGTGAGTACAATGAAAAAATATCTTGTACTGAAACTTGGAAGTATTTGATAGATGAATATCTGCTGAACAACTAGGTCTGTGTATAACTCACCCGTTGTGAGTGTTCTACTGCTTTTATGCCGAAGTCTGATTTGCAGATGGACGCCTTGTGTGGATTACTGTGTAAGTATTCATCCAACCTAGAAGGCCGCTGGGCTTCTAATTTGCATCCTACACAATTTGCATCCTACACAATGCTCATTGGAGTTGAGACGATGAGGGCCCTCAGGACTAGTGAATGACCTTTTACTCCAAGGTCTGTTGACTCCTGATCTGTATACTCTACAATATTCATTGGAACTGGAACGATGAGAATTATAGGATTAGTGAATGACCTTTTGCTCCAGTGTATAACTTGTTACTTAAAAAAAATAAAATAAACAAGTTGAAATATCCTTCTTTGTTGACAAAGGATAAAGACGTTTCCGGTACATTAGACTTATGTGTTTGTATAGGATGATAACCTTTTATTTAGAAAAAAAACAGAATTAGTAAATTATACACCCTGGTTGTACGATAGATCATGCCTCCCGAAGACAAAGAACAAGATTTCAGTACAAAGAAGAAGATTTCCATTCTGCTTTAATTGAAGACTGTTTCCAATAGATAGAACAAACACCTATACACAATTTGACGTACCCCACACTTGTGGTGAAGTTCTTAGTCATTAATGAGTGACTTACAACAACAACGTTACCACATTGTCTTAGAGTTAATTAGTTATACATAAATAATAACGAGTAAATGGCATATGGAACACTCTAAAGCTCCGGTTCGACCGGTTTCTTCACAGCAAACCCGTTATCCACCCAGGCAATGAACCCCCCTCCCATATTTCTCACATCCTTGAAATCCTGCAGATTCGTTTAAACATGAAAATAAGGCCTCAGTTTTTGTTATTTTTTTTTTTTTTGCAATTCAGAAGTAATTGTACAGGATGGACATACCTCTTTCATAAGATCAACCGCCGCGTATAACGACCTCACACCACTCCGGCAGCCCTTCATACAACCCGATATAAATTCAATCAGCAGAGCAAAATTCTTTCAGGAATTGATTCACAAGATTGAATGATTCTAAGTTAGCCCCATTGTAATTAACACTTGTTACTTACAATGATGATTCTAAGTTCCATTATAGAGTTTAGGATACGTTCTTTCTTGACTTTGAAATATGACGTAATAAATTGAGTCAATTGATCGATACAGATTGATGCATCGTTATGGATTTTCGGAAAACAACCTCTATGTGTTTCTAACACATGTGGATGGCTGCGTACATCCGACCTCCCGTATCCCGCCATAGGTTAGAGCTTCTAAGGTAATAGGATAATATTGTTGTTATACTTGACACTGATATATAATATATAGATTTTATACCAATTATATCAGTAGAACTTTTTCGATGTATTTTTTAATCATATCGTGCATAGAGAACATTTCACATTACATAACAGTATTGTAATGGTTAATGACGACGACAACAACACTATCCCCAATGTCTTATAGGCTCCCACATATGACGTGGTATGGAGGGTTAGATGTATGCAACCATACTAATGTGTTAGAAACACGCAGAAGTTGTTTCCCGATTACCCATAATGAAAATTACGTCAAGATGTGTCGATCAACTGCTACTCACAATATAAGAATCACACCCAATTTAGTGAGTTATTTTGATTTATTCCATCATATTCAAAAGTCAAAGAATAAGCGCACCCAATTTAGTGAGTTATTTTGATTTATTCCATCATATTCAAAAGTCAAAGAAGAGTGTGTCATCGATTCCATTGGAAATGGAAATTTAATTGTTAATGACTAAAATAGCGGATATTGAGAGTGTCAGAATATACACTTACCATAATTAGAGATATTGTGTATTTAGTACAGATTATACTAATTGCTGTAAATTAGGAATAGGGCTGTAAATTAGCTTGATAATTTCTGTAATTGATTATCTACCATAACTGTGTAAGCTTTAGTGTGTATAAGTATAGGGTCTTTTGTATGACAAAACATCAATGAAAATACTGATTTTTTCCAAGTTCTTATCGAACATGGTATCAGAGCGGGTTCTGAATCCCGTTTTTACTCACTGAGTGTGAGATCTCGAAGCATAGGCTCAGAGAAAGTCTCATTACTGCCATACGTATACCTTTTCCCGGCCAACTTCTGGCTAATATCCGGCAGCTCTACTGTCGTATACATACCTTCCCGATTCCTTCTGGTTTTGCACCATATACCTGAAAAAAAAAATTCAGAATGTCAGAAAATACACCAAACCCGTATGAACACAAACCTGAATCTTCCAATACTCCAACTCCTGGAGATTTGGCCATTCAAGTGGCCCAAATCCTCAGAGATAGCCTCAGCTCTCCACCCTAACAATCCGCACCTTTACCTGAAAATCTGAACATGGCAGTAAAATTGACAGGAAACAATTACTTGTTATGATCCCGCGTTATTTACCGGGCCATCCTTGGCTGGGGGAGGCAACACCATCTCACCGGGGTACCACCTCCTCCTCCGACCACTGACCCAAATATCCTCGGTGGGAGCAAGATAATAACTCAGTCTTTACTTGGATTCTACAAAACGTAGACGCCAGTATGATAAACAATGTCTCCCGTTACCCTACTGCCAGAGCACTTTGGGATGGTCTGGCCCTGACATATGGTTCAAAGGGAGACTCTTTACAGGTATTCGATCTACACAGACGGGCCAACAACATCAGACAGGGGGACGGCAGTCTTGAAGACTGTTGGAATAGTCTTCAAGACTTGTGGGTCTCAATAGACAGTTTGGACACCAATCCAATGATCTGCCAAGCAGATATTTCCAGTTACAACCAAAAATTGCAGGAATTTCGACTATTTCAATTTCTTACTGCAGTCAGTGACAGATTTGAAACAGAAAAGAAGGAACTCCTGAAAAGAACACCTCTGCCCAATGTTGAAGCAGCGTTCTCTGAGTTCAAACGGGCAGAAACACAAGCAGGGCTAGTAAAACACAACCCCTCAGAAACTGGTTCATCATTGGGGGTGGGACAAGGGTTGGCTGTCAAACCACCCGCCGGACGGGGACGGGGCCGAGGACAACCAACCGACCGAAACCAACAGGGACAAGGGTCCACTCCTTCAAGAAATCCATCACCACGAGTGGACAAATATGGGCTGATATGCGAACACTGTGGCAAGAAAGGACATAACAGAGAGAGGTGCTTCCAGATCTTAGGTTACCCGGAATGGTGGGAAGGAAAGAGAATAACCACCAGCCATGGTAAATCTGCCGCCGCCAGGACTCCCG
Source organism: Eustoma russellianum (assembly GCA_036186865.1). NCBI lineage: Eukaryota > Viridiplantae > Streptophyta > Magnoliopsida > Gentianales > Gentianaceae > Eustoma > Eustoma russellianum. Next base: position 44,818,240 of record AP025040.1, read on the forward strand.
CCGGAGAAGGAGTCAGCAGCAGCACTGAGGACGAAAGCCAAAATGGAAGGGAGCAGGAAGAAAGCACAACTCAGCAGAATGCCAAGGGAAATGCTGCCGCAGGTATGGGGCTGGGTACTAACCCTAGCCCCAAAATCCTTTTTAAACATAATATTACCCATAAACCCCCTGGAAATTTACACCCTGTGCCCCCCCACTTTATTTGTGTGCCCAACGCCCCTCCTATTTTTAATAATTCTCTGTCTAACCCACCAGACCCCATTTTTTCACCTCCCGCCCCTGGCTTTCTTTAGGTGCGTAGGTTCAGTCCCTGGAGTTTTCTCCACATGAAAACATGGTCCATGTTTCTCCTGTATTTACAAACTCCACCTCCACTTCTCACAAGGAGCAGTTTTATCCTCATCCTAAACAGACTCAGTGGATCTTTGACTGTGGTGCCACCGACACCATGACCTTTGACCCTCGTGACCTAATTAATCATACCAAACCTACCAAAACACATGTTGAAACCGCCAATGGTACACTCGTTCCAGTCCACAGCAGTGGCTCTGTTTCCATCACCCCCGATATTACTCTAAAAAATTGCTTGCTTGTTCCTTCTCTCTCCACTAAATTACTTTCAATTAGTCAATTGACTAAAGAACTTGATTGCGTTGTGCTCATGTATCCCTCCTTTTGCGTGTTGCATGACATTCATACTCAGGAGATCATTGGACGTGGTACTGAGCGGGACGGTCTCTATTACGTAGATGCGGTGGTACAACATGGAAGGTCAAATCTTGCCACCGGGTCGGTAACTCGTCAGATATGGTTATGGCATCGTCGGTTAGGGCATCCATCTTTTAGCTATTTGCAGAAATTGTTTCCCACCTTGTTTTCTAGTACTTTACCACCTTTTGACTGTGACACTTGTCTCCGGGCAAAGCAGTCTCGGGCAACTTATAATCTTAATAATATATGTGTCAATAAAATTTTTTCTTTAATCCATTCAGATGTTTGGGGTCCATCGTCCAATCCTACACATTTGGGTTTTAAATATTTTGTTATATTTGTCGATGATTATTCCCGCATGACTTGGCTCTATATTCTGAAAAACAAATCTGATGTCTCCACTAAATTTGTTGAGTTTTATCACATGGTTTAAACTCAATTTCATTCGACTATACAAATTTTACGGTCTGATAACGGGGGCGAATACCTTGATGGGGCACTATAAAAATTCTTCCGGGATCATGGGATTATCCACCAAACTACTTGTCCTGATACCCCTGAACAAAATGGGGTTGCGGAACGAAAAAACCGCACCCTCCTTGAGATGACACGCGCCATGATGTTAGATTCGTCCGCCTCGCGGTTTCTTTGGCCGGAGGCAGTGTCTACTGCCACTTACCTCACTAACCGCCTTCCTACTGCCATACTCCACCATAAAACACCCTTTGACACTCTCGCGTCCCAAACCACTATCCCGTCCTTCCTTACGTTACCTCCCAAAATATTTGGGTGCACTGTCTTCATTCACATCTCCAAAAAACACCGCGATAAACTTGATTCCTGCGCCGAAAAATGTGTCTTCGTTGGCTATGCCTCTTCCCAAAAGGGATACCGTTGTTATAACCCTCGCACCCAACGAATTCATGTTACCATGAACTGCGTCTTTCTTGAAACCGAGTTTTTCTTTGCCACCCACACTCGGTCACAGGGGGAGATAGCTAATGATAGATCCCTTGCGTTGGTGCCTGATTTACCCTGGTGTGTAGCTGATCCAACACGGCAAGTAGTTGGCACCAACTGTACTATAGCTCCCTACGTCGATAGAGCCATTCCGCTGGTACCCGCCAATGATGCCCCTGAGATGAATGTCTCACAACAGGAAAAAGAAGGTATATGTGCCGACACAGGTAGTCCTGTACTTTCGTCTAGTCCTGTTATGTCTACTCCATATATTGCTCCTGACAATTCTATCCCTTGTGATTTATCTAATCCTAATGCTTGTCTGGAACTGGATCATGTTACTTCATGTGCAGAACGACAGGGACGAATGCTTCCACCAAGGAAAAACAGAGGCATCCCACCAGAAAGATATTCACCCACAAAGATAGCCAAGGCCACCAAGTATCCAATAGCCCTACCAACAAAGAACCTAAGCCCCACCGTAAAAGCCTTCTTTACCCAAATTTGCTCTGAAAAAATTCCCCGAACAGTTGAAGAAGCATGTAGTCAACCAGAATGGAAGAAGGCCATGATAGTAGAAATGAATGCACTGAAGAAAAACGAAACGTGGGAACGGGTTCAATTGCCTCCAGGAAAACGGACAGTAGGGTGTCGGTGGGTGTTCACCATAAAATATAAGGCAGATGGGTCGATTGAGAGACATAAAGCGAGACTAGTAGCTAAAGGGTACACACAAACGTACGGAGTAGATTACTCTGAGACATTCTCTCCAGTTGCACGGATTGATACTATTAGAGTCCTCTTCTCTATAGCTGCTACAAAAAATTGGCCTCTACAGCAATTTGATGTGAAGAATGCATTTCTTCATGGAACATTGAAGGAAGAAGTCTACATGGATCCACCACCAGGATTCTCAGAAGAATTTCGGCCCGGTCAGGTTTGCAAACTTACTCGCGCCCTTTATGGACTAAAACAATCTCCACGTGCTTGGTTTGGCAGGTTCACACTTGCAATGAAAAATGATGGGTATAAGCAAAGTAATGCAGACCATACTTTGTTTATCAAATGTCAGGGAAGTCTTGTTACTTGCTTAATTATTTATGTTGATGATATGATTATCACTGGTAATGATACTGATGAAATCTCACGTCTAAGGGACTATTTGTTCACACAATTCGAGATGAAGGACCTAGGTGGACTCAAATACTTCTTGGGTATCGAAGTAATGCGATCAACAGTGGGCATATATATTTCACAGAGAAAATATATCCTTGATCTACTAGCTGAAGTAGGTCTGTTAGACGCTAAACCAGCTGATACTCCAATGATCCAAAATCACAAGCTGAATATTATCCAAGGAGCTGCATCAACCGAACGACAACAGTATCAGCGTCTAGTTGGGAAGCTCATCTATCTGTCTCATACCAGGCCTGATATTGCGTATGCTGTTGGAGTTGTAAGCCAGTTTATGCATAACCCACAGAGACATCACTTGGAGGCAGTACTGCGGATCATGAGATACTTGAAGGGGACTCCAGGACGAGGACTTGTGTTCAAGAATAATGGACATCTCAATATTGAAGCATATACTGATGCGGATTGGGCAGGCAATCAGGTTGATCGACGTTCTACATCTGGTTACTTTACTTTGGTTGGTGGAAATCTTGTTACTTGGCGAAGCAAGAAGCAAAAAGTGGTGGCTCTATCAAGTGCAGAAGCAGAGTTTCGATGTATTGTTAAAGGTGTCACTGAGGTTCCGTGGATTCGCAAATTGTTACATGAACTTGGTTTTCCGGTTACTGGTCCTACCCAGCTGAGGTGTGATAACAAGGCTTCTATCAGCATTTCTGAAAATCCCGTTCAGCATGACCGTACTAAGCATGTGGAAATTGATCGGCATTTTATTAAGGAGAAATTGGAAAATGGAATTATTGCACTTCCACACGTGCGATCAGAAGATCAACTTGCTAACATCTTGACCAAAGCAGTTAATGACCGAATATTCGATTCTGTGTTGTGCAAGCTGAATATTGGTGACCCCACTATTCAACTTGAGGGGGAGTGTCAGAATATACACTTACCATAATTAGAGATATTGTGTATTTAGTACAAATTAGGAATAGGGCTGTAAATTAGCTTGATAATTTCTGTAATTGATTATCTACCATAACTGTGTAAGCTTTAGTGTATATAAGTATAGGGTCTTTTGTATGACAAAACATCAATGAAAATACTGATTTTTTCCAAGTTTTTATCGAACAGAGAGCTGAAAACTTGTAATTATTACGTAAATTTGATAACATGGGCATGATAGAGTGTATATCTCATACTCCTGAATTTACAAGTATATTTCTTATTATTCTTGGAGGAGACAGAGAACGAAAACTTACGAGGACAATATGGTCTTCTTTATTGAAAGCTGCTAAAACTTGATTCATGAATTTCGGATTCTTCACCCTTCCTGATTTTCATTAATGTTCAAGCAGAATGATATATTGGTAAGTCATCCTCGTTTTTTTTTAAAAAAAAAAAAAAATCTGGGATGATAAAGTATTAACATACAACAACATTACGCCTTAAAGTCTCCTACCTATGGCGAGATATGGAGAGTCGGATGTACGCAACCATACAAATATATTAGAAACACAGAGAGGTTGTTCTCCGATGACACATAATGAAAATTGCGTTAAGCTGTGTCAATCAACTGCTAATTCATAATATAAGAAGTGCAACCAATTTAGTGAATCATTTTGTTTTATTCCATCATATTCCAAAATCAAAGAAGATTGTGTCCTTAACTCAATTGGAAACGAAATTAATAAAGTACTCGTAAAAGACAAATTAGAGATAATAGCAATGCATACGAGGATTTCTTTGATTATGTCGTGACAATTAACATGATAGACAAAACGTAACTTCAAGTGTAAATGACAAAGTCAAGACAATTGCAAATTTGCAAGGGTCAAAAATGTCGGTTCAGATCATAGGAGGCGGTTGGTGAGACCAATTATAAGACGTCTAATCAACTGTCTCTGGTGTGACTATTGATTCTTTTAAAAAAGAAATTTGCCATGCCGACCAATAGTCACACGTGGAGGTAGTTGATTGGACGCCTCATAATTGGCCTCATCAACTGTCTACTCTGATCTGAACCGAAAAAATGTAAACAAGTATAGGTAGATTTGATATGGACATGGCGGGCCAAAATTGTCATTTGCTCTGTCATATGATAAAAGAATATTCAAAGTAGAAGTTTGAATTAACCATACCTTCAGGTGTGTCAAACATGTACGGAATGTTCAATGAATTTTCTACGTGACCCTGTCTAAATTCTTCTCTTGTCCTGTCATAGCCAAAAAAAGTATTATTATTATTATTATTATTATTATTATTATTATTATTATTATTATTATTATTATTATTATTATTATTATTATTATTATTATTATTATTATTATTATTATTATTATTATTACCTGCATTGCTATTACTATCTTCCAACAATTGCACAACTAGACTATGGAAACGGAAATATTACATCAACCTATTGATCATTATTTTGAAGTTGATCGTCTTTTTGTCCTAATAATATTGTCACAATTGTCTTTTTAAAAAATTCAAATGTAATAATATTTTTGCGATGAAAAAAGTACTTGGTTTGATACTTTCTGTCTAAGTTACATTAACAATCGATTAATAATTAACTATTAGAGTATTAGTCATATTTTTCATTTTATATAGAGTCAAAAACACACACTTTTTTGATTATGGAATATGATGGAATAAAAAAATGATTCACTAAATTTACTGTATTTCTTATATTATGAAGTAGTAGTTGATCGACACATCTTGACGCAATTTTCATTATTGGTCATCGGAAAACAACTTATGTGTGTTTCTAACACATAGGTATGGTTGCGTACAACCGCCCTTCTAACCCGTTATAGGTGGAAGCTTCTAAGTCAATAAGGTAATATTGTTGTTGTTAGAGTATTATGCATAAATAAATCATTTAGCATAATAAGATGAAACTCTGGTATTGTAATGTATTTTTTTTATTAATCTAAAAAGCCTTCTTAGTCAATAATATGTCCACAGGAACCTAACACGACAAACTACCATACTATCCGATAATGTTTTTATGAATGAAATTATTCGAGGAGTGTTAGTTGATAGACACTTTGGACCAGACCAACCAGCGTGAATTATACAAAAGGGCAAATACAAAAGGGCAAATACTATTATAGTTATTGGTTTTCAATTTAACAAGTTCCATACAATAACTAATGATATTTATTTCTAAAGATATGAAAGTAATTATTACAATGCATTTTTAGTATGAACTTTTCGTTTTTATGTAAACAATGACATTATTTTCGCCTAGCGAAATTCTAGTGCGGGGTGAAGGAAAATACAAGAAGTTAGTTGTAAAGTTGAAAGAAAATTACTTCAATTTTACATTACGGTTACAACAAAAGATTTTAAGTTATTTTTAGCATACTCAGGAACTTAGACAATCCCAACTATGGCTCCCAACTATTGCGATGTATAGAGTGTTAAAAGTACACATAAGTTGTTTTCTGATGATTCATACGTAAAATTACGTCAAGCTGTGTCGATCAACTGCTATTTCATAATGTAAGAAGTGCATCTAATTTAGTGAATGTTTGCTTTATTCAATCATATTTCAAAATCAAAAAAGAGTGTGTCTTTAAACTAAGCATCCCATTCAAATTGCAAATATAATACGTTAAGAAATCCTTAAGACCATTTAATACAACAATATAGCCCGATATGATTCCCTCGCCATATTAAAAGATTACCGTCCTAATCTAGCGTTACGTTTTTTTTTGCTGACCAATCTCTTACTTAGACTCTTGTTTACGGATTGAGATTAAGATATGCCGAAAGTGAGGTAAAATATGAGACGTTCAATCACACGATACCACGTGTACAAAAAAAGATGTTTAAAATTCTTTTGTTTTAAAAAAAAAGTTGATTGTACACGTGACATCGCGTGATTAGAGACCCCACTTTCTGCATCTCCTCCCATTTTTTCACCATCCCTACTGATACATATTGCCGGGTTACATGCCACCGTCATTTTAGGGGGATAGGATCACCTCACCGCAAAGGGAGTGCGGTGACGCTTGACCGCGCGACACGTGGTAGCAAGGGGCACCACCTTCCCTTGATGACACGTGTCTCGTGGTCACAAAAGAGGTGAGGAAAGTTGGGGTAAAGAGATCTCAACCCGATTTTAGGATGGTAAAATCGAGACCCAATATAACCACGATATTATTGATCAAAGTAAGAGAAATCATTGAACCATATATAAAAACCTTTTCATCAACTAATCAAAATCATTTATCTGCTCTCTACTGATCGTAGAGGTCAGATGGGGCTGATCAGAGAATGGAAAAGCATACCTGACATCAAGAAACCGGTGGCCGGAGCGGAGCAAGTCTTTGGCTTCATGAACGTTAACGGTGACAACCTCAGAACCCAAGCTAGAAGAAAGAAGAGAACGGAAAAGAAAACCACAGTAGATGAAAACCAGTACCACGGAAGTTTTCATCATTTTCTTGAAAAAGAAAACTTACAGCAATTGATAATGATTTACCTTAATTTATGGGTCTCCATGTGAGACTAACTTGATTTGTTTATATAATAGCTTTGACTTGTTGAAAATTCAGAAAACCAGCAGCTTGGAACCTTGGTGCCTGTGGATTTTGATATAATCACTTCATGCTGTTTTTGAAGGAGTTGTATCTATAGTACCATTAGTATTGTAAGTAGTGGTGTCTCATATATAATCCACTCGGGTTGAGATTTACTCCAAAAATTAAGAGTTCGAATCCAATGATTGTACGTGCTCCAATATTGCTAGGCCGAATGCCTAATTTGCGGGACACCTTATGTGGTCATGCAAGTCTCCACCAACCTAGAAAGCTGTTGGTCTTCTGATTTACGTCTTTCACGATGCTCTTTGGACTGGAGCGGTAGATACCTTTAGAGTGAAGGATGATCCAAGTATCATAATGAGTGGAGCAATGAGTTTGGTTGCGTGTCACCATTACTTACAATGGGTGATGACGCCGATGGGTGGACAGGCGTTACGTGAGTAACTCATTATCATGCGATTGCGATGGGACCATAGACAAGAAAGATAATGCGTCTAATTTAATAAATTTATAGAGATAATCCGATTCCACGACATAGCCTAACTGGTTTCGACCATGAGTTCTCGAAAGAGAGGTGTTCAATTCTTGTCAAAGGCAAGAAAGCCTCTTCCCAGTAGTGCATAGTGTGGGAAATTTCTTGGCCTCTAGCCTTGTCTGCAGTGCTGGGCTCTTTGTGCAGACCACTGTAAATGACCAAGCTCCTGCTAGCGGGCCGTTGGGTATCTGATTTATCTTCCTATACTACCTTTGGAACTGGGTGTGCTAGAAACCCTTACTGGTTAGGGTTCAACCCTTTTTTTATAGAGATGAATCCATCCGTGTTTCTGTTCATAATTCCAATGAGAGGGTAATCTAACATATAATTTGTCTCATCTTGGAGAGCAAAGGTCATGCTCAAATTTGAAAGCTCATATCGCTCCAACTACAAGGAGTTTCGTATACGATACAAATTAAGAAGTTCGGTGACTTTCTAAGTAAGAAGATTATATACAGAGATGTCCATAAGGTATCTACTATAAACTGATACAACATCTCTGTCACAATTGGACTGAAAACTTCTGGCTCAACTAGAATTTCATTGTACTTATTAAAGTAATAAACTAAATAAAACTATATTAATATACATGATATGATTTTAGCTAGTATCTAAGAGAATGTAATAGAAGATGTGGTAGAAGATGTATCCCCTAAATACAAGTAGCTTAAAACGCAAATGAGAATTAAGAGAGGAAGTGATAGTTATTTTTAACATATTTTAAAATATTTAATAAGTAATAGTAAGTATTATGATGGTTGTTCCTGAACAAAAGACATACACAAGCGGGGTCGTCCTCATGTTTTAAGACTCGTATCCTTCATATTTCAGTTTTACCCATTTATGTAATTTTACCATTAAATGAATAATTAATACTCTATCGGTTTAAAAATATTGTTATAGTTTTTATTTTTATTAAACGGATAGTAATATACTAATAATCAAAGATTCTATATTACTCTCTTAGTTAACACTTGCATAATTTCTGTAGCTTAACTTAACTAACCAATTAAATATAGAATATGAATAATGATCAAAAGAATTTGAATTCGTTAAATTATGTGAAATCAAACTAGGACGATATATTTAAAGACGGAGAGAGTACTTTACATGTGAGTTTTACCCATTTATGTAATTCTGT